>SSNR01000178.1:721226-764672 GCA_006937965.1 Callopanchax toddi
AACACCACGTAGTTAAAGTGAGTCAGAACACCATGTAGTTAAAGTGAGTCAGAACACCACGTAGTTAAAGTGAGTCAGAACACCACGTAGTTAAAATGAGTCAGAACACCACGTAGTTAAAGTGAGTCAGAACACCACGTAGTTAAAGTGAGTCAGAACACCACGTAGTTAAAGTGAGTCAGAACACCACGTAGTTAAAGTGAGTCAGAACACCACGTAGTCAAAGTGAGTCAGAACACCACGTAGTCAAAGTGAGTCAGAACACCACGTAGTTAAAGTGAGTCAGAACACCACGTAGTTAAAGTGAGTCAGAACACCACGTAGTTAAAGTGAGTCAGAATACCACGTAGTTAAAGTGAGTCAGAACACCATGTAGTTAAAGTGAGTCAGAACACCACATAGTTAAAGTGAGTCACAACACCACGTAGTTAAAGTGAGTCACAACACCACGTAGTTAAAGTGAGTCAGAACACCACGTAGTTAAAGTGAGTCAGAACACCACGTAGTTAAAGTGAGTCAGAACACCACGTAGTTAAAGTGAGTCAGAACACCATGTAGTTAAAGTGAGTCAGAATACCATGTAGTTAAAGTGAGTCAGAATACCATGTAGTTAAAGTGAGTCACAACACCACGTAGTTAAAGTGAGTCACAACACCACGTAGTTAAAGTGAGTCAGAACACCATGTAGTTAAAGTGAGTCAGAACATCATGTAGTTAAAGTGAGTCAGAATACCACGTAGTTAAAGTGAGTCAGAACACCACGTAGTTAAAGTGAGTCAGAACACCACGTAGTTAAAGTGAGTCAGAACACCACGTAGTTAAAGTGAGTCAGAACACCACGTAGTTAAAGTGAGTCAGAATACCATGTAGTTAAAGTGAGTCAGAACACCACGTAGTGAAAGTGAGTCACAACACCATGTAGTTAAAGTGAGTCAGAACAGCACGTAGTTAAAGTGAGTCAGAACATCACGTAGTTAAAGTGAGTCAGAACACCACGTAGTTAGTCAGAACACCACGTAGTTAGTCAGAACACCACGTAGTCAAAGTGAGTCAGAACACCACGTAATTAGTCAGAAAGCCACGTAGTCAAAGTGAATCAGGACACCACGTAGTTAAAGTGAGTCAGAACATCACGTAGTTAAAGTGAGTCAGAACACCACGTAGTCAAAGTGAATCAGGACACCACGTAGTTAAAGTGAGTCACAACACCATGTAGTTAAAGTGAGTCAGAACAGCACGTAGTTAAAGTGAGTCAGAACACCACGTAGTTAAAGTGAGTCAGAACTCCACGTACTTAAAGTGAGTCACAACACCATGTAGTTAAAGTGAGTCACAACAGCACGTAGTTAAAGTGAGTCAGAACACCATGTAGTTAAAGTGAGTCAGAACACCATGTAGTTAAAGTGAGTCACAACAGCACGTAGTTAAAGTGAGTCACAACACCATGTAGTTAAAGTGAGTCACAACAGCACGTAGTTAAAGTGAGTCAGAACATCACGTAGTTAAAGTGAGTCCGAATACCATGTAGTTAAAGTGAGTCAGAATACCATGTAGTTAAAGTGAGTCAGAACACCACGTAGTTAAAGTGAGTCAGAACACCACGTAGTTAAAGTGAGTCAGAACACCACGTAGTTAAAGTGAGTCAGAACACCACGTCCCCAGCTTCTTCTTCCGGCTTCTGTTGAGAGCGGTCGCACTGTTCCTTCTCTCCCTTGTGTGTTCCTCCTGCAGCTGTTTTGTCTTCTGAGCATTTTCCTCATTCCTTCTGGTTAAATATTTTTATTTTTCTTGATATGGCTTTGATTTGCTGGCTTCCCAACAAAATGGATAAAATTTTTTACACTCTCAAAACGGAGGAGGGGACTCCGCGGCTGACTGAGACAAGAGCTGTGGGGTTCGTAATGGATCAGATTGCAGGTCCTGCAAGTCTGTCTCTGGAGGTCTACAATTTTGGATTAATGATGATCAGGTACACGCTCATTGGAATCTGCATGGACCTGGTTTATCGGAAAACAACAGAGCTAACAGGTGCAATTGACAGGATTCCTGTGCTTCAAAGGGGGCTGATGCGTGCTTTGAACACTGAAACACTCGCGAGGACTGAGTTGTCTCGTAGGACTGTCTGCGAACGAACTCTGGCGCGGAGTGAATTACGATCGATGTGTCGAACTACACGGATCAGATGGGACTGGCCAGGTTTTCAAATTTGGACAGGATGAAGCCAGTGAAACAGACATTTAAGGCAGCTGTAACAAACAGGACTGCCTGCTCCAAACACATTCTGTTATCTTATCTGGTGACCCTGAAAACATTCTCCTACTCAACAGAGTGAATGAAGCGACTGCTCAGCCCCCCCCCTTCTCTACGCTCTCTCACCCTAACTCGCCCCCCCCCCTCTACTGGGAGTGAAGGTCGGTCAGCTGTGCCGTGTCCTTGCTGCTGGTGGAGATCCTGACCCACCCACCCTCCTTGATGTGTTTATCGGTTGTTGTGACTGTGTGTAAAATGCTACTCCCTCCCTCCATTTTGTTTACATTTTCTTCTGCTCCCATCTTTATTTTTATTTTTTTTGCCCAAATATTGTATTGAAGTTGTCCCAATATTTCTGCCCAAGACTTTAGTTCCTTACACAAGCCAATGTCCCACTTTATCTCATAATTTACAATGTAGATCCCCTGAAGGTACCCCAAATCTTGCCCAAATATTGTATCTGGCTCCCATCTTTATTTTTGGCCCAAATATTGTATTGAAGTTGCCCCAATATTTCTGCCCAAGACTTTAGTTCCTTACACAAGCCAATGTCCCACTTTATCTCATAATTTACAATGCAGGTCCCCTGATGGTACCCCAAATCTTGAAGTTTGCCCCAATATTTCTCTTTGCCCAAGCCCAAGTAAATGTCCCACTTTAACTCATAATTTACAATGTAGGTCCCCTGATGGTACCCCAAATCTTGCCCAAGCCTGAGTATATGTCCCACTTTAAGTCAAAATTTACAATGTAGGTCCCCTGATGGTACCCCAAATCTTGCCCAAATATTGTATCTGGCTCCCATCTTTATTTTTGGCCCAAATATTGTATTGAAGTTGCCCCAATATTTCTGCCCAAGACTTTAGTTCCTTACACAAGTCAATGTCCCACTTTATCTCATAATTTACAATGTAGATCCCCTGAAGGTACCCCAAATCTTGCCCAAATATTGTATCTGGTACCCCCAAATCTCTGTTTGGTTTGTTTTTTATTTTCAATGTATCTCATCATTTACAATGTACGTAGATCCCCTGAAGGTACCACAAATCTTCCCCAAATATTGTATCTGGTACCCCCAAATCTCTGTTTTGTTTTTTATTTTCAATGTTTTCTCTGTTTTGTTTTTTTTTTTTTTGTTTATATTGTCAAGCGCTTTGTGATGTATATCTGTGAAAGGCGCTATATAAATAAACTTTACTTACTTACTTACTTACTTACTTACACGTAGTTAAAGTGAGTCAGAACACCACATAGTTAAAGTGAGTCAGAACACCACGTAGTTGAAGTGAGTCAGAACACCACGTAGTTAAAGTGAGTCAGAACACCACGTAGTTAAAGTGAGTCAGAACACCACGTAGTTAAAGTGAGTCAGAACACCACGTAGTTAAAGTGAGTCAGAACACCACGTAGTTAAAGTGAGTCAGAACACCACGTAGTTAAAGTGAGTCAGAACACCACGTAGTTAAAGTGAGTCAGAACACCACGTAGTTAAAGTGAGTCAGAACACCACGTAGTTAAAGTGATGTACATAAATAATAATAATGTTTGTATTGTAATGTTTGTACTATAATATTGTTATGGATATGATGTTTCAGTTGTACATTTCTGTTTTCAGGGAAATGGTAGAAGATTTCACAATATTTTTTTCCGACTTACTGAACCCAACCTTTTGAAAAGTATAAACCCTTTTGAAGCATGCTGCCTTTTGTTGAATTTCTGTGATTAAGTGGACAATAAGGAGTCTCTAAAAAGCCTTTTGAAACTGGTTTTCCGCTCCATTAAAGCTGCACTCTCCGTGCATCTCTTATTTTTCTGGACTGAGTCAGTGAAATTTGGAATACATGAACTCTTTTTGACTTCTTAACTATGATTCACTCTAATCGTCTCGATGAAACAGCACTTCTGAGTGTTCTGCACTGCTCTCTTGTCCATTTAAATATTTGATTGAAGTGAAATTAAGGGGAAGGGGTACTTGTGGCTACTTGCGTACAAACCTCAGTACAACAGAGTGGAATTTGTTGTCTGCATTTAACCCATCCCTGAGGGAGCAGAGGGCAGCCATTGGCACCTGGGAGGCAGTGGGAGGTTCAGTATCTTGCTCAAGGATACTTCAACACATGACCGGGCCAGGGTTTGAACCCACGCTCTCCCACATGGGAGGCGATCTCTCTTGCCACTGAGCCACGGTCACCTCATTATTCAGTTAGTTTAGACAGTCAAAAACTGAATTTTACACTTTTTAAAATTATTTTTCTCAATTAATCATTTGCTTGTTCTTTAAAAGTTTCCTTGTATCATTAGACAAGGCAGGTCACAGCAGACTGATGGAGCTGGCAGTTGATTCTATAGCAGCAAAGCATCTCATAACTGGAAGTTCTTTTCTTCACAGGCTGGAATAAAAAAATCAGTTTAACCCTTTGGCACAACACCAAAATCACAGCATGCCCTAGAGGTTATAATCCAGGACTCCCTTGAAAAAAGGGATTCTGAATCTCAATGGGACTATTCCTGGTAAAGAAAAAGGTTAATAAACAAAAGTAATAAAATAAATGAAGTCAGGAGGTGAAATATATCAGATACTATATATTAGGGCAGCCGTGGCTCAGTGGGTAAGGGTAATCCACTCATTGGAAGGTCAGAGGCTTTATCTCCGACCACGTGTCAAAGTACCGGTATGTCTGGTCAAGATCCTGATCCCAAGCTGGCCCTTGGGCGCCATCAAAAATGGTAGCACACTGTTTCTTTTAAAAAAAAACCAATAAGGATAGGTCAACAGCAAAGAATCCATTTCCCCAAAGTATAAATAAAGAATATGTACACGACTCACAAAAACTTAGGGATAATTAGCTCTCTGGTGACATTTCAGGATGAACCTAAAATGCACTCTAGCCTTTATAGGTGACCTTCTCTAAATTTGCACATGTCAAACTGCTGATGCTGTTCTCTAAGCTGTCCTGCTTCAATTAGATTTGGTATGAGCAGTCCTCCTCATCATGATGTTCACATTCTGACATCACGAGACCAAGACCTCACTTAACAAATAATCAACAGGAGCTCGCTATACGAAGCTTCAAACAGGATGTTCTCAGATGGAAGTGTCCACTGAGCTTAGAGGTCACATCAGCAGAGAGACTGGAGGAGTCACAGAAAGGCATAGAAGTGGACGTCCTTTGACCACATCCCACAATGTTGAACTCTTCAGTCTTCACTGTGAACAAAGACGATTCACACTGAGCCGAAATGATGGACACCAACTGGAATGTGAAAAAGTGAACATATCACCCCTGTTTTAACCTCATTACACTGGCTCCCTGTCCATTTCAGAAATCATTTAAAATTTGTTTTATTTGTTCTTAAAGCTTTAAAAGGTGTTGCCTCACTCTACCTCTCTAAGTTACTAAACTTTCACGTCCCTTCTCGGTCTCTCAGATCAGCTGATCAGTTGTTGTTGGAGGTGCTGAGGACATATCAGAAGCTCCAGCGGGATCAGGCTTTTGCAGTTGTGGGTCCAAAATTGTGGAATGCTCTTCCATTACAGATTAGAAAGTCTAACTCACCGAGTACTTTATAATCTGCCCTGATAACTCATCTGTTCCGTTTTAATCCAGTATAGACTGTTACTTTTATTTAGGATTTCATTGATTTTCTTATGGTGGTGTTTTATATTGCAAAGGTTTTAAACATGCACTTTTTACTTTTTGTAGGAGATTTTATTTGTTATTTTTTGTTCAGCACCTTACTTAGTTTTACCTGTTTTTTTACAGTGCTTTATAAATAAAGTTTGCTTGGCTTGGCAATGATGTTTCAGACGTAAAGGAGACACTATGCATCAGCTGCTGTTGTCACCAGACTAGCCCTTGGTGGTGGAGGTGTTATAGTAGACAGGTGTGTGTGTCTAGTCAGTACAGTCCTACACTTTGTGAATGTCTCTGAGACAAGTCCAGACTACCTGGATGACATCATTAATCCAGTCATTGATCCTCGGCATGAACAACTCAGACCTCATTTCATCTTCATGGACCACAATGCTCCAGATCCTCCAGGTTCATCATTAGGGAACATCCATTCAAATAGAAAGAGGGATTGATGGATGGATGGATGGATGGATGGATGGATGGATGGATGGATGGATGGATGATGATGGATGGATGGATGGATGGATGGATGGATGGATGGATGGATGGATGGATGGATGGATGGATGGATGGATGATGAATGGATGGATGATTACAGATGATTATATTTTCTCTTTTATAAAGACTACCTAGTTGTTTCTCTATATTACTGTATATTTAAGGTGGAACTCAGATTTACCTGTCTGTGTTTCCTGTTATGGAGCAGTTTCATGATTTTATTAATGTTTAATAAATGTGACCTCCTCCCCTATGGTCATGAGGTCATGATGTCAGAAGACATAAATGTGTTCTCAATAGCAGTGAAAGCTTTGCTAGCAGGCTGTCCCTCACTCTTCACATCTTACTGTTGGTAAATTCTTTTTAAGACTTTGTTTCTGATTTTAACTTCTGTTGTTGTGAACTGGATTGTTGTTATCGGCATCTAGAAGTTTTCTATAGTCTAAATTATATAATATAAATTATCAGGTTTATATATATATATATATATATATATATATATATATATATATATATATATATATATATATATATATATATATATATATAAAGAGATTAACTTTATTGATCCCTCAGAGGGGAAATTCACTTTCAGTAATATGAGTGATTCTTTCCTTTCCTTCCCCCATCCTTGTTCCTAACCCCTCACTGCCTCTGCTTTTTAACCCTGTGACCTCTAAAGCAGCTTTATCTGACGTGTTCATCAGATCTCAGCCAAGCAGGCTAACAATGAGGAATGTGTCCACATTTCCCCAGTTTCATAAACACCTTCTGAAACAAAAAGTCCTTATCAGAGCAGCGTATTATTCACTGTGTTAATTGGAGGGAAAATAAAAGCATTGTGCATCATGATGTTGCTGTTAAAACAAGATAAGAGCAGGTCTGAGACAGCAGCCATTAAATGGATTGTTTAATAGAGAAAGTGTGAACAAGTTGGAAATGTTTTCTCTTCCTCCCTCTCTTTTCCTTTGGCCAGGCGGTCCGTGTGAGCTGGCTGGTCACCTCCGGCCCGGTACAACCACATGAAGCTGGTGTCCATAGAGTGTTTCTATACATGAGTCATCATGGCTAAACATAGTCAAGACTAGAGACACCCAGAGACACACCTACAAAACTACCAGTCTGAAGGTTATCAGTAGTTCCTATAGTACCCTGAATGACCTCTGTTCAGAGAAATAGAGTTCATACCCTTCAGTACAGATGAGCTAACGATTAGTCTGAACTAATGACTATTTGAACTAATGACTAATTTGAACTAGTGATGCACAGATACCAATAATGGTGTCAGTGTCGACTCGGGCCGATACTGATACCAACACCTTGTACTCGTACTCATTAAAGTTAACCGATACCAGGAAACCGATACCAAGGCTGCGGTAAGAAGGTGGCTTCACTGACTTGTCAGTTCCGTTGTAGTTGTTTACATTGGTGGCTAGGGGGAGCTGTTGAGCTAAAGAGAAACAGTGTGGTTAGGAGAGGAAGACTGAAGCAAGGAATATCCCAATTTATTAAAATAAACATCTGAAACCTCAAAAGAGCACCTCTGTGAGGTCAAAATAAAAACCGAGCTCCATTCCCAAATCACTATTATAGTTTTTAAAGGTTTTCATTTAGTGATTGGATTGAAACATTACTTCAACATAATCCTCCATTCAGAGCAGCACAGTATGGGGGTGAATGTGGGAAGGAAAACTCCCTTTGAACAGGAAGAAACCTCCACCTATCTACCTACCTATCTACCTACCTATCTACCTACCTACCTATCACCTATCTATCTATCTATCTATCTATCTATCTATCTATCTATCTATCTATCTATCTATCTATCTATCTATCTATCTATCTATCTATCTATCTATCTATCTATCTATCTATCTATCTATCTATCTATCTATCTATCTATCTATCTATCTACCTACCTACCTACCTATCACTTATCTATCTATCTATCTATCTACCGTAATTTCCGGGCTATAAGGCGCACCTGAATATAAGCCGCAGCAGCTAAATTTGGGGGAAATTGCAGATTTGTCCACACATAAGCCGCACCTAACTATAAGCCGCGGGTGTTTTAATGTTTAGTTACCATATGTATGTGTGTGTGGGAGGCCACTTAGAGGCTACTCTCACACCCACATACCTTTGTCTGTTTGTATGTGAATACGGTTGTTGTCTGCTCTGAGGACACAGCCTACTGTTCGTATGTAAATGTTTTACCACCTTGGGCAGCTACTGATTGCTGCTTGAACTGAGAGAAAGCCGAAGCAGCCCAACCGGTTCCAGCAGCACTAGCTGGCCTCACTGTTCCTTAATGTTTAATTACTCTATATATGAGTTCCTGCTACCACAGAGGGGATTGTTGGGACAGAGATGACTGTTTGGGAACTATTGTATCAAAAATAAGCAGCCTACCGTGTCATCGTCTTCCTCCTCCTGCGTACTAAAACCACCAAAATCCTCATCGTCAGTGTCAGAAATGAACAGGTCCAGAATCGCCTCCTCAGCCAGTCTCTCTCCTTTGTTGTCCCTCTAAAAACCAATAAAATCCTCTTCCTCTTCATCAGTTTCGGAGTAAAACAGCCTCCGAACGAGGGCTCCATAAGCTATTGCGTAATCCTCTAATATGGCCACGCGTCGCGTTTGTGCATGCGCACGTAATGAACGTGACTGCGAGGTAAACGCACGTACGTAAAACACGCAAAAGCTTTATGAATCGCGGTCACGTAAATTACGTGGCCTGCCTGCCTGCCTGCCTGCCTGCCTGCCTGCCTGCCTGCCTGCCTGCCTGCCTGCCTGCCTGCCTGCCTGCCTGCCTGCCTGCCTGCCTGCCTGCCTGCCTGCCTGCCTGCCTGCCTAACTGCCACCAACCTACCTACCTAACTACCACCAACCTACCTACCTAACTAACTACCACCTACCTACCTAACTAACTACCACCTACCTACCTACCCACCACCTACCTACCTATCACCTACCTACCACCAACCTACCTACCTACCTAACTACCATCTACCTACCTACTCACCACCTACCTACCTATCACCTACCTAACTACCACCTACCTACCTATCACCTACCTAACTACCACCTATCTACCCACCACCTACCTACCTATCACCTACCTACCCACCACCTACCTACCTATCACCTACCTACCTATCACCTACCTACCACCTACCACCTACCTACCTACCCACCACCTACCTACCTATCACCTACCTACCACCTACCTACCTACCTACCTATCTACCTACCTACCTACCTACCTATCACCTACCTACCTACCTACCTACCTACCTATCTATCTACCTACCTATCACCTACCTACCTACCTACCTATCTATCTACCTACCTAACTACCACCTACCTACCTATCACCTACCTACCTACCTACCTACCTACCTACCTACCTATCTACCTACCTACCTACCTACCTATCACCTACCTACCTACCTATCTATCTACCTACCTACCTACCTACCTATCACCTACCTATCACCTACCTACCTACCTACCTATCACCTACCTATCACCTACCTACCTATCTATCTACCTACCTACCTACCTACCTACCTACCTACCTACCTACCTATCTACCTACCTACCTACCTACCTATCACCTACCTACCTACCTACCTAACTAACTACCACCTACCTACCTAACTAACTACCACCTACCTACCTACCCACCACCTACCTACCTATCACCTACCTACCACCAACCTACCTACCTACCTACCTACCTACCTACCTACCTACCTATCACCTACCTACCTACCTACCTATCTATCTACCTACCTAACTACCACCTACCTACCTATCACCTACCTACCTACCTACCTACCTACCTACCTACCTACCTACCTATCTACCTACCTACCTACCTACCTATCACCTACCTACCTACCTACCTACCTAACTACCAACTACCACCTACCTACCTACCCACCACCTACCTACCTATCACCTACCTACCACCAACCTACCTACCTACCTAACTACCATCTACCTACCTACTCACCACCTACCTACCTATCACCTACCTAACTACCACCTATCTACCCACCACCTACCTACCTATCACCTACCTAACTATCACCTACCTACCCACCACCTACCTACCTATCACCTACCTACCTATCACCTACCTACCAACTACCACCTACCTACCACCACCTACCTACCTACCTAACTACCACCTACCTACCTACCTATCTATCTACCTACCTACCTACCACCTACCTATCTACCTACCTACCTAACTACCACCTACCTATCACCTATCTACCTACCACCTACCTACCTATCTACCTACCTACCTACCTACCTACCTATCACCTACCTATCACCTACCTACCTACCTACCTATCACCTACCTATCACCTACCTACCTACCCACCACCTACCTACCTATCTACCTACCACCAACCTACCTACCTACCTAACTACCATCTACCTACCTACTCACCACCTACCTACCTATCACCTACCTAACTACCACCTATCTACCCACCACCTACCTACCTATCACCTACCTAACTACCACCTACCTACCCACCACCTACCTACCTATCACCTACCTACCTATCACCTACCTATCACCTACCTACCTATCTACCTACCTACCTACCTACCTATCACCTACCTACCTACCTATCTATCTACCTACCTAACTACCACCTACCTACCTATCACCTACCTACCTACCTACCTACCTACCTACCTACCTACCTACCTACCTACCTACCTACCTACTACCTACCTACCTACCTACCCACCACCTACCTACCTATCACCTACCTACCCACCACCTACCTACCTATCACCTACCTACCTATCACCTACCTACCACCTACCTACCTATCACCAACCTAACAGCCACCTACCTACCCACCACCTACCTACCTAACTACCAACTACCTACCTACCTACCTAACTACCACCACCTACCTACCTACCTATACCACCTACCTACCCACCTACCTACCTAACTACCACCTACCTACCACCACCTACCTACCTACCTACCTAACTACCACCTACCTACCTACCTACCTACCTAACTACCACCTACCTACCTACCTAATTACCAGGGGTCACGTTAACAGAATATTTTCCGTCATTGACGCGTTGCAGACCTGACCCCCCTTCCTTCCCCCTCGCCGGCCCGCACACGTCAGAGAGGAGAGCAGGGAAGGAGAGACCTAAAACGAACTAACAACCAATTTCATAAAACTAAAATTTAAAGTTGTAACAAAGGAAATTGCAATGTTAGAATATGGTCAACTACATACAAAAAGAAATGATATTAATTTGAGATTAAGAACATTTGTTGAGCATTCTGAAAAGGATTAGGTTTTGCAAATGACACTAATAGTCTGTCAGAAAAAGTCCAGCTTTAGACATTTTGGAGTTTAATAAGATGATGAAACGGTTCTAGTGTGATGTGATGAGTAAAACTAATGCTATAGGAGAGAAATCATTTGACATTAAGGCTGATTCAACCTTTCAGAGTCAGAATGGATCATACATCTTATTTCTTGTATCACATCTTAGCAAGTGAAGTAACTAGTAAACAGCCTGTATTTAAATTAAACGAATATTTGAAATAAGAAAAAAGAAATTTAGGTCAGTTGAGAGCATCTTAAAAATTTGCGATTAACTGCGATTAGTCGCGATTAAAAAATTAATCGATTCACAGCCCCACTATATATATACTATAATGCTGAATGAGACAGCTGAAATTGCAAATCTGTTGAATCAGCTGAAATCCAATTAAAACACTGGAATATCACACGTGACGTTACCTTCACATTCGGTGGGAAAGCAGAGCTTCTCAATCTAGTGTTGTTTAGCTCATGAGCTACCAGGACAAAAAGACAATTCGAAGTAGATTTTTAAAAATGATTTGCATCTTTTCTTTTAAAGAATTGAACAACGCTGGTGAGTGAACCTTTATTTGCAATCTCATGTATAAAATAGTTGTTTTCTTAAATTAGATTTAGATTAAATTGCATTTTTATGTGAAAGTTTGTGCTACAGTTATATATTTGAGTTGTGCCCCACCTAACATATGATGCCAGAGACGCCACTGGTAATTAGGTTATAATAGATGTATTTTTGGACTCAGTATGAGGGTACAACATGATGTACAACACCACAAACCATAACCTGTATTTTCTGCAGCTACTGTAAAAAAGGAGGCTGTAAATGAATGTTGTGCAATAAGAGATATTCATGTTTTGGTTCACACACACACACACACACACACACACACACACACACACACACACACACACACACACACACACGTGTTTGCTACATCGCAGGTTGAAGTGATAAATCTCGTCTCTGCTCTGAGGCTAGCTGATTGTTCATGACTAATACAGAGAAAACATGTTGAAAATTCTGTCTTTTTGTTGGAGACTTAACTGAAAATTAAACTCATTAAATATAATTTGTACGTCACTTTGGATAAAAACATCTGCTAAATACTTAAATATAAATTTAACTTCCAGCTGTTGAATGTTTTTATTTGATTGAATAAATGTAATAACACTGCTTTCTGTGTTCCTGACCTACAGCAGATAAAAGAAGAACCATCCATGACCACATTAAGTTATGTGTTATAAAATGGAACAACTCAAGGAAAAACGATTGGACTCATGAAGAAAGGAAGGTGCAAAAAGGCCTGGAAAGTCATGACATCATCTTGGATCTATCAGTAATGAGAAAAGGAGGTTGTCACTTAGTGGAAATCAGTATATAGCTGCTTCAGTCCCACTAATGGCCTAGAAGAAGGGTTCTCATTACCAAAGTGTCACACAATAAACGTATCATGGTGGGTGAAACCAAAGAGCTTCTCAAGACCTTCATACGCTAACATCCTGATGGTGTTTGTTACAGAAGGATTTATAAAGCAAAATAATATTGAAAGTGAATATTTTAAACTTAGAAAATAGAAAACAGTTTGTTCAAATAAATGATACTAAATCAGAAGTGTGTGATATTAATTATGGAAAGCCACAAGGGTCAGTCCTCAGACCTAAACTGTTCATATTGTTTATTAGGGGTGTGCAAGCAGCTGGTATTTGTATTTTTATTTGTTGAGGGGGGAAAGTATTTGTATTTGTATTCAAGTAAAATTCAAAGTAGGCATAAAAAGACATTACACTTCTGATTTATGTTATAGTGTAAGTATTATTTATTTATCCATTATAATCAGGGGTGCACACAATTTTTCATCAGAGATTCTCAAGGGAGAACCTGGTGCTAGTGTCTGGTACACACGTCTCCGTGTGTGTGTGTCATGGGCGTCGCAACCATTATGTCAGGAGGGGACGTGTCCCCCCCACTTTGTAAAATCAGGCATTTGGACCCCCCCACATTTACCGAGTCCGTCTTGCGCTCGTTCGGTTGTTCTCAAAGAAATCCATTCCACTTGATTCATTAGAAATTACTTAGACCGCTGAAATCCACTCCATGTTTTCCTGGTTACACCCTGCACCCTGACACGCTGCTCTTCTTCTGGACCCGACCTCACCTCGCGCTGCAGCTGAAAGCAAACCGAACCGGGAAGGAGGTCGACCAGAAACCGGAGTGTTACTCTGGAGGGGCCACAGGGTTAGGAGGCACAGGAATAAGACCTGAATGACCAGAGGAGGTAAACCCCCCACAGACCTATGGCCTCTAATAAAAAGGTCAATGCGCCTCAATCAAGTTTCATCCTGGATCTACAGGTAGCAGAAAAAAGTACAGGAAGCACAATACTATATATATATATATACCAAAATATCAGAGACAGAACAATAACGACAGGAAAACAATGGAAGAAAATAATATATAAATACAAGTAATGTTATAGTGAAAAATAAAATAACAATAATGAGTGTAATTCACTGCTCTTTATAAAAGAAAAAGACTACCAGTAAATTAATAAGTAAATAAAATAAGTACATACTTTATTTCGGGGGTCAACATTTAACACCTAAACACAACCGTTGATTATTTTACAAAAAATAAGAGTACTGAAGATCATCAGTACTATAGAGATCCTCTAACCTGTTATTTATCCTGATTAAATCTGTTGTTCTTAGTAAAAATTTAATTTCCAAATAAACACAAAGTTACACTTGATTTCTTACTAAGAGAAACTCACTTTAAATACCTCTAATTCAACTGTTACCAGTAAAATGTTTTATTTTAAATGGATCAAATGAAAACACAAGCCCAGCTGTCAGTACACTGAACACACATTAAGCTATTTTCATTTCAGATTGGTAGAACTTCAGTCTTCTTAAGAACAACCAGGTTCTTGATATTTGTTTTCATATAATTGATGTCACTTATTTAATTCTTCCTAAGCTGTTCAGCCTGAATAGTCCATTTAAAGTGACATCATGACTAGTAACAGTTGAATTAGAACCAGTTAAAATGAGTTTCTTCTGGTCAGAATTTATTTTCAGCTCCACCATGTTTACTCCAGACAGGAAGAATAGACTAGTAGAGGTTGTGCTGCAAACCCAATACACATGAATGGGAAATGTGACTAAATGTGTCCTAAGAATAACACTTAAGTTATCTGAAGTATTCACTATGGATAATAGAATAGTATTATGTGTATCTGTAATGTTACATTTTACTTGGAACATCAGATTTTTAGCTATCTGAATACATATCCAGTCATGTTAAAGTCACCACCTTAAATTTTTTAAGGATTTGGTTTCAATTCAGTTGTTGGATAGAATCTCTACTAGTAACAAAATACCTGTGGAAATTTGTATTTTCTATTTTACTAGTAATACTATTTGGACTAGGATAAATTACATTATTGTTATGTAAAATAGAAATAACAAAGAGGTGAGATTTTTAATTAAATGTTAAAAAAAAAAAAATCCATTAAATTTAAGTTCAGTCCTGCTGGTATTCTCATTATCAATAAGAATAATAGAAATACACATTCAGCATCTGATTAGAAGTTAGAAATACTGTAGAATCAGTTCTTCAGTAGTGGGTACTTTTTGTAGTAGTTGTACCAGTTCTTTACTTCAGTAGTTCAGGAGCAACCAGACTGAATCACTTTGATAGAAATAAAAAATGTCCTGTCATTTCAGTGGAAGATGCTGCAGTCAGTCAGTCAGTCACATCATTGTAAACCAACCAGTACTAACAGGACTGAACTTTACCTGGTTACCAGTAGAGAACTGGTAGAGCTCTGATTAGTTAAGGGTTGAACAGCTGGTTGTCTAATGAGTTCCTTCCAGAACTGGAGACATGTCAGACCATTATCATGTCTTTGAACTACTGTGGAGTTTGTCACTGTGTTCACATCTTTAGTTCTGACATGNTGTAGAGAGACCATGTTTCACACAGGTAACATAATATTGGTGTACATTTAAGACCCTCGCTCTGTATATTTGGACCATGTCCTATATGTTTATATAACTTTTTAAATAGATGAATATTTTGACATTGCTTGTGGCGTGTATCCAAACTGTTCCATAATTTCACGCCATGTACAGACACACAGAAACTTTTACGAGTGGTTCTGACTGTTGGAATGATAAAATGTCCATGTTATGTGCTCTTTCTCCAGGTGTAAAGAGTTGTTGCATGTTTTCTGGAAGCAGCTTATTGAACGCTTTATATAAGAAAACCATGGGCGTCGCAACCATTATGTCAGGAGGGGACGTGTCCCCCCCACTTTGTAAAATCAGGCATTTGGACCCCCCCACATTTACCGAGTCCGTCTTGCGCTCGTTCGGTTGTTCTCAAAGAAATCCATTCCACTTGATTCATTAGAAATTACTTAGACCGCTGAAATCCACTCCATGTTTTCCTGGTTGCACCCTGACACGCTGCTCTCCTTCTGGACCCGACCTCATCTCGCGCTGCAGCTGAAAGCAAACCGAACCGGGAAGGAGGTCGACCAGAAACCGGAGTGTTACTCTGGAGGGGCCAGAGGGTTAGGAGGCACAGGAATAAGACCTGAATGACCAGAGGAGGTAAACCCCCCACAGACCTATGGCCTCTAATAAAAAGGTAAATGCGCCTCAATCAAGTTTCATCCTGGATCTACAGGTAGCAGAAAAAAGTACAGGAAGCACAATACTATATACGGTATATATACCAAAATATCAGAGACAGAACAATAACGACAGGAAAACAATGGAAGAAAATAATATATAAATACAAGTAATGTTATAGTGAAAAATAAAATAACAATAATGAGTGTAATTCACTGCTCTTTATAAAAGAAAAAGACTACCAGTAAATTAATAAGTAAATAAAATAAGTACATACTTTATTTGGGGGTCAACATTTAACACCTAAACACAACCGTTGATTATTTTACAAAAAATAAGAGTACTGAAGATCATCAGTACTATAGAGATCCTCTAACCTGTTATTTATCCTGATTAAATCTGTTGTTCTTAGTAAAAATTTAATTTCCAAATAAACACAAAGTTACACTTGATTTCTTACTAAGAGAAACTCACTTTAAATACCTCTAATTCAACTGTTACCAGTAAAATGTTTTATTTTAAATGGATCAAATGAAAACACAATCCCAGCTGTCAGTACACTGAACACACATTAAACTATTTTCATTTCAGATTGGTAGAACTTCAGTCTTCTTAAGAACAACCAGGTTCTTGATATTTGTTTTCATATAATTGATGTCACTTATTTAATTCTTCCTAAGCTGTTCAGCCTGAATAGTCCATTTAAAGTGACATCATGACTAGTAACAGTTGAATTAGAACCAGTTAAAATGAGTTTCTTCTGGTCAGAATTTATTTTCAGCTCCACCATGTTTACTCCAGACAGGAAGAATAGACTAGTAGAGGTTGTGCTGCAAACCCAATACACATGAATGGGAAATGTGACTAAATGTGTCCTAAGAATAACACTTAAGTTATCTGAAGTATTCACTATGGATAATAGAATAGTATTATGTGTATCTGTAATGTTACATTTTACTTGGAACATCAGATTTTTAGCTATCTGAATACATATCCAGTCATGTTAAAGTCACCACCTTAAATTTTTTAAGGATTTGGTTTCAATTCAGTTGTTGGATAGAATCTCTACTAGTAACAAAATACCTGTGGAAATTTGTATTTTCTATTTTACTAGTAATACTATTTGGACTAGGATAAATTACATTATTGTTATGTAAAATAGAAATAACAAAGAGGTGAGATTTTTAATTAAATGTTAAAAAAAAAAAAATCCATTAAATTTAAGTTCAGTCCTGCTGGTATTCTCATTATCAATAAGAATAATAGAAATACACATTCAGCATCTGATTAGAAGTTAGAAATACTGTAGAATCAGTTCTTCAGTAGTGGGTACTTTTTGTAGTAGTTGTACCAGTTCTTTACTTCAGTAGTTCAGGAGCAACCAGACTGAATCACTTTGATAGAAATAAAAAATGTCCTGTCATTTCAGTGGAAGATGCTGCAGTCAGTCAGTCAGTCACATCATTGTAAACCAACCAGTACTAACAGGACTGAACTTTACCTGGTTACCAGTAGAGAACTGGTAGAGCTCTGATTAGTTAAGGGTTGAACAGCTGGTTGTCTAATGAGTTCCTTCCAGAACTGGAGACATGTCAGACCATTATCATGTCTTTGAACTACTGTGGAGTTTGTCACTGTGTTCACATCTTTAGTTCTGACATGAAACCACTGCTGGTCATGTTACTTCCATAAGTTCTTTTTTCAGTCTTTTCTCTAAGATCTGAATAGTCCAGCTGATGGTGTCATAGAGAACACAGCTGCTAAAAATGAAGACTTCCTGTTGAATCTGACTCTGAAATAGTTACCGAGTTCAGTTTTTACTACTGTAGGTAAAATAGGTGTTTAACAACTTGTTAAATGCGCCAGAATGCAGGAAATGGCATCTATGCCAAATATTTTTTTCTTTGGAAAAGTGTCCCCTCCACATTTTTTATGCTTCTGACGCCCCTGGTGTGTGTGTGTGTGTGTGTGTGTGGGGGGGGGGGTGGAGATAAGGATTTGACCGGATTCGAACCACGAGCCGCATATTTCTGACCCTCGAGCCGTACCTGCATGTCTTGCCCTGCCTCTCCTGCAGGTCATCATTACAGGCTGAGGAGCTGCTGTAACATTGTGGATTATTTCATCAAGAGAGAAGTTTTTGAATCCAACGTCCAACAGTTCCTCCCCAAAACACCTTGACGCGAGTGCGCGCACGTGCACACAGCGCATTTTTTTGGTCTGTAAGCTGAGCATAAACTGTGCAACTCAAACTGTAGGGTTTAATGACTCACAGTTCACTAATCACGTTCCCACACTGTACCAGGCTCTGATGAGCCCTCTCTGTCCCTGCTGCTTCTCATACTTAGCTCTGTAGCAGCGAGCTGCTGCGGTACTCTGTAGCTGAACACAGAAATGACTCAGCCCTGACTGAACTTTTTGACCAAAATAAATATATATCCTTGGCAAGCCTTGCCGTTCTGTGAGGTGAAAGGTTTAAAAATAAAAATAAATCCGTCATTAGCCGGGTAATGGATAAGTTTTTAGTAGAGATTAGCTCTGTCTCCTCCATGAACTCCACTACTCCAGTACTTTACCAACAAACATTCAGAAAATGTTTGAGAAGAGAGAAAGTGGTTCTACGTTAAAAGGAACTGAAGTCTTTAAATAAACAGATTTAGAACCAGAGTGAAGGAAATTAGTATTTCTGCAAATGATGTAAAATTATGGAATAACATTGGAATAACATGAAAACAAAAGAATCAAGGTTGTTTAATATATTTTAAAAGATGTATTAAATCAAGCGAATGTGGTCATTATAAAAATATAAATCTAGTTAGTGTCTGTAATTAAGTTTGAAGATTAGAACAGGAATGTGATAAAAATTTATGAAATTTTGAATATGAATGGATTATTAAGAAATGTGTTTTGTAAATATGGGCAGATAATATAAGATATTTTCTTCTTTCTGTCCTTTTCATTCAAATGTGTATTGTTAATGTGAAGTCCCTCCTTCCTGTCCAGAGACGAAACACATTACTGGACTGGAGCGATCCATAGATCCATTCCAACAGAGTGTGGGACAGAGAGCATGTTGTTGGGGACAAGTTAAAGTGATAATATGCAACTTTTTCATATTTTTAAACCTTTTCCTTGAGCCAGTCTGTGCTAATATGACTCTTTACAGAGTTAATGAAAAGTCACTTAGCCCCATCTGGTGATTAGATCCGGAATACCACGATTGCAAGATCTCCGTCACCGTCACGGTACCCAGGAAGTCACATGTCTCACGAGGGTTAGGCTAACCCAAAGTGGCTAGCTGTTATGCTAGCGCTGGAGTGTTTTTAATTCCTGATTTTTTCCATCTCTCCCTGCTTGAACACAGCTTATTTCTTTGAAGGAGTAAATAACCGCTCCTGTAGAAAGCTATGAAGGCTGAGGAGACATTTCAACAGTTAGATTTAGGCGTTTAGAAGCTGAAACAATATGCTAACTTGTGTAATGCAATGATTTAAAACGGACACCAGAGGGAGCCCAAAACAAGCAAAACAGCATATTATCACATTACATACTAAAGGATTGTCAAAATTTAAACATTAAAATATGCTAATTCAAGGCATATGCAGATTATCAACTAATAATAATAATTTATTCATTGTTTATTTCCTTAAAGGAAAAATATTCTATAATTTTCCTGCCTCGGCTGGGATTTGAGCTCCGGTCTCCCACGTGAAAGACAGCTGCTCTATGCCACAGGTCAATTGTTCCCTTTAACTCTGTTTTTACTCTCTGTCACGCATTCCTTCCCCTAACTAATACATTCGTGTGTGAGAGGGAGGCTGATTCACCATGGAATGGAAATAACCATAATAACACCATGTCGACCTGAAAGAGAAACCTCTCTTCTTTCAAAAACTGTTTGAATTTTTATAGCACAAACCACTGCAGAGTACAGAAAATCGTGTTAAATTTGTGTTAAAGGGTTCAGATAATAATGCGGGACAGTGTCTCAGTTTGTGGGACGTGTGAAAATGAAGGTCAATGCGGGACAATCCCGCACAAAACGGGACATCTGGTCGCCCTAATTGCAGAGGTGGGGTTAGAGGAAGCGGAAGGAGAGAGAGGAGATGTTTTGGATCGGGCCTTGGTACACTGGATTAAAATTCTTTCTCGCTGAAATTCTCATTGAAAACTCAATTTCCATAGAATACTGCTGACATGTTTATTTTACCCACTATATCCCTTTAACACAGTGGACTGCTTCAAACTGCTACCAGAACATCAGTCACTCAATGAGCCTCTTCTGTTATTGTTCCACAACAAGAACTGTGATATAATCATAACACTTAGCAGACATGATTAATCAACACCAGATGAGTCTTTATCTACAGGATGATGAGCCCCTAGTGGACATCACTGGGACATGCTGTAAGTAGGAAGGGTCCCACTCATACCCAAACAGGATGAATCGATCTGTCCTCATTTCCATGCCTGTCCTTCCTACCTTCTCTTACCCCGTCTGAACCAGCTAAGAGGAACTGCCCTGCTTAGATCAACCTCCTCTCTGTAACGTCCTGTTCCTGTTGGTGGGGATTGTTCTGAGAGAAAAGGAAGGCAGACGGGATGGAGGAGGAGGAAGAGGAGGGGTGGGGGGTGTTTTTGGTAGTTCTTTGCTTCCCTTTGTGCCTCACCTGATAGGGCATTAGGCTCCACATCTGTTTGAGTAACAACAGGATCAAAGTGCAGAGCAGCTGTCAGAGATGTTAAGGCGCTGCATGTGGAGCTCTAAAGAAGAACCTGCCTCTCTTTAGGCCATACTAATGACCAGGGTCATTCTGAGGTGGCCTCTATCAGTCATTTATCTACAGAAAGGACCACACCCACTGTGACCTCATTCAAAGTGGGTGGAGTCTCAAAAAAACAGGAAGTAGTTGTCTGGCTAGTCAGACCAGGAGAGAGACTGCTGCAGGTTGTTGACAGATTAGCAGCTCATTTTCTTGCTTTTCTATAATTTAAACTCCACTACAAAATGGCCGACTCACTACAGAGTAAACTAGTGAACGTTTAGGAGACAGCCTGTGACCTCAATGGCAGCCGGTCAGCGCGCCAGCGTCTGCTGAGTCTCACTTCCCTCGGTCTTCCTTGGGAATGTCAGCTGGCGTGTGGCATTGAGCTGTAGCGATCCATTCGCCGACACAAAGCATGTGGCGCTTGACAGCGATGCCTGGTGAGAGGAGCTCACGCCGCAGCAGCGCTGCCATTTTAAGATGCAACAGAGGTGTCCCTGCCCTGAAAGGCGACACCTCGGCCATCTTTTCTTTCCCCCCACTTGCAGAGTCTTGTCTGTCCTCGGCTGCTAATTTCCATCACACCTTCTCCTGGGCTGCAGGAGCCGTGCTGAATGTTATTAATACTATTGTTAACTGCACACTCAAGGCTGCGTTCCCTGACTCAGCTCATCATGTTACTGGTATATTGTGGACAACAGAGAAATGGCCAATCCTGCTTTATATAAAACCATCTATAAATACGATGGGGAATGCCTTGTCCAACTACGGCGGGGTGCAGGACGGTTGTCTCCACGGGGTGAGCAGCAGGTTCAAGCAGCAGAAAACGTTTGGAGTTGATCAGAAACGACTCCCTAAACAGAAAAATCTAATCAAAATGCTGTTTGTTCATTTGTTTTCTGAAATAATTCCCTAAAATCCTGAGGAACGACTATGTACGGAGCCCCTCTGGGGACGCAGGAAAAAATGTTCTTTTTTTTTTTTTTTTTTGCAAGATTCTGCAAAGATTTCTGAAGTAGACTGGTTCCTTTTAAAAAGTTCAATTTAGGAGGAGCAGAGCCAGATCAAAACAATCCACTACATTAGGGGTTTCACAGTATCTTAACATCTTGAAAAGGATCATGGCCACAAATGAAATGAGTGCTTAACAACTTCAATTAGAATCACTGCAAAAACACTGAACAGATTGATTCTGTTTATTTAGTGGAAGAACAACAGCTGACCTTAAAGTAAAGCCTGATTTATACTTCTCCATCTGCGTCAGTACGGAGACATGCAACGCCTTTATGGGCTCTTCAACAGGCTCACAAGGACGGACGGACTAGAGCTCGCTTTTCTAACTATCCGTCGAACGAGACAGAGAGTGCACGTCTCTGAATGGTTGACGGCGGGTTTTATTCTTTGTAACCTTTAAATATCTCAAAATCCATAGCAGTACAAAGAAAAGTTTTAACGGCACATATCAGCACAATCAAAGCATGAAAAAAGTAGACGAGGTTCGTTCATTTTGGGGCAAACTGCGGGGAGATGATGACGTCATACTCGAAAATAAAACCGGTAATATCTCAAAAACCATAACAGCACAAATGAAACTTTTAACTGCACAAATCAGCACAAACGAAGCACTAACCATCCCACCTACAGTATTTGCCAAGAATTTTGAAATGGGTGGGGGGCCAGCTTCACGGAGGTGATTAACCAGTTGAACCTGGACCCTGTTCTCTGTCTCTAACAGAAGAAATGACTGATTCTGTTCTCTGCTGTGTAGAAACTAACAGGCCTGTTGTTTTAGATTAAAGGTTTCTGAGTCAGTCCGTCAGTCAGTCAGTCAGTCAGTCAGTCAGTCAGTCAGTCCGTCAGTCAGTCAGTCAGTCAGTCAGTCAGTCAGGAGGTCAGTCAGTCAGGAGGTCAGTCAGTCAGTCAGTCAGTCAGTCCGTCAGTCAGTCAGTCAGTCAGTCAGTCAGTCAGTCAGTCAGTCAGTCAGTCAGTCAGTCAGTAAGTCAGTCAGTCAGTCAGTGAGGTCAGTCAGTCAGTCAGTCAGTCAGTCAGTCAGGAGGTCAGTCAGTCAGTTCAGTCAGTCAGTCAGTCAGTCAGTCAGTCAGTCAGTCAGTCAGTCAGTCAGTAAGTCAGTCAGTCAGTCAGTCAGTCAGTCAGTCAGTCAGTCAGTCAGTCAGTCAGTCAGTCAGTCAGTCAGTCAGTCAGGAGGTCAGTCAGTCAGTCAGTCAGTCAGGAGGTCAGTCAGTCAGTCAGTCAGTCAGTCAGTCAGGAGGTCAGTCAGTCAGTCGGTCAGTCAGTCAGGAGGTCAGTCAGTCAGTCAGGAGGTCAGGACATTCCTCCTGGTGAACCCTGACCTCTGACCTGAGATCAACCTGGGCCTGAGTCTAAGCCTGAGAAAACATTTTTAACTGAATCTAGTGACATGTGGATATTAAAATTCATTATGATGTTATTATTATTATTGGGGTAGTGGGGGGGTGTGCACCAGTGCACTTCTTATGTGCAGCCTTGTAAATAATTCATATATGTGTGTATGTATAATAAAATCTGAACCAATTAAACCACACTGAACCTAAACCATTAAAAGCATGAAGTCGCTCTAGATTTCTGTTGGGAATGAGGCTGAGTATGTTTGAACCAGCTCCTCCAGCTGGTCCCAGTAAAACTGGTGGGATGATCTGAGTCTAACTGGTCCAACTGGGAAACCTCTGCAGAAAAATGCCATTGTTTAAAATGTGCAAACAAACGATCTCCAGAGCAGATGCAGCTGTTTGTAAAGGACAAGATGAAACCTGTTTATGAAGATGGATCCATAAAAGACACTCCTTTGTCATGGCGCCACCTGATGGATCCTTAAAGTCATTACTTCCCAGTAAAACCAGCATCTGAAAGTATCTGAGGCCTGTTTAGATGTGTTTTTTATTTTTAGATGTTTTCACTCGTTTCCACCCAGTCCTCATCCTCCTGTTGGGTTGATTTCAACTTGTTTCATTGTGTTGTGTTTTGTGATATTCCACTCTGTTGTCCCAGATTCAAACTGCATTTAATTCAAAAAATGTCCTCATTTTGGGTCACGGCCCTTTAACTTTAACACATCAAGGAAAATGCAATGACATTTTTATTTTTCCCATTTTTTATTCATTTGAGGCAAGAAGAGTTGTAATGTTCTTTAAATTAATAATATAAAAACATGAATACTATTAAGGTGATAATAACGTTTCCCTGTTGCTCCTGGTTCTGTGGTGAGGAAGCTGCCTCCAAAACACAGACCTCCATCGAGAATTTGTTTTGTGTTCACTTCAGCACAGTTCCTTAAAGTTAAGAAAAGTTTTGGATTTTAAGTTGTGAATTTTTAGTTAAGGACATTTTGGATTAAGCCTAATAGTCCACCTTAAACCAGAGGTGTCCAGCCCTGCTCCTTGAGGCCCAGTGTTCTGCATGTTAGAGGTTTTCAGGTGTTGAAGCAGGAAAACCTCTAACATGCGAAACAGTGAGCCTTTAGGAGACCTCTCTACTATAAATTAATTTCACAATGTTTAGCAATGGTTTTTTTTTTTTTTTTTTTTGCTCTGACCTTCAGCTCTTGCTGGGGAGGTTCACAGCCGAGTGTGAAGTGGCTGGGATGAGGATCAGCACCTCCAAATCTGAGACCATGGTTCTTGACTGGAAAAGGATGGATTGCCAACTCCGAGTCAGGAGAGAGGTTCAGTGGAGGCTTACAGCTGTTCTTTGTCATAAAGTAGTCCCAAGTCTAAAATAGTACCTGCAATTCCTTCGTGTTACTTTTTAATTTCACTTGCAGTCGATGTTTATTGAGGTCACTAGGCAGAATTAGTATCATTAGTATCACTACTGAGTGAGTTTTAAGGACTTTTTTCTCACACTGCTAGTTGGTACCATTCACTTACAGTGTTTTACACTAAGCTAATGGTAAAGGAGTACTACCAGATCAGGAAAACGGCTGGGCTGTTTACAAATTGTTTTTGCCCACTCATCTAACTCTGAGGAATATGGCAATAGACAAAAAATCACTTTCTGGTGGAGTATCCCTTTAAGCGAGCGCCTGCAGTAGCGACCTCCGTCCTGTAGAGGCGCTGTTTTTGCTGTTTCTAACACCGGAAAGAAACCCGCCATTGTAGCAAAATCACAACGTGAGCGGTACGTTAAGGCGCATCGTGTCTATAGTTTATCCTTTCCAGGTTTTGTTGACCGCATATCGTCTCTCTGCGTTTTGTTGGAGAGATGGCGTACAGAGGACAAGGACAGAAGGTCCAGAAGGTCATGGTTCAGCCCATTGTATCCTTTAACCATGGAGATCTGAGCTATCTACTAGCGTCTTTTAGCGGCTAGGCTAACCTGTAGGCAGCTCTCGGGAGGGAGGGAGGATGAGTTTTTGTTACAGCAGTTATTATTTTATCTTGAAAATCACTAAAACTATCATCGCGTTTAGGATCAAATCAGAGCAGAGAAACGACCTTAGCAGGAAGACTAGCTCTATGTTTTAGCTCTGCTAATGCTGCCTGCTAGCTAAGAGTCTGTTCTGAGTTCAGTTCAACTCTCAGCTTCCGCAAGAACGACTTATTATTATATATTTAGGGGTGTAGTCTGAAATGGGTCTTAGTTTGTGTGTTTTTCAAATGTTTTTCTGTGGAGATTTAGCTCCACGGTGTAGTCATATTTATCATAAGGCTCACAGTCACCCACTGATTCAAATCGGGTAAGTTTGTGCAGGGATAACTCGAAAACATGCAGGATATAGTGGACCTGGGCTGTGTTCCAAATCTTGAATTTAAATCCAAATGTATTTGTATGGCACAGCTAAACAACTCGGCAATCAACCAAACTGCTGTAAAGTTACAAGTGTTTAAAGTTATCTCCTAAGTGTTTTGATATAAAGTAAACCTGTTTTGTGGTTACCTATAAGACTTGGATTTCCTTGACTTGTGTTTCAGAACCTTATTTTCAGATACCTTCAAAATGTAAGTTGCTACTGCTTTAATATATTGTTTGTTTTTGTGACATATGAATATGACGTTTGTGTTTGTTTTTTCCAGCGCTCACGGATCCAGGTGTGGCTGTATGAACAGGTCAACATGCGGATAGAAGGCTGCATTATTGTAAGTTACCGTTTGATTCTGATTGATTTTATTTAGCTCTTCCTTTAACACACAAGGTTCTCACTGGGGCTTAAATCCTATTGGGGTAGAGTCATGGTTCGGAAAGTGTTTGAGATCGTAACTAAAATTGATCATAGCAAAAAAACATTGGAGGCCATAAGTTGGAATCAAGCTCTAAAAGAAAAATGCCTGTATAATGACGTCTGTGAACTCACCATCACTAAGCAACAAAATCTTTCACGTAATAATTTCCTTAATCAGAAATTAAAAAATGTTCAGTTTCAGATCTTTGAGATTAATCGAATTCCTATAAATCTGTCAGCAGGTCACAAATGAACAAAAACCTGAATAAATGATTTCTACTTTAAACTGTAGCTGAAATTGATTTAAACACTTTTGAGATGAGGAAGTAAATTAATTGTTTTGAGTAAATGTGTTTTAGGTGCTGGAAAATCTTAAGAACTCACATTGAAATGTGATTTTGGCTAATGTGGAGGAACCCTGACTGAAGCTGCAAAAATGTAGCTGGAAGCTACCGGCAGCTCCTCTTGTGTGGTATTGAATCTGTACCTGAATCCCATTTCACCCACAACCTCCTGTTTCCATAGAAACTGGTTTAAAGTTGTATTTTTAGTGACAAGTTGGTTAGGAAAAGGATGTATTTATATAGTTTGTGTTTGCACTCATTGGGATAAAGGGTGAAGTGTGACACTCAGACAGAAGCTGCTGGTTTCTTTTATTTTTCAGTAGCTTCTGTGCCGCTTTTTGTCACAGTGGACGTTCTTCACTGCGAACTACCATAAGAGCTACATAACATAGGACCAATTCATTATGAATCACTGAATAAACATTTAATATTTACCTTAGATCATATAAAATGTGTTGGTTGAAATTATATTTTAACTAAATGGATTTCATTGGGCGTCTTTGGGTTCGCCATCCTAACATCCTGTCTGTTCTGTTTCAGGGCTTTGATGAGTACATGAACCTGGTTCTAGACGACGCTGAGGAAATCCACATGAAGACTAAGAACAGAAAGCCACTGGGTAAGAGTCCCTGTGCTCTGGTGCTTCACTGCAGTACAAAACTACTAGTACTATTTAGAAAGTACTTGTTTGTTTCATCATACAAGTCTTGAGTTGATTTGGTAGATTTGCATTTCTCAGTACATGGAAGGTAAGAAAAACGCAACAAATCCTTCAGAGTGCTGCAGAAAGAAACAAACTTCAAAGGATTTAACGGGTCGTCGAGGTCGTTCTGTCGGTTATTTATCTACAGCAAGGACCACACCCACCAGCCACATCACTTAAAGTGGGTGGAGTCTCTAGAACAGGAAGTAGTCCTCTGACCCGTGCAATACTCATGGCTAGTTAGATCAGGAGAGACGCTGCTGCAGATCAGTGATAAATTAGCAGCAGGTTTTTTGAAATTTAACATGGTTTCTTCAAGTCTTTGGAAGTGCTTGAATTGTTATTAAAGTACTTGAAACTAGAGAAGTACTAACACATCAGCTGGTTTGAAACTCAAAATGAGTTGTTTGTTTTTGTTTCACCATCGCTAAGTGCAAATTCATGCTAACAGATCTCCAGATGAACGTTTTACTCCAGAATCTTGATTTTTACATTTCTCAAAAGGTTGTTTGGGGTGAATTAGATTCTTATCAATCCTATCAGTATCGACCCTCAGAATCAGGGATTTCTGCTTTAAACTGTAGCTGATTTTGAATTAAAGTATAAAACATTTCTGAAACAAGGACGTAAATGAATAGTTTAGAGTCGATATGCTGTGTTCACCTGTGTGTAAACCATCACCATTAGAAGGTGCTGAAGGTCTTTAACTCATCTTGAAAGTGCTGGAATTAGATTGGATTGGCGTGAGAACCCTGTAGCAGGGTTAGGAGTTACAGTTCAGTAAAAAGAGATTTTACCTGTTAACGCAGCTCTCTGGATTATTTCAGCAAAAGAGCAGTTTTTGAGTCCAACGGCTCCTCCTCCCAAAACACCTCGACACGCGTGCGGCCGCGTGCACACGGCGCATTACTTTGGTCTGTAAGCTGGACATAAACTGTGCAGCTCAAAACTACAGTATGATTACATTGTAGGGGTTAATCACTCACAGTTCACAAATCATGTTCTCACCCTGTGAGAGGCTGCCCTCTCTGTCCCTGTTGTGTTTGATTCGTGGCTTAAGAACAGCAGCTGATGTTCTGAAGCTACAGGAACTGAAAATAAGAAAACGCTCGGTCCAGAATTAGTCCTCAACCAAAATAAACGTGTATCCTTGGCAAGCCTTGCCATTCTATGGGGAGAAATGTTTAAAAATAAAAATAAATCTCTCAGTATCCGGGGAATTGAGAACTATTTAGTAGAAATGAGCTCTGACTGGCTCCCCCATGATGGCTGAGCCTGTACAGAGAAGGATACGGAGCGTCCTGTACGAGAGTGCCCCCTACTGCTACAGGTTTGTTCGAAGCGCGTGCACGTTGTCAGAAAGCCGACAATGCAGAAATTTGAATTTTATTGGCTGAAAAAGTTCGGCGGCCAGAAAGAATGCAAAGGGGTCTCTAGGAGGAAGGAGGGTCTTCATCAGAATGACAGATGTTGTGGAACTCAACCCATAGATCATAGTTTAGACCTGAAATATCATTTAAAACATTTAGAAAACTTTGATACATAGAAAAATACTCCACATATCACTTGTAAATTGAAAAAAGTTTAAATCAGATATTTTTTCTCTAGTTGACCTTTGAGTTGAACAAAATAGTTTAAGTTATTGTTTTGATGTTAAAGCACTTTAACAATTAATACCAGTAAAATATAACTAGTATAAACTTCCCCAAAAATAAGCATTTAAAATATTAGGGTTGTCAGTTTTGTCTCTGAAGTGTCTCCAGTGTGTTTGTTGAAATCTGTGTCTCATCTCTCAGGGAGGATCATGTTGAAAGGAGACAACATCACCCTGCTGCAGAGCGTGTCCAACTAGACACCATGGAGAGGACCACAAGTCTGGATTTTCCTAGAAAAAAAATCTGTTTTTCTTTTGTTTTTATGTTCAGTATGTTTGTGTTTAAATGACATTAATGCTGTAATTGTTTCTCTCAACAATATGAAACCATTTTGAGAATAAAGCTTTGTTTGTTTCTTAGTTTGTTTTATTCCCTGAATAAAAATAGGACTTTGTCATAATGCTGTCTGCCACTAGTGGGCAGTGCAGTTCACCACAGCAATTATTTGGGGTCAAGCTCACTGCTCCAAATACAAAGCTGCAAAAAAGAGCATTTAGGGCAGTGGTGTCCAGCATGTTTAAAGAGGTTCCTCTGATTCAACACCTGGTTTCAGTCAGTGGCGATTAAAGGTCTGTGGAGCTGAATGACATCTAGAACAGGTGATTTAATCTCTGGTGTTGGAGCAGGAACTAACTAAAACATGCTGGATACACCAGGGTTGGACACCACTGTTTTAGGGGAAGGGGTGGTGAATTAGGTCTCATGTATACCTCAGTACTACATATATACCACAGTACTACATATATACCGCAGTACCCATCCCTGAGGAGCAGCAGCTGGTTTCTCAGCAGCCAGTTCACTATATCTTACCCAGGCGTACATTAACACGGCCTGGGACTACCAGTAGTTGGATTAACAATTTCTTCAACAAGGATAGTAAGTAAAATGTATTTATAGAGCCTTTAACAGATTTATAAGATCAAAAATGCTGTACAACAGATTAAGTCAAAAAGAGTAAATTATTTAAATATGTAACTGGAATGTAAAGCGTTAAAATCCTCCAACTGACTGAACAATATATATTTTTGAGCAGGACTGAAGTTATATAATCTGCCATTTGTAAAATTTTGATAGCTGTTTGGAAGTGTACATTTTTGTCACTTAACCCTGGTGACCATATCTGATCACTTTGCTGCCTAAACCTGACATTTACAAAACTTCTTAGCAAAAGTACAGAAATTTAAAGAAATTAATTTAATAAAAAAATTGCCAAGTATTTCAGTGAGTCTCCTTAAAAAGATTAATGATACAAGAGGGTACTACTATATTTTGTCTAGAGTAATGTCTCTAAAGTGACTCCTGACTGTTAAATCGTGGTTTTGAACCATATGTTGTTGCTTTAATCTGCATGAGGTGAGATAGTTCAGCGGAATGACGTAGCATCTCTACGTACGCAATATGCCCCTGTTCCGTTGACTGGGAAGCCCCTAGCGCGAAGCTGCCAACGCCCGGCGTAGCGACTCGCATAAAGATCCCGGTACGGAGTAATTTGATCTATTAATTCCAGTAAAATGCTTATTGTTATGCTCGTAATTGAGTTTGGAGTGTGTCAGCGGTGTATTTGTTGTGTATTTGTGCCTAATTGTGACGTATTTGTTATTGAATGTGTCATTCAGCAGCAACATCCGCTAGGCTGAGCCATTTAGCCAGAAAGCTAACGGAATATTTAGCCCACAGAGCTAAACAGTAAACAACCCTTTTGTTGTGTGTGGAAACAAAATCTCTCTCCGAATCAATCAGTTTATTTAAAATGAAAAGATTGGTGATTATAGTTAAGTGGTTACTAATGAACGTTTTGCCGGTTAATGTGGTTTATCGTTTTAAATTATAGCAGGATAATCCCTAATGTTGGTTGGGTTTAAAATCATAACTAGCTGGTTGTAAAAGAGGGATAAACTGTCCTGAGTTCATGGTTTTAAAAACAGACAGGAAATGGGCCAAATTGAGGCCAGTGTTATGTCGAGATGTGTTCCCCATCTTAAACAGTTCCCCCACCTAGCCATACTTCATGAAGTGCACTGAGTTAAATTAATACACATGAGTATTAAGTGTCAGACGTGTCCCCACTTTTTGTGGGGATGAGTGTGAGAAAAGGCTGAAGGTTTTATGCGTTACAGTTTCTCAACTTTTTGCGGGTCCCAGGCGTGTCATGGACTGTCAGGCCCCAGATAGATTAGGAATAAAGTGGCAAATATTTTATTCTGAATTAATGTTCAACCAGCAAATTTAAGGGATATTTGAGTTATTCTTAAGTGGCGTTATTTATCTATGATAAGAAACACACCCACCGGGTCAAAGTGGGCGGAACCCTAGTTTTAAAGTTCTTTTTGTAGTTTCTCATTGTTTCTCTAAGTTCCTCCATCGATATCGACCTCCCTGAAATCCCAGGTCAGCTGACAGGATGGTCCGGAATGTTCCCAGAACCAATAAAAACTCAGGAGATCCATGGTTTTTTTTGTTGCTTTTCCAAAATTGGAGCTAGCTACCATATAGTGGGTTTTTGTATCAGATCTAAAAACATTTGATTCCTCTTGAACATTCATTTATTGCTGTGTGAGATGACGATTTTAATTTTGTAGTTAAATATGTATGTTAAGATTTTGTTCTATTTTGCATCTAATGCAGATTTTCATAGACTTTTAAAATACTTTTAATGTATTTTTATCTGTATATAATGTTGTATGAGTTTACACTGTTTCTGCTGTGTCATAGTGGCGTTATGTATTTAAAGTGCTACATTAATACATTTAGTTTGGATTAGAAATATTTGGGTCAGTGTTGATCTAAATTGAATATAATTGCTGTATGTGCCCAGTTTTGTGCCATATTTCTTAGGAAAGATGTTTTTCAGAGCTCCATCAGTGTTTGTTTTAATAAGATGGGAAGGAAGAAAATTGTTGAGTTCCAGAAATGCTGTTTTATTGTTTTTAGATCAAACCTTGGGAGCATAAATGGCCACATCAAACTCAATATTGGCTCCAATCCCAGCCCTTTCAGCTGGCCTGCTCTAAAAGAGCTGCTGGCCTAGAAACACACATGCATGGATTAAGTCTGGAGTTGTTAATACAGCTGCAGCCATCCCCGTTCCCCTACAGCTTACTGCCTGGTTTATAACACATTTAGGCTTAATTTACTAGAAAAGTTTAGACTTTTATTTGTCAAAACTCACTTCATAAATTGAGTTATGGTCCTGCAAAAATCCAGCTTCTGCTTATTTAGGCTTCATTCTAAACATTATGATGTTAAATTACTCATGGAGCAGTGGAACTGTTGAATATGGTCATTTTTGGGTTATGTTGAAGTGGCAGTCTATCAGTTACTTATCTACAGTCAGGACCATCACTCAAAGTGGTGACATCACTTAAAAGGGGAGTCTCCTAGAAAGTAGTAGTCTTTTGACCAAAGCAAATCAGGAGAGACACTGCTGCAGATTGGTGACAAATTAGCAGCCAATTTTCTAGTATTTAAAGTGATAATATGCAGTTTTGCTTGTTTTGGACTCCCTCTGGTGTCCGTTTTAAATCACTGCATTACACAAGTTAGCATATTGTTTCAGCTTCTAAACGCCTAAATCTAACTGTTGAAATGTCTCCTCAGCCTTCATAGCTTTCTACAGGAGCAGTTATTTACTCCTTCAAAGAAATCAGCTGTGTTCAAGCAGGGAGAAATTGAAAAAAAGCAGGAATCATGAGCTAAAAACACTCCGGAGCTAGCATAACAGCTAGCCACATTGGGTTAGCCTAACCCTCGTGAGACACGTGACTTCCTGGGTACCGTGACGGCGACGGAGATCTTGCAATCGTGGTATTCCGGATCTAATCACCAGATGGGGCTAAGTGACTTTTCATTAACCCTGTAAAGGGTCATATATTAGCACATACTGGCTCAAGGAAAAGATTTAAAAATATGAAAAAGTTCCATATTATCACTTTAAAACAACTCTTGCTCAACAAAGTCCCGCTGATGTGGTAGAACTTTTTATTACCAACTAGTAACCTCGACATATTACATGAGACCGTGTGTTTTAGGTCTGCACAATATTTGGAATACCTGCAATTGTAATGACAATATCACATGCAATAAATGAACAAATACTTGTTTTCATCTGAGCTGTCCTGTTACTGCAGTATGTCGGACAACAAATTCATTTCAATATTTCAAGGACATGCTAAAAGTTTACTAATATATGCATGCTGCATATCCACTTAACAGGAAGAAGCTCGTCTAAACAATAAAAACAATGTTTTATACCTCAGCAAGACTCAATTTACACAAGCAGCTAAATGAAAGGATGCTAAATAAACATAAAGAAGAAACAAACAGTAACGACAATGCAATAGGATCTTATCCAAACAGACCACCATTTAAATTAAAGGCCATATTCTGCAATTTCCAACTGTATGTGTATCATCACTCTACATACATACTCACTGAACCAGCAGGAGTTGGAAAACGAGGCTCATTTCATGAAGTCAAAAACATCAATTTAGTTTTACCTTTGCTGTTTTATGGTCAGAATCAATGTTAGAGTAAAAAATCTACTCAGCGGCTCATCTAAAGCCTGGGTCACACAGCAGATTTCAGCGCTGCGGTGCACCTGAGCCGTGATTTAAAAACAAAACCTTTATAGTCGGTGAAAGGGTCATACGGAGACCGCCACAGCACATCCCAGAAGTGCTGGTCCGCGTTCCGGCACTAAAGAAACGTGCCAGTTCTATTTCTGCGCCATGGCGCGGCTTAGACGCAGATGTCACAACATTGTGGATTACTTTTTATGACACAGACAGTACAACAATATGCTGAACCGCTACTAGTATGACAAACATAAACAATCATCAGCTGTGGAATATTTACATAACTGAGCTTTTAAAAACAGATTACTCCAATAAATAGCTCACTTACCCATTGTTGAAGAATGATCCCACAAAACATGACGGTTGTCCTGACCAGATACAGACCAAAAGATGCGCTTCATTCTTCCTGTTCTCAGTTCCGTGAGATATTGTGACTGTCGTTCAATTTTGCAAGCTGGGTTCAACAGCGCTCTGCTTTTAGGGACGTGTCCTGTGAGACCAGAAGACTCGCCAAAAACATGGCGCTACCACTGCGCGGCACTGAAGTCTCCTGTGTGATCCAGGCTTAATTCATTTTCCTAACTTGTATTTTGGCAAACGTGCACTGTGCACGTGCACACACACACACACACACACAAACACACCCTTGTGGTTGCTGAACAGTGACAACCGCAAGGGTGTGTTTGTGTGTGTGTAGAACATTGCCTCTCTTCTTGTAACCAACATATCTCTAAATGAGAGACATGCTATGTTTTTAACCATGAGGTTGTCAACAACATTTTCCTCACTTGTCTTCCTCTCAACTATTGTGATGCTAAGCTAACTCAGACAGGCGTCTAATGTAAATGGATCCATCTGATTGGCCACATATACATTTAATTGGTTGAATACCTCAAGCTCTAGTGTAAATAACATGAAATTAAAATGTAGTTAGCATGTATGGAAACACTTGAGCCAAACATTCTTCACCATTTTTGCTGTGTTCTGAGCCTATTACATGTGCTGATATCACGATGAATTTTCAATATATTGTGCAGTCCTGGTCTGTTTAGTTTCTGCTGTAATGACAGTAATAGGGATGACTTGATACTGATACCAGCATTGGGCATCGGACTGATATTATGGTTGTGTATTCAAAGAAATACTCTGATTCCATACAACAGATTGTATTTTACGTAGCGTGATGTTCATCTGTCCATTGAGTTGCAGAGGGGGGCAATAGCAGGTTGAACTCTGCAGATCTAGGTAAAAGTTAAATAAGGGCATAATGAAGCAAATTCAGATTGTGTTGCGCTACCTTTGTCCATTTATGGCTTAATATTTTTAGCTCTTACATCGGCTATAGTGAAAATATTCTAATAAATATGTTTAAGGTTTTGTTTTTTGGTAATTTATGGGTGTTTTGGGGCCCACAGTGGGGTCCCATCTCCAACTTTGGGAACCAGTGAATTAATATTTAGCTGAAGAAATGCTGATGCCCTAACCACGGTGTGTTCCTTGAAGTATTCTCAGTACTAGAACAGTTGATACTGTGTATAAATATATTGTGCTAGAAAACAGGAGTTTTGCCTTCTGCATTTCTGTGCTGACAAAGACCAGATGAATGGGTACAGAATGTGGTGAATGTTCATGTGACAATAATGATTTTAACAAATAACTGAACAACACTTTGATGTAGTGGTTTCCCTTTGTCTTCTGATTCCAGATCTTGGATGAGTAGTGCAGACTGTAAAAGGCAGCGATGCAGACCATCAAATGTGTTGTAGTTGGAGACGGTGCTGTGGGTAAAACCTGCCTGCTCATCTCCTACACTACAAACAAGTTTCCCTCTGAATATGTTCCCACGGTATGTGTGAGCAGCCTGTTACACACAACTCTACACAAACTCACAAACACTATCCCCTGACTGATGATCAGCTGCTCCTGGTCTTGACTTACTGCATCATTTACAGAAAAGAATATTGGATTTTTAATCGGTAGAAAAAGTTTTAATTGCCTTGTTTTATTATATAAGACCAGCTGTTCTGTAACATGGTCTGTGTTCGTAGCTTATTGCATCTGGATCATTTAGACCTCAACAAGCGTCATTAGTTTAAGAGTTGTTGACACCATTCTGTATTGTGGAGTAAAAAATTGTTTTTTTGCTAAAATGTTTTAGTTAGAACCTAGTTGACAGCATCAGAATAATGTATGATTAGAATGAATGAATTGTACAAATTTACTTTTAATTAAAATTTCTTTAGAAAATGTGTCAGACTAAACCTGTAAGTTGTTGTCTGATTGAATCTAACCTGGATTTACTTTGTGTCCCAGGTGTTTGATAACTATGCTGTAACTGTAATGATCGGAGGTGAGCCCTACACCCTGGGCTTGTTTGATACAGCAGGTATGTTTTCATTTTGCACTGTGATGCAAATATCTAAGAGGTAAAATTGTACTCTGCACTTTACGCTAGTATCAGACAGTTTTTGTGAGTGGGAAGCTTACACTGCCTTCCTATCTGACTCTTCTAGGTGACATGTCTTTGATTTTTTATTTGGTGACCAAACTGTCCAAGTTTGACCTGTTTTTATTTGATGTCTTCAGGTCAGGAGGACTATGACAGGTTACGTCCTCTGAGTTATCCCCAGACAGATGTCTTCCTCGTCTGTTTTTCAGTCGTGTCCCCATCCTCCTTTGAGAATGTCAAAGAAAAAGTAAGTGTATCCATCTTTCTTTGGATGAGTCTTAAAAGGTCATTAGCGTCATTCTTAAGTGGCGTTCTATGAGTTATTTCACTGTAGATAAAATCACACCCACTGGTGACATCACTCAAAGCAGGCAGGGCATCTTCGAACAGGAAGTAGTTGTATGACCATAGCAATACTCATGGCTGGTCTGATCAGGAGAGACACTGGTGCTTAAAACAATTCTTGTTCTATAAAGTTGTGCATAATTTTTAATTGCTGACTACAACTGGGTCCGAGGACTTGGTTATTGGGGCTAAATGATGAGCTACCTGCCAACTTCTGCAGCAAAGATCTACTTCGCATATCACTAGGGCTGGGTATCGTTAAATATTTTTTGATACTACTACTTTAACGATACCTGGTTTTCGATACCGGTACCTTAACGATACTTTTTTCGATACCTATATGTATAATTCTTAGAGAAAATAACAAGTACTAAAAGTTTTTTTTTTTATTAAATAAAAAAAAACAGTTTTATGGCATATTTATGCATTTATTATTATTTATCTCTTCCCTCTGGAACTAACTAAGGCTGTCATACAATCCATGAACTCTTTCTTTTGTTTTTTTGTTTCTGAAAGGGAAACTGAATAACCAGATTTAAGAGCTATTTGGTTTATGTTATGGAAAAACAATCAGACATACAGGAAAACTGATCTGTTTTCATTATTTCATTATTCCCTTTTTGCTAATAAAGAGTACACGGATTCAGGTCGACCAGAAACTAGTGTTACTCTGGAGGTGTCAGGATGGGGGGGCACAGGAAAACTTGAACCAGAGGAGGAAAATCCTCCACACATCGTTGCTGATAACAGAGCCTCTATGGTCTCTAATAAAAAGTAAATCCTCCTAAATAAAACAAGTACGTCTCGTGGCCTCGCAGATTTTTAAAATGCAATTTAAAAAAAACAGCGCATGTGTTCTGCTTCCTCCTGAGGAGGCTGCAGCTCCGACGCCTCAGCAGGTGAAAACGGAGCTGCGCTGCTGCGGGTTGACTCTGAACAAACACGGTGTTCAGGACAGATCTTTTTAACCTGCAGTTCTGACGGTCCGGTCGGTACCAGAGAGTGTTTAAACAAGAGAGGAAGGTCTCGCTTCGTCTACCTCCGCTTATCCGGACCCGGCTCGTGGACTCGGGTCTGCCCTTTTTTTTTTGCCGTAAGTGTTGAGAGGAGAGGGGAGCAGAGGGAGGGGCTGTGTGTGTCCCTCAGCCTGTGTGTGCGCTGATCAGAGCGATGCTGGAGCGGCGCATTTAAAGGGACATTTTATTGTAAAAGTACCAAAACGTAGTATCGAAAAACTTTTTTTTTTCAGTATTGGTACCTACCGAAGGTTTTCGGTCGGTACCACAGTAGTACCGTGTTACGGTACCCAGCCCTACATATTACACTACGCTCGAAAGTGCATCATGGTGCTATGGATTTCTGATAAGGCTCCTTCTATCAACCAGTGGTTACAGACTGTGATGAGTATTGTTCCAATGGAAGCCTACAGCGCTTAGGGACAAACCTTTCCTTTTCTACCACACATGGGACCCCTTTTGGCCTATCTGGATGCTCCTTCAGAGGTTGAGATTGGGCATATGGGATTTGGCTTGGCAACAAAGAGACAATTGCTAGCTTGTTTTGATTTTTTAATTTATTTTTTGACTCCCCTGACCTTCATACATCTAAGTACATTCTTTTCTTGTGTATGCATATGTTTTTGACTGTCGTTTTCCTGCTTTGCAATAAAAAGTTCAATAAAAAAATAACTTCTTGAAAGTGCTTGAATGTGATTTAGCTAACGTTGTACGAGCCCTGTTTATAGTGACGAAACCAGATGACACATCCTGACCCGACAACCTGCAAAGTCATTGTCTGTTTAAAAAGAGAGGCAAAACTAGCTACTGGTGTTTTTATTTCTAATGTACTGAACCATGACTTAGGTCAATGGCATTCATTAGTACTCAGTATCAGTACTCTGTATTAGCGAGTACCCAGTTGTAAGTACTCGTACTCTGTTAGGACACTTCCTCCAAGAGGGCAGGATGAATTTTCTAAAAGTTAATGTTTAATGAATTGTTCAGCTCTTGTTCCTGAGTTTTAAAAAGCTTGATTGTTTATTCAGTGGGTTCCAGAAATCACCCACCACTGTCCCAAGACGCCCTTCCTTCTGGTGGGGACCCAGATTGACCTGCGGGATGACCCGTCCACTATAGAGAAGCTGGCAAAGAACAAGCAAAAGCCCATCACTCCAGAGACAGCTGAGAAGCTGGCCAGAGACCTCAAGGCTGTCAAATATGTTGAATGCTCCGCCCTCACACAGGTAACTATATGTTCATGTTTGTATGGATCTGATATTTACATGTTCCTACTGGTTTAAATAAAACCTCAATGGTAAGAAGTAAGGAGGCGGAGGAGAGAGGAACATGTCTACATCCCTTCCACCATGAGTTTGTTTTGTTTGTAACCTGTGATCTCACTGATAATGTTAGTTGAGACTCATCAGGTATTTTAGTTTGAGCGGTGTCACTATTAATTAGCTGATACACCCTCAACATATGAGTCCACAGGGTTTCCCCCAGTGCTTCAAAAATAAACCACTATGGGCTGGTCATGGGCTTCTCTACGACCGGGCTTCGCTTAGCAAGTTTTTTTTAGGTTCAGACTGTGTGTTTGTGTTGTTGTCGTCTCACTCTGTGTGTTTGTGTTGTTGTCGTCTCACTCTGTGTGTTTGTGTTGTTGTCGTCTCACTCTGTGTGTTTGTGTTGTTGTCGTCTCACTCTGTGTGTTTGTGTTGTTGTCGTCTCACTCTGTGTGTTTGTGTTGTCGTCTCACTCTGTGTGTTTGTGTTGTTGTCGTCTCACTCTGTGTGTTTGTGTTGTTGTCGTCTCACTCTGTGTGTTTGTGTTGTTGTCGTCTCACTCTGTGTGTTTGTGTTGTTGTCGTCTCACTCTGTGTGTTTGTGTTGACAGAAAGGACTAAAGAATGTGTTTGACGAGGCGATTCTGGCTGCGTTGGAGCCTCCGGAGCCCAAGAAGAAACGCAAATGTGTTTTGCTATGAGGAGTTCCTGCCTTTTTACACACACTCACACTCACGCACACACACACACACACACACCACCCCTTTTGTCCGTGCTCTAAGGCTAACGCTGACCTCCACAGAGCGACTAATCAGACGCCTCCAACCAAGTTTCCCTTCATCGATTGGAACCAGAAGCTCCATCAGTTCGTCTGGGTCGCATCCCGGGGATCCGACCCGGGCTAACCTCAGTGTTGGGGCCCAATCAAGTTTTAGTTTAGTTGTTGTTAGCCAATGAAAGGCTTAGTTGGATAAGAGCCCCGCCCAGCTGTCTGGTGGAGGACATGGACTGATCTGACTGGCCTTCTGATGCAGAGACTTAAACAGTGTTAGCAGAACAAGCGATGTGTTTTTTCCTTCCAGGGACCCCGGAGGGTTGATCTAACGTTGACACCACCTCTGAGCCTTGGCCTCAGTGATCGGTTGAACAGATGTAATTATAGCATCAGCTGGAACCCCACGTTCATGTAGGCTCCAGATGTTTTTACCAGGTTTTCTTTGTTATTTCTGTTTGTGTTGTTTTTTATTATTATTATATATAAAATATATAAAAGGTTCCTTTCACTTCATTCACATTTAGGGGCTGGGACTCATCTGAACTCTGACCTGCCAGTTTAAACCAACATTTGTCTGATTGGTAGAAGTGAGTAGGTTCTGTTCTGTGATTGGTTGCGTTTTATTTGTGTCTCCTGGTGGCTCAGAGTTGTGTTGACATCCAGCCCACATCAGTATGATTATTATAACCTGTTGTTGTTTTGGTGTCAAACCAAATGCTTTGTCTAAAGTCTTTGTTCTTTGTATATGCATTCTTTTCAGAAATATTAAACTTATACCTTAATTGCCTTTAAAATGTTTCTATGTTTATTTTTGTAGTGACAACATGCATCTCATGATTTTAGCTAGGAAGTGTTGTTTCTCACAGATCTGTCAGTTTGATCAGAAATACTGAAGATTTAAAGTTTAAGCTGAAATAAAAACTCACGACTTGCTAGGAGGGAAAAGGATTTTTTTGCAAAAAATTTTAAAAAATTGACCTCAGACTTGAAATGGAGTGATGACAAAATTAGAGGAGAGAAAATCTGGATTAAAAAAGTTTAAAAATCTCACTAAGGTTACATTTCTTGCAGAAATAACTGAAACCAGCAGAAGAGCTGAGCTGTAAACGGCAAAAATATTGTAAAGATTTAAAGTTTAAACAGGAAAAAATTCACTTTACAAATAGTGACTGCCTGAGATGGGATTTTAAGAGGCAGTCTTAATTTATCTATTGGTTGCTGAATGAAGACTTGATATTACCTGAAAAAGTTGAACTGGTTTGAAGCTGAAAATGTCTGAAAGCTCCTCAAACTTGAGCTGAAGCTTAACTTAACGGTCATATTATGGAGTTCTGTTGAGGTTTTGAAGACCTGCTCTGGTGAAGAGGATCATCGTCTTCACTAGCCTGGCAAGCCAGACTATATGTGGATTTATAGTCTGCAGAGCTCTAGTCGCTAAGCTACGTCTTCACAGCTTTATGTGCCAGAAGAACTGCAGACCAGCTCTGTGAGGATCATGTTCTTTGATTTCTAAAGTGCATTTATTACAATCAGTCTGATTTTTTATGTAGAAACTCCAGAGACACAGGTGGATCCTCTACCGTCACCTGGATTCAGGACTACCTGACTGACAGACCTCAGGCTGAGTGTCTGACCAGGTGGTCAGCAGACCAGGAGCACCACAGGGAACCGAACTCTCACCACTCCTTTTACCTCTGAACACCTCAGACCTTCAGCAGCAGTCAGAGTCCTGACATCTGCAGGAATGTTCTGATGACTCAGCAGTTGTTGGTGGATCAGAGACTGAGTCCAGAGACCTGGTGGACCACTTTGTGGAATGGTGACATCAATCATCTCATCTTTAATGTCAACAAAACAAAGGAGATGATTGTGGAGTTCAGAAGAAGCTTTGTCCATCATGGAGGAGAAGTGGAGGAACCTGGGTGTTGACCTGGACTGGAGACACAGTGGAGCTGTTTACTAAAGGGACAGAGCAGACTGGACTTCTGGAGGAAGCTGAGATCCTCCAGTGTTTACAGCCAGATGTTCTATCACTCTGTTGTGGAGAGTTTGGTCTCAGGAACCAGTGAAGGTCTAACACTGGGTCTAAGGGTTCCATCATTCATCCTGTACAGGTCTGTGTTCCTCCATGGTTCTGCCTCCTCAGACCAACACTGACCCACCACCAAACCCATCATGATGAACAATGTAGCAGCAGAACGTTCACGTTCTCCAGACCCTTTAATGTTTGTCTCTTGAGCTGAAAGCCAACCTGCTCTCTTATAGCTCAGAGCTCCAGTGCTGGACCTGCTGATTCTGGTCTCTGGTAAATACCAGTGGAGCTCCATGGCGTTTGGCAGTGAGCACAGGGTCCACTAGAGGTTTTTAGAGGTTTGGTCAGAGACATTCACACCAGTGACCCTCTGGAGGTCACTGGTAGAACCCATCCTGTGCATCCTACACAAAGGAGCAGATGGAGGTCCTGCTGATGGGTGAAGGACCTCTGATGGTCCTGTCCAGTTCTCCTAGAGTAACTTCCTGTCTCCTGGAATCTCCTCCATGCTCTGCAGACTGAGCTGGAGACACAGCAGACCTTCTGGTAAGGAAACGTATTGATGCTCCATCCTGGTGAAGCTGGACTATCTGTGTGACCTCTGTAGGGTTCAGGTATCTCCTCATTGGTCAGATGAAAAACTACTGAGAAAAAACTGTGTAGCCCCGCCCTCCACCGGTAAAACCAGTCCTGTTTTTGGGGTGGTCTCATTGCTCCTGTCATTAATTTCATGAAGACCATAACAGCTGATTAATGTGAACGGATCACTATCCCAGAAGTTTAACTGCCTTGATTCCAGACTCTGATTCTGCAGTGTCCTTTTCTAGATCAAGATGTAGCACTATTATTACAAAGCTCATGTTGTAAATTCAGGCAAATTATTTTAACTTTCATAAGTAAATTTCTCATTCTTAATGTTGTCGACAGTTCAGGTATTTTACACCACAATCTGTCAACAATTACATCATACTGAGAAAATCAAATTATCCTACATGCAGCGTTTTGGGTCAAAGGCTGCTGTTATACTGGGTTCAGCCAGCAGGTGGTGCTGCTCATTCAGACATGGTGTTCATGGTCTACAGAAGGGGATTCATGCCCAGACCTAAAGCTCAGAGGAAGTACCTCTAGTAAAAACTCATCCTTTACACCATTTACAGTTTGTCTCAATAGCTTTGGCTCATTTCTCACCACAGAATTAAAGTTTTCACCACTGCTAAGACATTTCTCAAAACAATCAGTGCAAACTGCAAAACATAATGGATAACCTGCAAAAGCAAGTCACCTTTTCAAAAAGCAAGTTTCGTAATCAAAATAGATTATTTGTACTTCAAAAGCAAGTCTTTAATGAAAGTGTCATTGTTGTCAAAATGACAAGTTCTATTATATGCTGTATTACTATATAATTCTCAATCATTTGATCAACTATTAGTTGGCTCTCGGTTTAGACAGATCGTCTACAGCTTACATCAGGCAAAAACTGGGCAAATGATTCAGTTTAAAGAGAAGGACTTTTTAATGTTTTAATGGGGGGGAAATGGACAAAGACTCCGTCTTCTTTACTCAACTTTTTCAAATTTGATATCCGTGAAACTAGATGGACATAATCTAAATCACTTTGATCATTTCTGCCAACACGATCACAGGACTGGAAACTGAAAATAAGATCAAAATCAACTGCATTCATAAAAATACGTAAAAATACATTGTGAATTAATAACTTTGGATGTTAAGCTAATGTTTAAATTAGAACAACTATTCATGTTTTCTCTATCTTGTTCTGTATTTTTCTCCGTGTATTTTCTGGCTTCTGTTACGTGTTTGTGTCACTTGTTAAATTTTAAACAAAGTTTATTTTAAAAAACCTAATAGACTTGCAGAAAACGCGCGCCCTCTTTTTTTTTCTTTTTTTTTTTTTTTA
>SSNR01000178.1:771757-810393 GCA_006937965.1 Callopanchax toddi
TGAGTTTCCCGAACATTATCGATATATTTTGATATATATTCACAGCCACGTCTCTGACGTTTATAAAAATGCAAACCGTTTGAAAATTGGTTAAAAACTGAGCAAGTTAGAGCTATTTATTAGTAAATGCTTCATTGACACCAATGTTAAGAAAGGGGGCAGCTGTACGAAGTAAGATGGCCGCCGGCGTAGGGACGTCAGGGTCCATTGACGATCAGCGTGGGTGAGACATCTAGTGATATATATGATATCTATGGATGTGATGACCAAAAAATTCTTAGCATGTCCAGACTCCCCCCCCCCCCCCCCCGATATTCTACCTGCCGCCCTTAGTGGGGCTGGCTCAGTGGCGGCTGGTGAAATTTTTTTGGGTGGGGCGCATTTTTGCTAGTCAGTTTTCAGATGTGCAAAAAAAAATCACATATCACCACTAGGGCAGGGAATGATGCAAAATATTTTCATCCGACTGAATATTTTGCTGGTAAAAATCCCTAGTACCACCAGTTCTAGAAATGTGGAGCTGTTAGGTCTAATTCTACACATCAAACAGTAAAGAAATCATAAAGTCTTCATGAGGAGACCGTAAAATAATATCAATATAATCAGATACAAATAAAAATAAAAAAACAACCACAGTGTGGTCACAACAGAAGTTGTAAGAGTTTCAAGGAAAAAACAACCTGGCAAAGTCAAAAACATTACTTAATATTCACAATTATCTTTCTACTGACACCACAAACAAATAAATCCATCTCTAACTAAAACAGTCAGATAATTAATGTTACAATTCAGACAACAACCACTAACCAAGCAAGTCATGACAATCAGCTCAACTAATGAAGTGAATTAACAACAAAATAAAGTCAAATCCACTGATATGTCCCATCAAACCCAGTCAGACCAAACTTCCTTAAAACGCCATAATAATTTAATGAAAAGTAGAGAAAACTCATGAAAAACGAGCTAAACTACATAAACCAACGTATTCAATCAGCAGTACCTGTATTTCTCTAACATTCGGCAGACACCTCAACAAACACATGTCGCTATTTAAGGTATAAATTCACTCATCAGGACTTAGCACTGCTAGCCGCGGCTAGCTCCGCCTATGGGGTTTTTGAATGGGAAAATCCACGACAGACACATAGTTATTAAGAAAAGAAACAAACAAACGAAGTCACTCACCACTGAGTTGATTAAATCAGGACAAATGGAATCATTCGGCTTGTTTTCACAAGAAGGATTCTTTGAATAAATATCCATTTTCTACTCTCCATTAAAAAGAGAGCAAGAACTTCCGGTTCCAGTCTGAGCAACACTCCAGTCTCCTGCCGTTGTGCGAATGTCACACAGGGACGCTGAAGACCTGCGTCCCGAGCGATCTCCTATTTTTTGCATTCAGTGCGCATGCGTCAGGAGCAAAAAACAATGCGCTATGTTGGGACGGCGTCCCGTCCAGACATGCGCAGTAGAACCCAAAGAAACACGACCTATCGGTCCAGTAAAAAATAGTAAGAAAACCTTTCTAAACTACACCTAAATGCAGATTATACACAGCACTTATTGTGTATATAATGGATGGCTCGTTTAGTTTTATTTTCATGTTAGTTTTTTATATTTTGTGATCCTATTCCTCTTCTTCTTCCTCTTGGGACTGGTGGGGCGGCGCCCGAGTGCCCCCTATGGATGGGCCGCCACTGGGCTGGCTAGATCCGGCCCTGGTTCTGACACCAGCATCGTATAAACAACAGTCACATGGTTTAGTCCTGTTTTCATTGAGACAGATGACTCTGGAAGTGCTGCCCAGTGTAAAGTCCAGACAGCGTTACAGACCAGGCATTTAGAAAACTAGAAGTAAAAGAAAGATCAAGACACTGAATACACTTTACTTTATACAGTACTGTACTTTTACAACTTTTCACAGCATTGTTCAACTGAAAGAAAACATTTACAAAGACTAAACTCCCTTTATCTCAGTAAACCAGACTGTAGTAGTTTAGAAACTGAAGATCCTGACGGTGCTGCAGATCAGTCATGGACATCGAGACGCTCCCGTCTGTCTGGACACATATTTCCATCTACATCACATGTCAGCTCTGTCAATGCACCGAGGAAAGTTTCTTCTAGAGTGCTGAATCCACCCTCTGCAGGACTCTGCTGTGATGTCATCACAAACTGCATCCATGGCTGCTCTTAGGGTCATTTGGGTCTGTGGACGCCGGTTATTTGCCTTCAACCTCCAGGAAGAGAAAAACTCCTCAATCGGATTCAGGAATGGAGAGTAGGGAGGAAGATACTCCACCAGCATCCTGTCATGTGCTGCAAACCACTGGCTGACCACAGCAGACTGGTCTCACTGGTAGCAATAAATGTTCACACAGCCTCTAACTTAGTGGAAGATCAGGTTCACCTGAGAAAAGTTGTTTATGGATATTTTCATGGAAACATTACAAAGATTCAGAAACTGAATGTACAAAATGTTTGACAACATGATCAACACAATTGTGTGCAATGACACAATCAGTGAAATGAAGATTATTAGTTGTATGAACAGTGACTATTCAGCCGCTACATGTATAGTTCACTTTGACAGACGTGATGAAAGTAAACGAAAAAGTGATTATTTTACAGATATTTGTACTAACTCTGTGACCAGTGGATGAAATGAACAGGAAACTGACACTAGGTTGAGCCCAAATGACTACATGTTGTGAAGGTTGCTCTAACTGTTGTGCAAACTTTAATTCTGTTATGAGAAATGAGCCAAAGCTACTGAGAAAAACTGTAACTAGCAGGTCAACCATGTGGTGGCATGAAGATTTTGTCTAAGAAACTATATCAGGTGGATCATTATAGCAGCTGTAAGGCTCCACCTGACATATATTCTCTGTAAGGCTTGTTTTTGGCCTTTAGACATCAATTCTGGTTGCTCTACTGCCGGACAGGACATGGAAAAAGAAAAGGAATTGAAGCGTACACATCATTTTTGGTGCTCATGGATGCATCATGTAGATTGCGTGGACCTGCTGAATATAAAAGAAGCTCGTGAGGTGAACGAGTGTGGGCACCCCTGGACTAAACCCTGTTCATCTTGCTGGATAAGAACTGCTCCAGCCCCAACTCCATTAGCATCCACTTCTAGTGTAAACGGACGGGCTAAATCAGGCACAGCCTGCAGGCCAGTAGGTGAGGAGGACTTGTGCACTTCTGAATGCACTTTGGCACTGTACATATAGTACAGACTAGACAAATGGTGTCTTTGGACTTTGGTCAGGAGTTGCACTACAGTTGAAAATTTATTCAAAAGTTCAGATAATACTCAGCCATGTTGTTGGCATTGGAAAGTTTTGGCTAGCCTCACCCTGAATGGGACGTACTTGTCCTACTTCTTGCCCTATAGGTAACCAATCCTCCCCTATGGTCATCAGCTTTGGGTAATGAACAAATGAACAAGATCATGAATATGAGAGGCCAAAATACAGTAGGTTTCCTCTGCAGGGTTATATACAGTCGTGCACTAAATGTGCGTGTATATATTAGATATAGATAGACACCCAGGAGGTACTTGGAGTTGAACCTCCACATTGAGAGGAGCCAGCTGAGGTGATTGATCTGGTCAGGACGACCCGGATCCAGATAGTCAGAAGACGGTGAGGTGAGGAGAAACTTCTGACCTATTTCTCTGAGCTCTCTGAATCATGTCATTGTTACACAACGACACACAGTCAGCAGCTTTTTGTTCAGCAGCAGGTTGAAGTAAAATACTAAACATACATGTTTACAGGTATATAAACATATCAATGTCTGCTTTCTTTCTTTTATGTTACTGATTTATTTCTGACCATACCACCACCTTGAACAGGTCTCACTGGAGAAGTCGTATCTTGAGCTGTTGTATTTCAGTGGGACCTTCCTGCTGAAATAAAGTGTAAAATAATCAAATCCGTTAGCAGATTAAATACAGCAAAGCAGGCTCTGTGAGCTGGTTCAGTATCTTCACTATATGGAATATAGATAAGAATGATCTATATTTATTTATAACGTTTACAGAGAGACACTTTTCAACATGGTGCAAACAGATAAAGGTCTAAATGTAGGCGAGAGTCAGAAGGTGACAGCAGAGGCTTCTGTTCTGTTCCTTCAGCGGTGGAACTGAGAGACCTCTGTGATGTAACCGTCTGCAGCAGTCTGCAGAGAGCCATGTTTCTCTGTGGCCGAGCGTGTCAGCTGACTGCACGTCCATCATAATAAACCCTCCATTAGGAAGGTGGTGTTTGGACGCAGCTGACCCAGAAATAGTATCAAGACGACCTCGTTCACAAACATCAATGCAAGAAGCAAACAGACGCTTTGGAGGTGGTTTAGAACTGGTTTCTACACAACGTACAAAAATAGTCTGAATACAAGCCTTTCAGAAGGGATGGACTCCCCTCTAACTGAAGTCTGTGTGTCGAGTCCACAGGGAGGGAGGAGAGGCGAACTGATCTGCTACAGTCCAATCAGGAGGACGTCTGAGTGACGCGCACACACACACACACACACACACACACACACACACACACACACACACACACACACACACACACACACACGCACACACACACACGCACACACACACAGTTCTCTCCAAAGGTCTAACATTCATTTTTACATCTGGTGTTTTTAGAACCCTTAAAAGTAAGTAGAACTATAAACCCAATATGAACCATTTCTCTTCATTGATTAAACACTTTCTGATATCTGCACTGCAAAAACTGATTTCTAAGAAAGTAAAATAGCCTTGCTTTTAGACATTTTGTCTTATTTTTTTGTCTAAAAAGAAAATACATTCTTACAGCCCTACTTGAAATAGTCCCAATCTTCTTAAATATGGTCACATTTTCTAGATTTGAGCAAAAATAATCTGCCAATGGGGGTAAGCAAAATTTGCTTGTCTAGATTCCTTAACACTAGTGAATTGTTCTAAATACAAAAAAGTTTGCTATTTTTAAGAAATCTAGCAAAGCAAATTTAGCTTACCCCAATGGCAAATTCTTTTGCTCAAATCTAGAAAATGTGACCATATTTAAGACGATTTGGCCTATTTCAAGTAGGGCTGTAAGAATACATTTTTACAAAAATAAGTCAAAATGTCTAAAAACAAGGTTATTTTACTTTCTTAGAAATCAGTTTTTGCAGTGTAGGAGTCTGAACCTGATCAGATCAGTTCAGAGCATCAAATCCATGCAACTATTTACACCCTAATAATAACAACAACAACAGTAATAATTATTATTATTATCATTATTACTGTTATACAATTAATAATTATTTTCACAATACTATTAATAATGTTATTATGCAATTAATAATTATGGTTATAATAGTTATGATTATTATTCTGTCAGGAAGACGGAGACTCTGTGGAGTCTTTTGGTTGATCTTTGGTGTTTTAGAGGATGATGATGATGATGATGATGATGATGATGATGATGCTTTTGGTCAGAACACACACATCCTCATTTCGCCTGTTTTCATAATCCAGCTCTGTTCTTTGGTCTGTAGGTGGAATCTCTAAATATTTAACATGAGTTACAGTGAGTGGACCTCCCAGATCCACCTGACCTAAAAACTCCATCTGGAGTGAAGCGCTGATCAGGGATCAGTCAGGAAGGTCTGTTCCTGTTAGAACCTCATCCAGCACCTACAGAATATGACTCAACTAAAGCCACGGAGGTCTATTACAACTAATTCTATATAAACTTCAAAAAACTGTCCATAGTGTGAGAGTCCCTTTTAACTGAAAGTGACCAAAACCAAAGGTGTGTGTTGGTTTTAGAAAGACCTGAACCAGCTCATAAAGAGGAGCCAGTGAACCGGGTTCAGGGTACCTGGGTGTCGTCATCAACAACAAATCCACACTGACAGAAAGCAGTTTTAAAAACTCACAACAAAGGATAATAAAGAACATTCTGTCTGTCATAATGTGGTTTGTAGAGAACCCAGGTGCAGGCTGGAGCAGCAGGTACATGAACAAAGAGCTCTTATTAAGCTGAGGACACAAGACTAGGGAGGACTGGAGAGTAACCCACAGTAGGATCCAAATGAGACAGGCACACTGAAATACGGAGGGAGGTGATGACGAGACGAGACACAGGTGGCTGGACTACAACAGGAAACACCTGGGAGACAAGAAGGAGAAACATCAGAACACGGCAAAGACAGGACACCAGGAGGCGACAGGACACTGTCTTTAAGCTGAAGTCTACGGGGTGTTGAGTCAGCTGGTGGTAGTTTTCTATTATTCCACAGTGGGGTCAGTTCTCACCTTATTCCCTGGTTCAGCAGCTTTCAGTTACACTAAAACAGATCAGATGAAATCATCAAAACCTGCTAAATCACTGGTTCCAGGTCTCCTGATCTGTCCCGAACGTCTTCTAAAGAGTCACTTCTCAGGACTTGATCCTGATTACCCTCTGACCTCTTATAGGAGACCCAGACTCAGGATGAAACTCTATTATTCCGTTTAACCTCTGACAGCGACTGGTATTTCAGTACCTGATGCTTTTTGTTTGTTTATTAAAAATGTTTTTATTGATGATGAATGTGACTTCCACCTGCCTGTGAAGACGATTTCATTTGAGTTTGTTTCAACAACTGAACAACAGCTGCCTTACCTGTCTACTCTACGTCCCACAGCAGCAGCAGCAGCATGAACTAAACAGCTAAACTGTATAGGTTAACCGACAGCTGACATCAGTAGCAGGGCTGTCAAACTCATTTCCACCGAGGGTCACATCAGCATAATGGCTGGCCTCAAAGGGCCAGATAACTTCAAAATGTAACCAAATTAAATGTAAAATAAATGTAACAACTCCTTAACGTTACATAACTCTGAGTTTATTACTTTTACAGTACAAGATAAAACATTACAAATGCATGAAAAATAGGTCTGCTTGTTGCTCTGTTAGAACATAAATCCTTTTGATTTGTCAGGTTATGAAACCCACTGAACTCCATCAATCAAGGATCAAACTATTCAAGTGAATTAAAAATACATCAAAGTTATAATAACTTTGATCAAAACATGTGTTATAGTTAAAAGGGATGAGCACCAAAGTCGCAATATTGCGACAAGCGTCATTACTGAGTTTAACGAGCTGCAGCTGATGACATCATGAGCCCTTTTTTAGTTTCTACTTTACATCAGAAGTTCGTGGACACCTGTAACTTCATACTGAACAACATTTTTGAGTGTGTTTATATTGAAAGTTTTGGAGAAAATGGAGTTTAAAAACCTCCTCCTGCCGGAGCAGACGGGAGGGGAGTGGTTAGAACAGCCGCGCCGCTCAGAGCGACTTTCAGAGCGAGGAGGGAGAAAACTTACTATGAGAAGTCTGTTCACTGTTTACCAAGCAGGTAATGGCTGAGTGATCAGACTCTGAAGAGGAAAATCCTCCCTCTGATGAAGATGATGAGTCGTCCAGGGAGAGTGCAGCTGTGTTTGCAGGCAGCGAGAGCGACCCGGTTCGCCATGACGGCCCAAAAGCAGCTCGTCGGTCCGGTTCAGTTCAGCTCTTGAAGTCGTGTTAATGCTATTACATTAGCAGTGTGGAAAACACTGCCCTGTAGTGGCGGTAAGCGTCACGTCGCGGGTAACACAATTGACATGCATTGTGGGAAATGTAGTTTTTGGTCAAAGTACGCTTTTTACCCATTTATTTTTGAACACTCAGACCTTTGAAGCTCTCGCGGGCCACATTAAACGACGTGGCGGGCCACATTAAACGACGTGGCGGGCCACATTAAACGACGTGGCGGGCCACATTAAACGACGTGGCGGGCCACATTAAACGACGTGGCGGGCCACATTAAATGACGTGGCGGGCCACATTAAATGACGTGGCGGGCCACATTAAATGACGTGGCGGGCCGCATTAAATGACGTGGCGGGCCGCATTAAATGACGTGGCGGGCCACATTAAATGACGTGGCGAGCCACATTAAATGACGTGGCGAGCCACATTAAACGACGTGGCGGGCCACATTAAATGACGTGGCGGGCCACATTAAATGACGTGGCGGGCCACATTAAATGACGTGGCGGGCTGCATTAAATGACGTGGCGGGCCACATTAAATGACGTGGCGGGCCGCATTAAATGACGTGGCGGGCCACATTAAATGACGTGGCGGGCCGCATTAAACGACGTGGCGGGCCACATTAAATGACGTGGCGGGCCACATTAAATGACGTGGCGGGCCACATTAAATGACGTGGCGGGCCACATTAAATGACGTGGCGGGCCACATTAAATGACGTGGCGGGCTGCATTAAATGACGTGGCGGGCTGCATTAAATGACGTGGCGGGCTGCATTAAATGACGTGGCGGGCTGCATTAAATGACGTGGCGGGCCACATTAAATGACGTGGCGGGCCACATTAAATGACGTGGCGGGCCACATTAAATGACGTGGCGGGCCACATTAAATGACGTGGCGGGCCACATTAAATGACGTGGCGGGCCACATTAAATGACGTGGCGGGCTGCATTAAATGACGTGGCGGGCCACATTAAACGACGTGGCGGGCCACATTAAATGACGTGGCGGGCCACATTAAATGACGTGGCGGGCCACATTAAATGACGTGGCGGGCCACATTTGGCCCGCGGGCTTTGTGTTTGACACATATGTGCTAATGTGTCACTGATCTTCAGCAGCGTCTCTCCTGAGCCGACTAGCCATGAGTGTTGCTCCAGTCAGGGGACTACTTCCTGTTTCTAGACCTCCACCTGCTTTGTGTGATGTCACCAGTGGGCGTGGTCCTTATAAATAACTGATAGTTTTAGTTTGAAGGTTTTTCTGTACTTAGACAGTGACCTCATCCTGTTGACCCTAAGGTCAGAGTCAGGTGGGTCCTAGTCGGGTTTATGAATCCTGACCTCCATAAGCTGCTCTGCTCTAATGCCTCCATTATCTCAGGCTCCGTTTTATTTTCTTCTCCTGAATTCATTTTAAGAAGCTTTCAGAGTCGGTTGAATGCAAACAGCAGCAGAGACAACCTGACAGAGAAAATCATATTTCAACGCCTGCAGGTTTTCTAAGTCAAGCTTTATTTAAATGCATAGGAACACAATGTGCTGTACAGCAAAAAGCAAAACAAAAAACTACATTTGCACATGTAGCTGCACGGTAGCACGCAGTTAGTAGCACTGTTGCCTCACAACAAGAAGGTCACAGGTTCAAATCCCAACTGTGGCCTTTCTGTGTGGCGCGATCACCTGTGTTTCCTCCAGGTGCTCCACACACCGCAACACGCCTGAGAGGTTGTTAATGCTGCTTCGGATAAAGGTGTCAAGAAAATAAACGTAAACATGTTCATCTATCTATACATGCACGCACATGCATATAAACAAGCACATATGTGCACACTCTCATCAACATATGTGCACAATGCACATTCATTAGGGACTAAAATGCACACTCAGAGCCAATATTCACTCACACACACTCACATGCACACCAACATACATGTACAGTATATAGTTATACGTATATAACAAAGAAATGATCAGTCTATAATTTCAGTGGAAGATTTATTTGAACAGTGAGAGACAGAAAAGAAAACAATGCATTTTAAAAAGTCATTAATTAGTTCACAATGTCATGAATGAAACAACTATTTGATCCCGTATGCTTTAGACTTGGTAGCACAACCTTTGTTTGCACAGTTACAGAAAACATACATGACCTTAAAGCGGCTCTCTGGAGCATTTTTCTCTGTATCAAAGTTTTCTAAATGTTCTAAATGATATTTCAGGTCTAAACTATGATCTATGGGTTGAGTTCCACAACATCTGTCATTCTGATGAAGACCCTCCTTCCTCCTAGAGACCCCTTTCCATTATTTCTTGCCGCCGACATTTTTCAGCCAATGAAATTCAAATGTCTGCATTCTGTCAACATGCACGGCGCGCATCAACCAAACCTGTACCAGTAGGGGGCGCTGTCATACAGGACGCTCTGTGTGTTTCTCTGTGTCTCAGCCTCACGGCTCATTTCTACTAAAAACCTACCCATTCTCCAGCTAAAGACGGATTTATTTTTATTTTTAAATCTTTCACCTCACAGAATGGCAAGGCTTGACAGGGTTATGCGTTTATTTTGGTCAGAAAGTTCATCCAGGGCCGAGTCAAGTTCAGCTTCAGAGTCCAACAGCAGCTCTCTGCTAACAGAGCTAATATCAGAAGCAGCAGGGACAGAGAGGGCTCTTCAGACCCTCGTAGTGTTGGAATAAGATTGTGAACTGTGAGTGATTAAACCCTACACATTGAGCAGTACAGCTTATGCCCGAAGTATATGCGCTGTGTGCACGCGCGTGTCAAGATGTTTTGAGGAGGAGCCTTTGGACGTTAGATTCAAAAACTGCTCTCCTGATGAAATCCTCCAGAGTGCTGCTTTAACATGTTTTTCACATGTGAGCCCATGTAGAAAAACATGTGACTCCATGGCATCAGATTAAAGCTGTGAAAATGTTCCAGAATCACACAGGAAACGTGTTCATTTAACACGTTTTTACATGTGAAAACTTCATTTTTTCCATGTGAAATTCACAATTGTTAGTTCCAAATTCACACGTGGAAAACATGTTTTTACACGTATTTCACATTTAGTGGGTCTAGACAGAAATCAGCCCTTTTGAAAGACTTTAATGTTGATTTCTTTACATTCTTAAATGAAAACATATTTATTTCACCAGCATTACTTAGTTAATGCAACCTATAACAACTAACTGAAAAGTAAATCACTATTACAGTTCAGAAAAAAAAGAACTAGAATTACTGAGATTAATAAACGACCTCCCTCTGTTAAACTCAGTCAGGGGACATAACCATCTCCTCAGCAGACGTGGTTCCTGACTCCACCTGTTGTAATCAATGTGATCAGTGCAGAGTAAAAACAGCTGCTCCTGGAGCGCTCTGCTTGGTGCATCTGACAGCAAACTGACTATGAGTGGTGAGACACTTTAAAGAGATCTCAGGGATGGACATCAGGCAGGAGACGGATAGAAAAACATCTCTAAGGCTTGTTTTTTCAGTTGGATGTTATAGGTTGCGTTGGATAGGTAGAGCTGGTGAAATAAATGTTGCTTGTGTTTTCAGTAAAGGATGTAAAGGTCTTTCGAAGGGGGGATTCTTTTCTAGACCCAGTGTATGTCACGTGAAATGAAGGTAAAGTTCATGTGGTTTTTCTCTCAGGGTAATCACAGGCATAGCTTCTAGTTGACCACAGGTTTTGCACATCTTGGGGGGATTTTGTCCCGCTCCTCTTTGCAGATCCTCTCCGAGTCATTCGTTTCATGGCTGATGTTTTGGTGGTAACGGTAAGTGGGCCCATCATCCTCCCTCTGATGTGGTGCAGGTGTCCCTTGGCAGAGAAACAGCCCAAAGCAGGATTCCAGCTGTGTGACGGTGAGGACGGTGCTCTAGGAGCCATATGCATCGTTCCTCCTACAAACATGAATTGAGCTGCTGTCAAAGAGTTAGATTTTGGTCTCATCTGATCACAACATGCTCACCCAGTCCTCCTATTATTATGTAGATCTTCAGTAGCACACTTCCATCAGGTCTATGTGCTCTCTTGACCTTGTGAGGCGTAGTGTGTTACCAACTGTTTTCTTGGTGACTATTGTTCCAGCTGACTTCAGATCAGCTCTCATGGAGCTCCAGACCAAAGAGGCAGTTGTTTTATGATTCTTCCATTAGCGAATCATCACACCTACTGTGGTCACCTTCTCACCAGCTGCTAGTCGATGGTCTTGTGCCCATTCCAGCCTGTGTAGGTCCACCATCTTGTCCCTGACATCCTTGGAATGCTCTATGGTCTGGGACATGGTGCAGAGTTTGGAATCTGGATAGATTGACAGGTGTCTTTATTACAGGTAGCAAGTTGAGAAGGTGTCAGCTGGTTATAAAATACACTTAAGAGACAGGCATCTTGCTGATTGATAAGGGATAAAATACTTACTGTATCTCAGTTGTGAAAATGCAAATTAATTCATAACTTTTTTGAAATGCTTTTCTTTTTGTTCTGTCTCTCACTGTTCAAATCAACCTAATATAAACAGATCATTTCTTTGTCAGTGAGCAAATTTACTAAATCAGCAGGGGTTCCATTCCCCCCTGACTGTAAATCAAGTCCCATAAACACCAGGGTCAGCTGGTTAGTTAATGAACTCACTAACTAGTCCTCAGGGTAGCATGCTCATTTCTCACTTCTCTTCAGTCCCAAATCTAAACTTTAAACTTTATTTTTGTTTCTATGTTTGATTTAATGCATTAAAGTTGTGCTGTGTAATCTTTGTGAAACATTTCTGATCAGGAGGTCTGTATTTAATGATCTTTAGATTATAACTTAGGCAGAAAAGTTGCTCATGAACAAGTTCCCAGTTCACAGATAGAGAATGTAAAAGAAAGGTGTGTGTGAGTGTGCGTGTGTGTGTGTGTGTGTGTGTGTGTGTGTGCGTGTGTGTGTGTGTGTGTGTGCATGTAGGTGTGTGCATGTGATTTTTGTGCACGTGAGTGTGTGAGCATGTGGTCAAGCGTGTGTGTTTTTACCCACTCTGTGTCGCTTAACATGTTCAAAGTTAGTCATACTCCAATGGAAAGAGGAGCAGGGGTTTGGTGTGTGTGTGTGTGTGTGTGTGTGTGTGTGTGTGTGTGTGTGTGTGTGTGTGTGTGTGTGTGTGTGTGTGTGTGTGTGTGTGTGTGTGTGTGTGTGTGTGTGTGTGTGTGGAGAGAATTGCAACTGTCTTCACAAACAAGAACCATCTGTCTCATTTGTGTAACTTGTTTTCTTTTAATATGAGAAATATGCTGCAGAGATCTGGGAGTTTGAAGGAGGGCTGGGAGGGAGGGAGGGAGGGAGGGAGGGAGGGGACGGGTGGGTCCTGGTCTACAGCCAGCCTTCTCCATGGTTCTCAGAGTGAGTGGCACTAACATCCATTCAACCTGTTAACCCCTCAGACTCCGATGAGGATAAAGAAATGAATAGAAACCAGGACGATGCCCCAGGTGAGCTGGTGGACGACTTTAGTGAATGGTGGGATAATTCATCAGGACTAAACACAGACCTGTAGGTTGACGTTGTATCCACCACCTCCTTCCGTCATCAAAGGGGGACGGCAGACCGGGTGAAGAGCTATCGCTACCTCGATGTTATCATTAACAACATGTTAGCATTGTTATTGTTGTTCTGCTTGAAGAAAATCACAAAACTCCACTTCTTAAAAATTAAGTTATATATGACTTAAACAGTGACAGGTTATTATGCATCAGTCACTAGAAAATGCTGAGTAATCAATCTCAGGTTAGCCTTAGCTCATAAATGGCAGAACTCCTAGAAACTAAGCTCTGAATTATAATCACATCATTTTTTTATTTTCAGGAGCATTTAATGGAGAAAGTGGCCCAGGATTCACCTGATGGCATCTGAAAACCACCTAGACTAGAGGAAGCTTTACAGAGGATCTCCACGGTCACAAAGTAGCTAAACTGACATTTCGTCTGGAAGCTTCTGATCCGAAGGACTGTTAAAGTTGAAAGATGACTTGACACTGAATGACTGGTGAGCAAGTTTTGAATAAGATTAAGTTTCATCTGTAGTCACAGTTTTCTAGATCTGTTTTAAATTGATGATACAGGTTTTCTGTAGCTGCATGTTTTCATTGTGTCTTAAGCTCTATTTCCATATCTTAACTCTAGAGCTGCTGCAGTTTGAGGAACTTCTCCAGAAGCAGCAGGTGGACAACCAGAGCTCCTCACTGGCGGGCTTCAGAAGATGAGATCAGCAGCTTCTACATCATCATGGATGAGTGTCTCATCCTATGTCAGGTTAACCGTTATCTTGGAGTACTTTACAAAATGTTAATAAATGTTTGTCATTAATGGATTTACATTTCTGTAGACATTAGTGTCTAATATTGTTGTTGGGAAGCTCAAGAAATCACCCAGAGTCAGAGACATTAGAGCTGCTTTATCAGCCAGGTCTTCTCTCATCCTATAAGTGGATAAAACATGTTGTTTGTCAGAAAGTGTCTCTCAGCTGCCCTCAGTAGAACATGTTTACCATCCTGGACCAATAGGAACCAAACTAACTGAGTTTGGACCTCTCCATTGTTTTCTATCAGAAATAAAGATGTGGTCAGTAAAGATATTATTTTGTTAAAAGATCATTTGACCGCTTTTGTAAAATGTGTGGTGTAAAGTCCATAAAATGACTGGTCTGCTGTGTGATTTAAGAAGAAATGCCAGTGTTTGGTCAAACAGCAGAATATCATATTTTTATGTTGACAGAAGCTTTTTACAGATTTTAGTTGATGGTCTTTATGAACACAGAGTGATTAGTGAAGAAATGTGTTTTAAAAATGTCTGACCTCAGATTTATCAACCCATTTCATATTTAAAGCTGTGTTACTGATAAAAGTTTGTATATTTTACTGTCATTTACCACGTTAAAACATACAAAATAAACATGTTTAAACTAATTTGCATATTGTAATAAATTATTATAATTAGGCAACTTTTTTAGATTAGATAGTTAACACTTAAGGGAGTTTAATTTAACACTGAGTAAAGTATTTTTTTGTTACCAAAGTAACTCAGAGCAGAGTTACCTGTTTAATCCTGCAGTGTTACTTTAACTCTGCTTTTGGACTGAAGAAAGGAACTCTGTCACAGTGTTAATTATTTAAAAATTTCAAAAGTGTTAATTTAACTCTGAAGAGTGTGGAGCTATATAAACCCGGAAAAAGTGTTAAAATCAACTCTGTAGGAGTTAAATCAACACTCTACTTTTTGCTGTGTACCCTGCTGCCCCTGTCAAGGACAGAACGAGGCTCCAACGCATCATCCGATCTGCAGAGAAGGTGATCGGCTGCAACCTACCCTCCCTAAAAGACTTGCACACCTCAAGAACCACAGAGAGGGCAAGAAAGATTGTGGCTGACCCTTCCCACCCTGGACACACACTGTTTGAACCTCTTCCTTCTGGGAGGAGGCTGAGATCCATCAAAACCAAAACCACACGACACAGGAACAGTTTCTTCCCAGCTGCAGTTGGGCTGCTCAGTGCAGCTGCGTGATCCCCTCCTCACCGTCAAAGATAAAAACACTGACCGCTAACTGTCCCGTTTAACTATTTTTCTTAATCAACATCCACCCTGTTTAGCTCACTGTTCACTCTCCTGCAATCTGTACAGATGCTCAGTTATTTTTTGGTTACTAAGACTTATGTTTTGTTGAGTTTTTACTTATTATTGTATTCCTGTAAATTTTTGTTTTCTTGTCTTCTGCACCAAATACTAGAACAAATTCCTCGTCAATGTAACAGTTGACCTGGCAATAAATCTGATTCTGATGAATCCATCCATCTGTATATTAACACATTCATTCATCCATCTGCATATACAGCATCCATTCCTTAACCCATCCATCCATCCATCTGTAAATTAATCCATATTTAAATCTATGCACATATGTCTATGTGCAGAAGCTCCCTTTTTACTAGTTTGTGACGCCTACCTCCTCCACTTCTTTCTCCTCCACCTGTGTGCTCCTCCTCCTGCAGCTTCCTGCTGCGTGGCACGCACCGTCCTATACTCGGTGCATGAGAGAACAAACTCTCTAATTCTGTCAGCTCTATAGTCTGTCAGAATGACTATCACGAAGCTTCTTCTTAGTTTGCTTTAGTTTCCTGAACGCTGCTCTATAACAGGGTTAAAAATGCACTGTAACAAGTGTTACTGACGTTTGTACTGAGTAAAATATTATCACATTTGTTTCTGTAACACTTTAGATTACAGAGTTACAGCAAACAGCAATGCATTGGGGAGGCAGTAGCTCAGTGGTTAGGGCCTTAGTCTTGCAACCGGAGGGATGCAGGATTGAATCCCCGCTCCAGCTGGGTCACTTTGTCATTGTGTCCTTAGGTCAGACACTTTACCCTCATTGCCTGCTGGTGGTGGTGGTCAGAGGGCTGGTGTGTCTGGTCGCTTCGCCTCTGTAGCTCCATCACCATGTGAATGACTGACTGATGTACAGCGCTTTGTTAGTCCTCTGACTTCAAAAAGTGCGATACAAATGCGAGACATTACATTTACATTTTACAGTAATTAGTTACTTTTGTAATGAATTACAACACTGGAAGGGACACACAGTGATGCGTTTAATGGTGGAAAAGGTGTAGGAAATAGCGGCTGTTACCGAGAATAGACTTGTCTTTGGTCAATACATTGCATGGTTGTAACTTCATTTACACTGGTGTTGTAATCTGTCTTGGGCAGGCCGGATACTGAAATGGTCGGGCCCAGCCCCCCAAGCCCACCCATTGGTGCCAGGTCTGAACTGAATGGCCCTTAACAGAAGACCATCCACCCCATACTTCTGGAGCGCCCCCCACAGGGTGCCCCTGGGGACACGGTCATAAGCCTTTTCCAAATCCACCAAATGCATGTGGATTGGTTGGGTAAACGCCATGACCCCTCCATCACCCTAGCGAGGGTAAAGACCTGGTCCACAGTTCCACGACCAGGACAAAAACCACATTGCTCCTCCTCAATCTGGGATTCCACTGACTGGACCTTCCTGTCTACCTGTCATCTTTACACAGACTCTAGTGCAGCGGGTAAAGGCAAAACAATGGTACAAGCCTCAAATAACATTTTTATAATCATTAAAATGTTTATTGAAGGTTGGTGTTTAGGTGATTTAAAATGGATAATTTGGACTGGGAGCCAGGAGGGCACTAGGAGGAGTGGTAATCAGTTAAATGAGGTTTTCAAGAATGTGATGTGGAATTAGGTGTACCCAGCAGGGCTTACTGTATTGATGGCAGTTCCAGAGAGGTAAGATGTGTAAGTCTGCAGAGCTGAGGCTGGCAGGTGTTTGGTGTGAGATGGTTTATGGCTTAGGTTTCTCTTGCAGAGAACAGTGGTGTTTCCAAGGGTGGACAGGCAGGTGAATTGAACAGAAAGCAGGATTTAGGAAGCGGTAACATCAGGACTGACAGAAGAGCATTGAGAGACTCAGAGAGATGTCCCGGGAGACAGTATCCAGACAGCTCCAATGGGATAGAGAGAATGTGTGCAGGGTATTGCCTTCAGGAGGAGAGCACTGATGGGTAATCATAAATTCAGAATCACAAGATGCAAGGGTAGAGGCCTGATTACCACTCGTGGAAGCTCTTCTCCTGAGAGGGGAAGAGAGGCAATGACACCCAAATTGAAGCACCATCTAGAGACCATGATCTGCTATTAATTGCATGAGCAAAAACAACAGTTAGGACCTACTCCCCATCCTGAGGGCTCTTAAAAGCTACCCTTTTGTCTCCCAAGATAAACTCCAACATATAGGCTGAACGTCTTGGGGTTATCAAGAAGCCCACATCAGCCTTTGCCTCTCACCCAGAACAACTCCAGTAAGTTCAACCCATCTTAAAGACTTGGGCTCCAGAACACTTCATGCTCCTCCTGTAGATGGTAGGTCCAGAGGTGAATCAGTCCATGTAAACAGTTTGGGCTGAGACCTGACTGGCCCCATGGGCTAAAGCCTGACCACCAGGCACCCACTCATGGACCCCAACCCCAGATCTGTCTCCAGGGTGGGACCCCAGGACCCTCTGGGCTGTGTGCTTTGGTATTCTGATGTTTCTTCCATGAAATGTTTTCTGAAGTTACGATTCAAAATTTTTAACTTCTGAAAAATGTCAAAACAAATCCAAGCAGCAAGCTAATAATTTTTACTCTGCTGCATCCTAAAAGAGCTGAACTAAGCTAAATGCAGCAGCTAACATTCCCTTTAATTGGGAACTGCTGCTGCTAATAAAGGTGTAAACGTTTTTGGTATTTTAACTCTGATATGCAGCAGCAGCACACACACACACACACACACACACACACACACACACACACACACACACACACACACACACACACACACACACACACACACACACACACACACACACACACACAAAGTGGTAAAACCTTACTGTCAGCTTCTCGTCTCGCCAGCAAACCACAGAAGCAGAGTTTTCTAACTGACTGTGCATCTGGCTGTCTTACAGGCTAAACACACACACATGCGCACACACACACACACACGCGTGCACACACACAAGCCAACAGACATTCCCAATCAGTGCAGCCACCACCACCCACTTCATGCAAGCCATCACTGTGGTCTAATGAGGGCCGATTCCACCACAACAGGCCAGCTGTGGTTCGAGGAGGTGGACGGGAACTAACCGAAGTCACAGATATAGAAGGAGAAGAAGCTGGAGTTCTGGTGTGTGTGATATTAATTGAGGCAAAAGACACAGACACACACACGCACGCACGCGCACACACACACACACACACATACTCCCAAAAATCCTGCAGAGTGTAAATTGTGGTCACATAATAACGCAACTGAAGACCCGGGAAATGAACTAGTTTATTGAGTGTGTGTGTGTGTGTGTGTGTGTGTGTGTGTCAGGGTTTTGTGGTGAAATAAGATTTGCAGTCTTTCCATCTGTTCATGATGTTGACATGAAGAAATGAAACAGTCTTTCTACTATTACTCTATGTTTGCTACTTTCTGTTTTTGTCCATTTTCACATCAGCAGCTTAAACAGAAACATCAACATATCCATCAAAGCCTGTGGTTCAGTCAGGAGTAGTGAGCTGTGACTTTTAGTATCAATCCAACAGATGATGTAGACAAAATCTACAAAACACAGCTAAATGTCTCCATACACAACAATAGGATGCAGGTGTAACAGGTGAGAAAGCCCAGCCCACTCTGTATTTCTATTGCCCAAGTAGACTTCACAGTACAAACATCATTCAGAGTTTAAACAGGTCACAGGAAGTTAGAGTTTAGAATACTGTATTCTCTTCAAACGGGAAGTGAAGAGTCTTTATAAATCATCATCTCTCCTCCACTTAACCCAGTAGAAACATTAGTGTTCCTCAGTGTGACCATCAGGGCTTCTGCTGCTCAGTTTAATAAGTTTTATAAATGTTGATTTTGTCTTCCTGATTAGTCTGACTTTCATTATCCATACATATACAGCGACAGAGGTATGTGGTCACCATGGCAAAATTAATGGCCCTCTGGTAGTTACCAAGGTGCTCCTAATGATCATCTGGTGGTTACCATGGTGACACTAATGATTCTCTGGTAGTTACCATGGTGACCCTAATGATTCTCTGGTAGTTATCATGGTGACCCCAATGATCTTCTGGTAGTTACCATGGTGATCCTAATGATCTTCTGGTAGATACCATGGTGACCCTAATGATCTTCTGGTAGTTACCATGGTGACCCTAATGGTCCTCTGGTAGTTACCATGGTGACCCTAATGATTCTCTGGTAGTTACCATGGTGACACTAATGATTCTCTGGTAGTTAGCATGGTTACCTTAATGATCTTCTGGTAGTTACCATGGTGACCCTAATGATCTTCTGGTAGTTAGCATGGTGACCCTAATGATCTTCTGGTAGTTACCATGGTGACCCTAATGATCTTCTGGTAGTTAGCATGGTGACCCTAATGATTCTCTGGTAGTTACCAAGGTGACCCTAATGATTCTCTGGTGGTTACCATGGTGACCCTAATGATTCTCTGGTGGTTACCATGGTGACCCTAATGATCCTCTGGTGGTTACCATGGTGCTCCTAATGATCATCTGGTAGTTACCATGGTGACACTAATGATTCTCTGGTAGTTACCATGGTGACCCCAATGATCTTCTGGTAGTTACCATGGTGACCCTAATGATCATCTGGTAGTTACCATGGTGACCCTAATGATCTTCTGGTAGTTACCATGGTGACCCCAATGATCTTCTGGTAGTTACCATGGTGACCCTAATGATCATCTGGTAGTTACCATGGTGACACTAATGATTCTCTGGTAGTTATCATGGTGACCCCAATGATCTTCTGGTAGTTACCATGGTGACCCTAATGATCATCTGGTAGTTACCATGGTGACCCCAATGATCTTCTGGTAGTTACCATGGGGTGACCCTAATGATCTTCTGGTAGTTAGCATGGTGACCCTAATGATTCTTTGGTAGTTACCATGGTGACCCTAATGATTCTCTGGTAGTTACCATGGTGACACTAATGATTCTCTGGTGGTTACCATGGTGACCCTAATGATTCTCTGGTAGTTACCATGGTGACCCTAATGATCCTCTGGTGGTTACCATGGTGCTCCTAATGATCATCTGGTAGTTACCATAGTGACCCTAACAGTCCTCTGGTGGTTACCATGGTGACACTAATGATTCTCTGGTAGTTATCATGGTGACCCCAATGATCTTCTGGTAGTTACCATGGTGACCCTAATGATCTTCTGGTAGATACCATGGTGACCCTAATGATCTTCTGGTAGTTACCATGGTGACCCTAATGGTCCTCTGGTAGTTACCATGGTGACCCTAATGATTCTCTGGTAGTTACCATGGTGACACTAATGATTCTCTGGTAGTTAGCATGGTGACCCTAATGATCTTCTGGTAGTTACCATGGTGACCCTAATGGTCCTCTGGTAGTTATCATGGTGACCCTAATGGTCCTCTGGTAGTTACCATGGTGACCCTAATGATCTTCTGGTAGTTACCATGGTGACCCTAATGGTCCTCTGGTAGTTACCATGGTGACCCTAATGATTCTCTGGTAGTTACCATGGTGACCCTAAGGTTCCTCTGGTAGTTACCATGGTGACCCTAATGGTCCTCTGGTAGTTACCATGGTGACCCTAATGGTCCTCTGGTGGTTACCATGGTGACCCTAATGATCCTCTGGTAGTTACCATGGTGACCCTAATGGTCCTCTGGTAGTTACCATAGTGACCCTAATGGTCCTCTGGTGGTTACCATGGTGACCCTAATGATCCTCTGGTGGTTACCATGGTGCTCCTAATGATCATCTGGTAGTTACCATAGTGACCCTAACGGTCCTCTGGTGGTTACCATGGTGACCCTAATGATCCTCTGGTGGTTACCATGGTGACCCTAATGGTCCTCTGGTAGTTACCATGGTGACCCTCATGGTCCTCTGGTGGTTACCATGGTGACCCTAATGATTCTCTGGTAGTTACCATGGTGACCCTAATGATTCTCTGGTAGTTACCATGGTGACCCTAATGATTTTCTGGTAGTTACCATGGTGACCCTAATGATTCTCTGGTAGTTAGCATGGTGACCCTAATGATCTTCTGGTAGTTACCATGGTGACCCTAATGATCTTCTGGTAGTTAGCATGGTGACCCTAATGATTCTTTGGTAGTTACCATGGTGACCCTAATGATTCTCTGGTAGTTACCATGGTGACACTAATGATTCTCTGGTGGTTACCATGGTGACCCTAATGATTCTCTGGTAGTTACCATGGTGACCCTAATGATCCTCTGGTGGTTACCATGGTGCTCCTAATGATCATCTGGTAGTTACCATAGTGACCCTAACAGTCCTCTGGTGGTTACCATGGTGACCCTAAAGATCCTCTGGTGGTTACCATGGTGACCCTAATGATCCTCTGGTGGTTACCATGGTGACCCTAATGATCCTCTGGTAGTTACCATGGTGACCCTAATGGTCCTCTGGTAGTTACCATGGTGACCCTAATGATCCTCTGGTAGTTACCATGGTGACCCTAATGATTCTCTGGTAGTTACCATGGTGACCCTAATGATTCTCTGGTAGTTACCATGGTGACCCTAATGGTCCTCTGGTAGTTACCATGGTGACCCTAATGATCCTCTGGTAGTTACCATGGTGACCCTAATGATTCTCTGGTAGTTACCATGGTGCTCCTAATGATCATCTGGTAGTTACCATGGTGACCCTAACGGTCCTCTGGTGTTTACCATGGTGACGCTAACGGTCCTCTGGTGGTTACCATGGTGACCCTAATGATCCTCTGGTGGTTACCATGGTGACGCTAATGATCCTCTGGTGGTTACCATGGTGACGCTAATGATCCTCTGTTAGTTATCATGGGGACCCTAATGATCCTCTGTCAGCAGCTTTAACAGTTCTGTTGATTTTGGTTTTCTTCTCGTAGTTTAACCATCAAACGTAGACATTTTGTTCTGTCTCTGGTTTTTATAAAGCTCATGCTGGAGTTCCCAGCAGTGGCTGCACTGACATCCTTTAAAACTTCAAAATCACAAATGTTTCTGTGACTCTGTACTCTGGTGTTGCTTTTATAATGATTAAATTCATGTTCTTTCACACACACAAACAAGATAGAGTTTTTAATGTAAAAAAGTGAAAGATTTTTGACACCATATATTCAATATCAACATACATTCATAGGCAGTACTTTTCTTCAGTGTATAAGTCTGTACAGATCTACAGCATGGTTCTATAAGGACAGCATGCTAAGAAGGGCTGGGCCTTGTGGCAGCGGGACGAGGAAACAGGTCCTGACAGTGGCTTAGAACGGTGTGGCTGTGTGAGTCAGAGCTCAACGACAGAGCCTGAATCTGCAGCTGGATGCTCGTTGCTGTGGGAGAGGGCTTCGCTGTATGTGTGCTTGGAGAGAAAGTGCTTCAGTCATCGTGCACGGCCAACATGCTCAGCAATCCTTTGGGTAAAGCATCTGTTTACATCATGACAGTTTGGCATTGCATGACCATGGCTACACCAATCATATGAGGACAATCAATCCCCTCCATCCTTTCCTGACCCACCTTTAGTAGGGAGCTACCAGGAACTTCAGAACTGCTTTATCCAAACAAAATGTAGCTGAACATTCAAAGAATCTGAGGTTTGACTGTTGGAGGGATGGAATTAAACTGAAGTCTCTATGCATGGAGGATATGTATGTATAGATATACTGTATGTGTGGATAACAGATGGATGAAGGGTGGATGGATTTGTAATAGATGTATGAATGTTGGTTGTATGATGATGGACAGATGATCTTCAGATGACTGATGTATGGATGGACAGATGTATGCATGGATGAAGGATGGATGAATAGATAATGAATGGATGGACAGATGATGAATGGATGTAAATCTTTGTTGCTGGTTCCTAACTGAGCGTCTCTGTCAGCTGAACATCAGGATCATTTATCTGATTTCTGAAGGGAGTTTCCCAACAGTTTAACTTTAACAGTTGAGGTAACAAACTAACAACACAAAAGCTTCTTCGATCTGACAGCAGATCACAGGCTTCTGAAACTCCAGCAGGACCGGCTCTGATTGAGACTGATCTGGGAACTGTTCTGACAGGTTCCAGGATCGAGCAGTGGCTGATTACAGGTGTGTTTTATTAGTCTGAAGTTCATCGTCTGCCAGTGAAGCACAGTGACGTTTTTATCTCCTTCATCCTCCTCCTTGTGAGAGGAACTCAGTGAGTGGGCATCAGGGCAGCAGATTCAAAGCAACAAAACGAGCAAAGAAAATAATCCAACCTCAGACAGACTGTTCTGTGTTGAGTCGTCCTCAGACGGACTCGTCCCTTGTAGACATCCAGCAGACAGACAAAGCAGCAGCAGTGAGTTTAGAAGGCAGAGCACCCTCCGTCCTGAACCCAACCCTTGACACAACTCTACCCTAGTCTGCTCAGCCATTGGTCCATACTTGTCTCTTATTGTCTCTCTTACCCAATCAGCACATCTGCCTATCTTCTCCATCTCAATAAGTTAAACATGACCAAAATAAGAAGCATGAGGACAAACCAAACGCCAAGCAGAGGCAGATCGTCTCTGCTGTAGGACAGATGCAGTGTTTTAGCTAATCCAAAACCTAATTTAATGAAATCCAATACAGTGGCATGATATATACAGACATACATACATATATACATATATATATATATATATATATATATATATATATATATATATATATATATATATATATATATATATATATATGTGTATATAAATGGGATGAACTTTGACCTCTCATCCATGGAGTCTGTTTCTGTTGCCCAACAGTAAGAGGGTGGTGTTCAAGCAGGAGAAGAGGACGACCTTGTTGCTCCCTTTGGACTGTGTCCAGGAGGGGTTGTTTTGTCCGTTGGTGTTGCGATCTGCAGCCCCTCCTCCATCACCGGCAGGTATGGATCTCCACCATTTTGCGGCACTGTTTGCATTTCACGTAACAGCACCAGTGGAACTTACAACTACACCTGTTCACCACCTCCAATTCCTGCGTCTGGAAGCCACGGCCGCAGCACATGAGCTCACAGCCGTCAATGGCCTTTGAGGTTCTGTTGCACTGGCGGCCCACTGTGCCCAGCATGCCTGGAGTACGGGGGTCGTGGTCGCAGAAATCTGGGCTGGGGTCCAGGTAGACCAGATCTTCATCAGTATGAGGTTTAAACTGAGAGTTGCGAGGAGCCAGGACTTTGGTGGAGCCAACCTTGCGCTGTTCCACCTCAGTAGCACCATCAAACTTCTCCTTGATGACGTTGCCCACCTTACGGAATGGTGGCATGGCTTTCCAGCAGGTCTTTACCTCACAGGAACCAGACACTCCGTGACATTTGCATTCCACCCGCATTTGAGACAGGATGGCCTGCAGAGGAAATTAGAAAGTTACTGACACAGATATGTGGATATATATAGTCGAGAGCTGAAATGATTTATTGAATTATTCAAATATTTCAATTACAAAAACTCCTGGAAGCCAAATGACGAGAACCTCCACTGGTTTAAACCAGGTGACTTCACTAACAGCTGGTTTAAACCAGGTGACTTCATTAGAACAGCTGGTTTAAACCAGGTGACTTCATTAGAACAGCTGGTTTAAACCAGGTGACTTCATTAGAACAGCTGGTTTAAACCAGGTGACTTCATTAGAACAGCTGGTTTAAACCAGGTGACTTCATTAGAACAGCTGGTTTAAACCAGGTGACTTCACTAGAACAGCTGGTTTAAACCAGGTGACTTCACTAACAGCTGGTTTAAACCAGGTGACTTCACTAACAGCTGGTTTAAACCAGGTGACTTCATTAGAACAGCTGGTTTAAACCAGGTGACTTCACTAGAACAGCTGGTTTAAACCAGGTGACTTCACTAGAACAGCTGGTTTAAACCAGGTGACTTCACTAACAGCTGGTTTAAACCAGGTGACTTCATTAGAACAGCTGGTTTAAACCAGGTGACTTCACTAGAACAGCTGGTTTAAACCAGGTGACTTCATTAGAACAGCTGGTTTAAACCAGGTGACTTCATTAGAACAGCTGGTTTAAACCAGGTGACTTCATTAGAACAGCTGGTTTAAACCAGGTGAATTCACTAGAACAGCTGGTTTAAACCAGGTGACATCGTTAGAACAGCTGGTTTAAACCAGGTGACTTCATTAGAACAGCTGATTTAAACCAGGTGACTTCACTAGAACAGCTGGTTTAAACCAGGTGACTTCACTAGAATAGCTGGTTTAAACCAGGTGACTTCACTAGAACAGCTGGTTTAAACCAGGTGACTTCACTAACAGCTGGTTTAAACCAGGTGACTTCATTAGAACAGCTGGTTTAAACCAGGTGACTTCATTAGAACAGCTGGTTTAAACCAGGTGACTTCATTAGAACAGCTGGTTTAAACCTGGTGACTTCACTAGAACAGCTGGTTTAAACCAGGTGACTTCATTAGAACAGCTTGTTTAAACCAGGCGACTTCACTAGAACAGCTGGTTTAAACCAGGTGACTTCATTAGAACAGCTGGTTTAAACCAGGTGACTTCATTAGAACAGCTGGTTTAAACCAGGCGACTTCATTAGAATGGCTGGTTTAAACCATGTGACTTCATTAGAACAGCTGGTTTAAACCAGGTGACTTCATTAGAACAGCTGGTTTAAACCAGGTGACATCACTAGAACAGCTGGTTTAAACCAGGTGACTTCATTAGAACAGCTGGTTTAAACCAGGTGACTTCATTAACAGCTGGTTTAATCCAGGTGACTTGATTAGAACAGCTGGTTTAAATCAGGTGACTTCACTAGAACAGCTGGTTTAAACCAGGTGACTTCATTAGAACAGCTGGTTTAAACCAGGTGACTTCACTAACAGCTGGTTTAAACCAGGTGACTTCATTAGAACAGCTGGTTTAAACCAGGTGACTTCATTAGAACAGCTGGTTTAAACCAGGTGACTTCACTAGAACAGCTGGTTTAAACCAGGTGACTTCGTTAGAACAGCTGGTTTAAACCAGGTGACTTCATTAGAACAGCTGGTTTAAACCAGGTGACTTCATTAGAACAGCTGGTTTAAACCAGTTGACTTCATTAGAACAGCTGGTTTAAACCAGGTGAAATCATTAGAACAGCTGGTTTAAACCAGGTGACTTCATTAGAACAGCTGGTTTAAACCAGGTGAAATCATTAGAACAGCTGGTTTAAACCAGGTGACATCATTAGAACAGCTGGTTTAAACCAGGTGACATCATTAGAACAGCTGGTTTAAACCAGGTGACATCATTAGAACAGCTGGTTTAAACCAGGTGACATCATTAGAACAGCTGGTTTAAACCAGGTGACATCATTAGAACAGCTGGTTTACTACACTGCAGAGCAGCGGGAAATGAGAAGCACAAACAGAGCCGAGTCTGGGCAAGGATCAAACCATTTCTCAGGCGGGGGATGTCTGCTCTATTTTTGTTGTTAAAATATAACATTTCAACCATACTGTATACTGTACAGTTTTTATATATTTACTTGTGTTTTTAAAAAGGAAATAGAGTTAAAAAACAATAGTAAAACTCTCAACCTTTAGGGGTGCTGAGATTTGAGCTAAAAACGTCCATGACACTGCTCTTAATATTCTTTAGTATAATATCAGGAAGCAGGCAATGAGAACTATAAAGACTTTACTACCATTTGATGCAATCCTGCAGAATCCTGAAAACTTGATATGACGTTAGCACTGCTAGATGAGAAGTGCTAATGATTTCCTCTGTCCAATCAGCTAACAGCCATAAACTCCTGGGGTTGTCTTCAGAGGGTTTCTCTGATGACAGAACTCTAGAATAATAGAGGTCATTTTTCTCCCCACATTGGTTCTGACAGACAACAAGACATTTCTGCTGTTTTGATTAGACTTTGCTGATTTCTGTTGTTTTTCTGCCACCAGCAGACTGAGGTCACTTGGACGACCACTCCTAAATGTTCTAGTTAACTTTGACCACAGATTACATTTAATATCTGAGAGAAAACTAAACGACAAAGTAAGTCGAGTTCTGGGAGAATATTTAGCCAAATCTCATGCTGTTCTTCCTCTGAAGATGTTAATATGAGCGCTCTTGCCCCCTACTGGCATGGTAGGGGTTGTTCTGTGTTTGGTCAGAATAATGCATGTGAAGATAATCTCAGAAACAGAAGGAATGGAAGCCGGTGAGCTACCTTCCTCCCAGCCTCATTGTTGTGTAGATTCATGAGAGCCCGGCTGGAGGACTGGCCTTTACTCCTCTCTCTCACATCCACAAACGACTGGGAGAAGGCCACTCCATACGCTATGTTATCACTGCAGCCTGACCACTGGAAGCCTGTGAGGAGACATCCAGACACAACATGGTGATTTGGTTCATAGCTGTAATTACTGATACTGAATTCAGCTGAACAGGAGAGGATAATCTAGTAAAGCTAGTAAAAGATAATGGTGTCTGTGTGTTTAACTCAGTCCTGTTAAATGTTACATAATTGATTTTTATTTTTAAACGTTTGTGGGACCTACCCTCTGGACTGACTCCATGGACGTTGTGGTCACAGCCACATTTTTCCAGCTCTCCGCTGCTGCAGGCCCGAGTGACCGCGTACGCCACACTGGCTGCTGAGATGGCGTACACGAAGGCTGCCTCACGAGTCCCTAACACACACACACACACACACACACACACACACACACACGTAAAGCAGTTAAAACATGCTGTTAAGACTCGTGCTGTAAAGAAATGAGTCAGGCTTTGTTTGTCCTGCGATCCTACCTTGAGTGACCACTTTACCAAACACAGGCATGGTCTCCAGGGTGGAGCAGTTCCATCGACGGTTACGGAACTGAAACTGACACTCATCAATGGCAAACTGCGCCCCGCGACGCACTGCGTCCATCACCTCCACGCTGCGCTTACAGATCTGAACCTGAACACAAACACCGACCTGTTAGTCACTGACGAAGTTCACGTCCTCAGAGAGAGCTCACTGAAGAAAGAAGCTGCTAAATGCAGTAGTGAAGCATGACTGTTAGACCAGGGCCGATTGAGGCACTGCAGTCACACCGTCCAGGCTGACCATGTAATCAGGGGCAGCAATTTTATGCTGCATTCACACAATAATCCACACACAAAAAAAAGCAGCCAGTTAGATGAGAAAAGACCTTCACTCCCTGATTTTAGCAGTTCTTTGTGATGTGACCAGATTTAGAAAGTGAACATAGTGACGGATGAACTGGGCTTGGCCCCTGTTGACCCCGGTACCAGGGGCAGCTGCACTTCCCAACAAGTTTGATCCATAAACATGCTTCACCTTTACCAACCTACCACATCCATCTCCTCTTAGAGAGAAGAAATACAGCTGAACTAAACACAACTCCAACAGCACGCAACATGACAAAGCAGCAAAAAGACACTCAATATGCATACCCCAAAAAACTAACCAAAGCAAATAACAACGTGATGCAAACCAAACAAATGAATCCTATGAAAGCTCAGACTCCACAGATTACAGCAGTATCAGTTTCATCCTCTACGTGTAAAAACACACTTTGTTTCAAGCAGCCAGAACTAGAAAGAAAACCCACAGGGCTCAGTGTTGGGGCCCCTGTTGTTTTTAATGTATAAAAATAATAGCGCACAAAATGTGTCTGGCTTTAAATATCTGGGTATTTAAAGTAGGGATGTATTGATCAGGTTTTTTTGCCTATGATTCAGAGTCATTTGATGTTAAGCATCAACCGATACCAGGCCCTGATCTGATACTTCTACAATGTCTTTATAATACCTCCAGACCGCAGACATACTCGTGGTTTCTGCTTCAAGCTGCTTCTGTGTTTAACCAATAGTGTCTCTCCAACAAAGTGATGTCATGCTGCACACGTTGCTGTTTCTGTGTGGAGTCAAGACGTCTAACTCTGTGCCACTGCATAACTACAGACAGGGGTGCACATATTTTTTTAATCGAGGTTCTCAATTTGGCACTGATGCTTGGTATGCAGACCCTCGCCATAAGAGGGTGGGGTGCAGCGCGTGTGCATCGCTCCAGGCATCGCACCACAGCAGTCTGACACACACACACACCCCCCCTGGACAGAGGATCAGGGGTTCTGGACCGCGGAGCTGGTTGTTGCTGTTGTTTGAAGTCTTTTGGCAGTTCTGTGTCTAGAGTCTGCAGCTTCCCCAGTGTGAGCGTTCCTTCACCGCTCACTGCAGCTGGAGCTCATCAGCTCGTGGGATGCACAATCGGTGCAGCGAGGGCACCAGTCCGCAGAGGTGCGTTCAGGCAGAGGAGTCTGAAGCCAGGTACTGGGCCCGATTTCCAATCACGTGATCAGATCAGGAAATCCCTCATTTAAATGAACTAATCTCTCTCGTTGTCACAAACGTTTTGATGTAATAAACTTCAGGAGCATCTACGTTTGGGTGGGCTGGTCTCAATAAACAGGCTTAAAGTAGGACGGTTTAGACGGAGTCATCTGGCTCCATGTTTACTTTGATTGTTTGGTTCAGGACATTTTAGGAGGGTTTTAACCCTTTTCATTGTTGGTATTTTAGGATGTTATTTTGGACATTTTTTATGGTAGCATTGACTAGTTATAGATTTGATGTTTTTATCTGATTGCTGTGTATTTTACTGAGTCTTTCTTTGTACATGACCTGTGAATGTGTCTGGAAACACGTCTCGCTGCTGATCTCGACGCAGACACTGTCGAAGTAGAGACTCTGAATCTCAACGAGGCTGATCCTTGTTAAATAAAGGTTTTAATTGATTTGATTGAAACACATCAGTGGGACTATTTATAACAAGAGTTATTTTAAATATCAGAAAATGTGTTGCTAATTTGTCACAAAGCTGCAGCAGTGTCTCTCCTGATCCAACTAGGCATGAGTAATGCTCTGGTCAGAGGACCACTTCCTTCTTCCAGAGACTCCGTCTACTTACATGGTTGTCGTTGTGTTGTGGTTGGTGTAGATAAATAACAGAAGGAACGCCACTTCAGAATAATAATAATAAACCAGTTTTATATAGCGCTTTTCTAGGTCACTCAAAGACACTTTACAGAGTTGCATTATTCATTCACACAGTCATTCTCACCGGTGGTGGTAAACTACAACAGACGTCTGTGGCCACAGCTGCCCTGGGGCAGACTGACAGAAGAGAGGCTGCCATTCTGCGTCATCGGCCCTTCTGACCACCACCAACATTCACACACAGTCACACTCACATTCACACAGGCAAGGTGGGTGAAGTGTCTTGCCCAAGGACACAACGACAATCTAACCCAGCCAGAGCTGGGGATCGAACCGGTGACCCTCCGATTACCAGACTGACCACTCTCCCAACTGAGCTAGTGCCGCCCTGACCCCAATTTGATCAAAAATGACACGCCCAAAATGAATTGATATATCTCAAGAAATACAAGGTTTATTTGAATGGTTTTGGTACCAGAATAAAGGTCAGACTCCAGAGAATACTCCAAATGTCTAAAAATCAACACTTGTCTTTCTGACTGAAATTTAATAATATTGGCACACACCAGAAAATTAAAAAAATTAATTTCTGCCTTAAAAAAATCACTTTGCAATGATATTATTCCCTTGAAAGTATTCAGTTGCAATCCAAAACATCTAGCAATCCAAAGAACAACATCTTACCCTTTGCTGAGCCAAAATTAATGCCAGAAAAGTAAAATACAGATGATTTAGAGAGGTATTAGTTGATAAAAATCCAGGCGGACCTTGTCATTTAGCCATTTTGGCACATTTAGGCACCTGTGGACCATTACAAATTTCTCAGTTTTTTTTTCTTATTTTTCCCACTTATAATTCACCATAGATAGTAGTTCCATCTGGAAAAAAATTGTTTTTGAGGATTTTTAGGAAAATCAACAAAATTGATTTTGGATTGGAAATCCGCCTCAATTTCCATATTTGTTGCCAGCTATCTCAGTGAATTTTGCATGTAGGGTGATGATACACATATTGTTGGAAAGAGCAGAGTTTGTGCTTTAATTTAAACAGTGGTTTGTGTGGATAGGATTATGTTGAATTGTTACTTTTGTGTGTTTTTCTTGGTGTGTTAATTTAGCGTCTTTTTACGGTTTTCCTGTTTAATTGCTTATTATTGGAATGTAATCATGTTGAGGTAGAAAATGGTGTTTTCGATGTTTAAACGAGATTCTTCCCATTCAGAGGGTATGCATCATGAATATATTGATAAACATTATGCCAGTCTTTGGAAGGAATTTAAACAGGAAGTGGCATGGGGGACCCTAGGTGAATCCCCCTGTAGGTTGGACTGATGTAATCATGCTACATAGAAGCTCTCAGTAGTTTGAGTGTCTCACCTGTTTCTGAATGAGGCCTCGTAACCTTTCACACGTCTCCTCGTCCCTGATGCTCCCCACTGACGACAGCTTGGCCAGGTACCTGACAGAACGACACAACGCAGCTCTTTAGTGGCTCGTAGCTCATCTAACTGAATCTTAACCGGCCTCGTTGTTATTCTTCATGAAACTTGAAGTGGTGGGTTTATTATGTTAATCACATCTCCAGAGCCAGGTGAAGCAGAGCGAGCTCCTGTGGTGATGTCACATGTTTAAGGAGAATATCTGGTTGTGATGACGGTACGAGGAGATGGAGTGGCTTATCACACACACCACCTCAGGGTCAGCCAGGTCACACACACTAAGATGCAACACCCAGCAGGCTCGTATCTCTCTCCTTCTCATAACGGTCTGCGCTGCCTCAACATGTGTTGAGTCTAAAAGACACAGGTCTCTAAAACAAAGAACACACCATTCCTAACCAATTTGACTTCAGTGTTTTTCTTGAGATAAATACTATTTAAACAGTTCAGAGCAGATGGGTAAAATAACAGCAGTCTTTTACGGTTTTATTCCAGCTGTTCTCTGTTCTTTCTAAAGTGTTAGGAGCCTGATTTCAGTCCAAGAGTTGAAAGTGAGCTGGAGCCAGGAGGTGTTCACTGTAGCCTAGCTTCAACAAGATCAGCTAGAGGCTGGCTTTGTTGAGGTGAACATCTCCCAGCAGCACAAAGTGTGCACGTAGTTCTGGTGAATCAGAAGACTGCAGGAGTTAGAGGTTCATGATCCCTAAACAACGTGACTCCAGTGTGTAATTCACACAACAGTTTAAATGTCAAATACCATTTAAAAACTTTTAAATCTTGAAAAACACATTATTTTTTAAACTTCCTTTTTAAGATGTTTTTTCTCACTTTTATGAAGTTAAATCATGGAAAATGTAACAGGAATTCCAGAGTACATCACATCTCATTTTCTCATCTCATCATATTATTATTACATCTCAGTTTGTCATCACAGCTCATCTCATTATCACCTCTCATTTTCTCATCACAGTATCATCACATCTCATCTAATATTATTTTCATCACATCTCATTTTCTCATCTCATCTCATCATAATATCACATCTCATCACATTCTCATCATATCTCATCTAATCATATTTACATCTAACCTCATCATATTACCATCACAACTCATCATATTACCATCACATTCTCATCATATTACCATCACATCTCATCACATATTTTCATTACATCTCATTTTCTCATCATATTCTCATCACATCTCATCTAATCATGTTTTCATCACATCTTATTACATATTTTCATCACATCTCATTATCACATCTCATTTCCCATCACATTATCATCACATCTCATTATCTCATCTCATTTTCCCATCACATTATCATCACATCTCATTATCTCATCTCATTTTCTCATCTCATTTTCTCATCATATTATCATCACATCTCATCACATACTGTATTTTCATCACATCTCATTATATTTTCATCACATCTCATCTCATCATATTATCATCACATCTCATTATCACATCTCATTTTCCTATCACATTATCATCACATCTCATCACATATTTTCATCACATCTCATCTAATCATGTTTTCATCACATCTCATTATCCCACCTCATTTTTTATCACATTATCATCACATCACTCTTTTCCTCTAATCTCATCACACATATTATCATTACATCTCAGTTTCTCATGACACCTTATCTCATGACATCTCTTATTTTTATCGCATCTCATTATCTCATCACATCTCAGTATACCTTCATCATATTTCAACTCAGCATTTCATCTAATAATCTCGTCATCTCATCATATTATCTCAATCTCAACATCTCATCCAGTTTAAAAATAAAAAATGTTATTAAAGGTTAATTTGTGTCTTTGGCCAATACAACTACATTGTCTGTTGGTGGTGGCAGTGTCTGGTGGCCTCTGTAGCTTCCTGCCATCAGCGTGTGAATGACTGACTGATGTAAAGCACTTTGTAGTCCATGACTTAGAAAAGTGCTATACAATGCAGGACATTTACGTTAATTCTCTATCCTCAGACCATTATTCTTCATGAGACATTTCTCCTAAAGGTTTCTTCAGCATGTTTTATGGGTTTCCAGGACCACACAAAGCTCCATAAATCAGTCGTCTGATTCAGTCAAACATGGAGCTCTACCAGACTGCTTACGTAACTCACATGGAATCCAACGTTTTTCTCTTTATAATTTTCTTTCTCTGATATAGTCCCTATTTTTCTGTTTACTCCCTACAGCCCTAGTCTGAAGTCTTGATGTTCCTAGACTGTTATATTTGATGCTGTTTTGTGTTTTAATTTTCCTTATAGAGGTCAAACTTGTCGTTCTTCCTCAGCCTCTCGTGGCCACCTCTCAGCAGTTCAGATAATCTCTTCTTTCTTTTCTTTCTCTCTTTGATCATCTTCGTTTTTCTCCTCCCATCCAGACATAGTCAGTAATAAACACTCATCGCTATGATAACATGCTCTCCACCACGTCTCAGACACATCCTTCCTCGTGGCTGACCTCACTCTCAGAAAGTTCAAACACCATCCAGACCTTCAAGCATCTGCAGTGGTTTAATGTCAGAAAACTCCTGCTTTATTAACAGTAGAATGTTTAACATTCTACTGTTCTGAAACAAGAACATTTAAACTCTGACTTCCACTTAGAATCCTTACTGAAAGTGAACTTAAGCTCAGCAAAAAAGTGGACTTACACAAAGTCATTTTTGGATCTATGAAACTGCGTACACACAGACCCACACGTTTCTGCTTTTATCCCTCCTTTTCCTAGAAATGCTCTCAGCTGTTTTTGGATCAGATCCCGCCTCCTACACACCCACATTCTGCCATATATGGACAATGTAGAGTACCTCATGAATATTCTGCAGATACATAAGTCGCTGATTTCTTGCATTTCGCTGTAAATCATGGCAATGAAGAGAAAACGTAATTTCACAGAGACTGAAATCAAGGTTCTTGTGAGTGAGGTCAATCACATGTTGTGGAATCACCAATAAACAGAAGTACTCTGATCGTGTCACAGCGGTGAACGCTCTATGTGTAGATCTGTGGTGGACATAAAAAAGTAGTGATCAGATCTAAAGATGGAGGTGTGTTACGACCTGTTACACCGGTGGGCCGGTTTATCTAACACCAGGTCCAGTTCAGCACATAGATCCATAGGATGCTCTAGAGAATCTAAATCAGCTGATCAGCCAGGCATCATCATGGACCTGGAAATCTACGTGGTCTCGGTTTGCTGGACTAGCTCTGTATTGGTGGGTAAGCCACGCTATTTCTGTACCCTTAGATCAAGTTATTGGGGACACATCACCTCAGTCCTCACTAAATCTACTCCCATTACTTTCACTATTATCACGTATCTTCATTTGAGACACACACACACACACACACACACACACACACACACACACACACACACACACACACACACACACACACACACACACACACACACACACACACACACACACCCAATCATACACACAGAGGGAGAGAGAAAGAGAGAGGGGTGACTCTGAGCCCAAGGAGAGCGCTATAAGAAAGAGCGAGAAAGAGATTTAATGAAACTTTTTTCTCATTTTTTGCAATTGATTGATAAATTTGCCACCATGATGGCGAACTTTAACTTCTGGTTAATATGCAAATATTAAAGCAGTCTATAATTACGATAGTATTTAAATTATTTTCTCAAAATTACTATAAAAATTGTTTCTTTAAAAAGTGAATTTAGTCTTTTGTCTGAAGATTAGTCTTGGAAAGGGGGTTGTCTTATAATCGGGGTCGTCCTATATTCGGGTCAATACGGTACATTTGATGTAGTATTTCCAGGGGTTTGAAAGTACTTGAATTTTTAAAAAAGTACTTTAAAGTGTTTACAGTTGTATCTGAGATCAGCTTTAGCACTAAAACATCTAATTTTCTGAGACAATGGTTTAAATTGTTCATATATTTAGTGTTTATGTGTCAGCTGCTGGAAAACCTTGAAAACTTTGAAAAAACCTAAAAAGTACTTGAGTTTAATTTTGACACATGATGAACCCTGTACAATATAAGGGCATAATAATGTAAAACTTATAATAACTACCCTAAATTATAATAAACTCTAAAAATATTTAACTTTATACTGATATATACAGATTTTTTGTAGATTTTTTTAGTTTAGTTTCACGTCCTGCTTAAATAAGATAACAGGACTGAGATGTGATTTACCTGATATCTGAGGGGTTAAGAGCATCAACATGGGAACATGGGAGTGAGAGATGAAGATTAAAGATATTTACTTTTCTTTTTCTGAACTGTTTGCTGTGGTTTGATGTTGCAATGAAGGAAAAAACACAGAGATGATCAGTAGGAATGATAAGAACTCAGAAAGTCCCCAAACCACAACGTAAACAAGCTCCAGGTAGAACGTGTTAATGTGGCACTAAGTAATCTCCTTCATCAGGTGAAACGAACCATCTGGAAGATCACCTGTTTTTGTTTTGTTTCATTCAGCTACTGAGTGAAAAGGATTTGGTGTTTTGTTCTGTGTGCTGCAGGATGACGTCTCTAACGGCAGAGAGGCAGGAACTAAAGTCTCAGCTTAAGTCTGACGAGATCTAATCAGACAAATAACTAAAAACACCTGAGAGCCAAAAGCAAAGTGACAACTCAGACAGATTAAAGTTATGCAGGAGCAGAAACTGGAGTTCACATCAATCATCAGTTTAAATCCAGACTGATCTGAAGATCAGAATTAATTAATCACAAAGAAACACATTTTACTGGAGAGAAGGATTGGAACTCCAAAAGGTCACAGGAAAAGTCTCCTAAAGCTGATCCAGGACCAGGACTGTCTCCTAAAGCTGATCCAGGACCAGGATCCTCTCCTAAAGCTGATCCAGGACCAGGACTGTCTCCTAAAGCTGATCCAGGACCAGGATCCTCTCCTAAAGCTGATCCAGGACCAGGATCGTCTCCTAAAGCTGATCCAGGACCAGGACTGTCTCCTAAAGCTGATCCAGGACCAGGATCGTCTCCTAAAGCTGATCCAGGACCAGGATCATCTCCTAAAGCTGATCCAGGACCAGGACTGTCTCCTAAAGCTAATCCAGGACCAGGACTGTCTCCTAAAGCTAATCCAGGACCAGGACTGTCTTCTAAAGCTGATCCAGGACCAGGACTGTCTCCTAAAGCTGATCCAGGACCAGGACTGTCTCCTAAAGCTGATCCAGGACCAGGACTGTCTCCTAAAGCTGATCCAGGACCAGGACTGTCTCCTAAAGCTGATCCAGGACCAGGACTGTCTCCTAAAGCTGATCCAGGACCAGGACTGTCTCCTAACGCTGACCCAGGACCAGACTGTCTCTTAAAGGGATACTCCACTGGTAAGTTATTTTTTGTCTATTGCCATATTCCTCAGAGTTAGATAAGTGGGGAAAAACAATTTGTAAACAGCCCAGCCGTTTGACTGATCCAGCAGGCGGATATTCATACTGTAAGTGAATGGTACCTACTAGCATGCTATTAGGGCAGGGCAGGGCAGGTTGGTAAGCTTTGGTTGAGCCATCCAGCTGGGAGACCTTCAGACTGAGATAAAGTCAGACCAGGAAACAAACAGGCAGCAGCAAGGACACAGACCCACAGGACCCACATTCACCCTGGAACATTTAATAAACACTGGATAAGCTGCTGCTCAGGTAGCTTCATGAGATCTAAGTGTGTGTGTGTGTGTGTGTGTGTGTGTGTGTGTGTGTGTGTGTGTGTGTGTGTGTGTGTGTGTGTGTGTGTGTGTGTGTGTGTGTGTGTGTGTGTGTGTGTGTGGGAAAAGTTATATGAAGGCCTTGAGCAAGTGTCTCTTTATCTCTGCATTCTGTGGTGTGTACCCTTCATTTTCTCAAGATGAGGTTCACAAAATGCCTCTACAGAGGAGTTAGACACACACACACACACACACACACACACACACACACACACACACACACACACACACACACACACACACACACACACACACACACACACACACACACACACACACACACACACACACACACACACACACACACACACACACACACACACACCTCTGACTGGAGTGAGAAGTCATAGTCAGATCAGGAGAGACGCTGCTGCACATCAATGACAAACTGTCAGTTAAATTTCTAGGAGGTGGAGGTTATTGCTCCTCCCGCCTCCATGAATTTTATGTACAATAATAATTCTAACGTATCCTGATGTTTATGTTTCCAGCTGAGACACAGCAGAGCTAAACAGGGACAGAGTTAGCATCAGGTGGAAGAAAACAGATCTCTAACAGGAAGTACATACTAGATCACCTCCCAGGCTGGAGATTTATAACACAAATAGAGCTGATGGAGAGATGAAGATCTACACAGAGAAAACATTAACACAGTAACACATCATGACCTGAAGGAGGCGCTGTTAAGCTGGAACAGAAGACTGCTTAAACCTGCAGCTTGTGTACAGAACGTGTCATTATTAGACTAGATTCCAAATAATTATTTTAGATGCAAAACAAAATCTACACCTAAAATACTGCTAGAGTTTAGCCTGATGAGACCCAGATCATCTCCTTATTACTGCTGACTGATCTGGAAGCACCAGTCTTGTTCTTAAAGTCCAGGCGGGAGGAGGACGTGTCACTCAGGCCGGTGGACTCAGACAGCATCTCCAAGCTGGGCTGGTTTTTCTGTTTCAGGGTGTTTTATCTGTCATGATGAGGTTCAATCTGATAGAAACTAGAGAAAGTTAGAGATTGAAACCCCTGGAGGAGGAGGAGGAAGAACCCAACGTTTAGATAGAAAACATGTGTTTGAACCAGAAAGGCAGAGGCAGTCAGAGAGATCTGAAAACCTTAAACAATTTAAAAGTCAGAGTGACATCATCAACTTAAACATTCAGTCGAAAAACTCCAGAAATTAAACCGATTGTGTCAAAACCATCAGAGAGACCCAAAACCTAAAGTCCAACTTCCTGTTACCTGTTAAGACTCTGAATGATGTTTCTACTCTGAAGTCTACCTGAGCTATA
>SSNR01000178.1:823243-860027 GCA_006937965.1 Callopanchax toddi
TTAGTAGCCGAGTGTTTCTAGCTGTTGGTTCTGGTTAGTAGCCGAGTGTTTCTAGCTGTTGGTTCTGGTTAGTAGCCGAGTGTTTCTAGCTGTTGGTTCTGGTTCGTAGCTGAGTGTTTCTAGCTGTTGGTTCAGGTTAGTAGCTGAGTGTTTCTAGCTGTTAGTTCTGGTTCATAGCTGAGTGTTTCTAGCTGTTGGTTCTGGTTAGTAGCTGAGTGTTTCTAGCTGTTAGTTCTGGTTCATAGCCGAGTGTTTCTAGCTGTTGGTTCTGGTTAGTAGCCGAGTGTTTCTAGCTGTTGGTTGTGGTTAGTAGCTGAGTGTTTCTAGCTGTTGGTTCAGGTTAGTAGCTGAGTGATTCTAGCTGTTGGTTGTGGTTAGTAGCTGAGTGTTTCTAGCTGTTAGTTCTGGTTCATAGCTGAGTGTTTCTAGCTGTTAGTTCTGGTTCATAGCCGAGTGTTTCTAGCTGTTGGTTCTGGTTAGTAGCCGAGTGTTTCTAGCTGTTGTTTCTGGTTAGTAGCCGAGTGTTTCTAGCTGTTAGTTCTGGTTCATAGCTGAGTGTTTCTAGCTGTTAGTTCTGGTTCATAGCCGAGTGTTTCTAGCTGTTGGTTCTGGTTAGTAGCCGAGTGTTTCTAGCTGTTGGTTCTGGCTAGTAGCCGAGTGTTTCTAGCTGTTGGTTCTGGTTAGTAGCCGAGTGTTTATAGCTGTTGGTTCTGGTTAGTAGCCGAGTGTTTATAGCTGTTGGTTCTGGTTAGTAGCCGAGTGTTTATAGCTGTTGGTTCTGGTTAGTAGCTGAGTGTTTCTAGCTGTTGGTTGGGGTTAGTAGCTGAGTGTTTCTAGCTGTTGGTTGTGGTTAGTAGCTGAGTGTTTCTAGCTGTTGGTTCTGGTTAGTAGCCGAGTGTTTCTAGCTGTTGGTTCAGGTTAGTAGCCGAGTGTTTCTAGCTGTTGGTTCTGGTTAGTAGCCGAGTGTTTCTAGCTGTTGGTTCTGGTTAGTAGCCGAGTGTTTCTAGCTGTTGGTTCTGGTTAGTAGCCGAGTGTTCTCTAGCTGGCGGTTGGTAGTTTGCTGCCTGCTGCCCAGCCTCTGACCCTGGCTCTTCCAGACCACACCACCCGGCTCAAGGATCTGCCTCCACAGTATAGCTCCTGAGAGAAGAGCAGCCTGCCTGGACATGTCTGCTGTCACACCTTCAACTCCCAAACATCACAATCACCCTGCACCCGGTGGCAGGTTCAAGACAGCCGGAGCAGTTTGGCAGGCCTTCATTTGACTGACTGATCAATCTGTCAACAGCATCAGTTAGCCCGTCTGCAGTGCCCTGCCCATCAGCAAGCTGCTAGAACTCTGGAAATGAAATGCTGTTTACGGTGATTTGTCTCTGAATAGCAGCTCTCAGGAGCAGCTTCACATGAGCTGTGTGGAGGAGGGGAAATCCTCTGTGAGCGAAGATCGCTGCAGGTAAACGGGATGAAGACGGAGGAATGCAGAGAGTGAGCCCACCGCCTCCCACCGGCCTGCTGGGAGAGCAGGAGGCCCACCGGACTGGCCCCCAGGGGGAGGCAGCTCGGTGCCCATCACAGTCGGGCTGTGTGCTGAGCCCCCCATCCCCAAAGTAAATAACATGAGCATGACCTTCTGTTTTACATCTCCACCGACACACACGCACACAAACACACACAGTTTATAAACTCCAATAAGAACTTTTAGAATATTATTTGCTTTAGCTGTTAAAGTCTTATGTCTCGGAGGGAGATTTATTTCCATGTTTCATTAAGTTTCTCTTTATAAAAACTTTAATCCCATTAAACTCCTCTGAGCTCTGAAACCTGACATTTAAAGTGCTTAAAATGATTCTGATTCTAATCTGTTTTAGGGGGAAAATATTTTACATAAACTGAATTCAACCGCAAATCATTCTTTTGAAAGGCTCAGAAACATTTCCTGCTCAGGAGCACCAGTTCAAAATTATTTAGTGAAAAATAAATAATCAAACTCTGATATTATTCAGGTGGTTTTATATTAAATATGTAGCCGAAAAACACATTCAGGCTGCTGTCCAACTGATTAAAACGGGGTGAAGAGATCTTCTAGAAAAGCTGTTTAGTGTTTAGATCCCTTTGATCATGAACCATCAGGAGAACCCAGACAGGAACCAGGTCTACACGCAGCAGAAATGAGATGGAGGATGTTTCCTCCCAGCTTTTATTCTGACAGCTGAATTTGCATGTTAGCTAAATATTTAGATTGAATCTTCCATGTTTATATTAAAGCCACAACTTTAAGATGTTATTGAAATATAATAACTCTCAGCTGAAAAATTCATATCTCCCAAAATTTAGCTTTTCTTAAAAAGAAATTAGCTTTTTAAATAACAAACTGGATTTTATAAAAGCACTCCTCGATCTCTGATGCTTTTCTTGAAAAGTCATCTATAAAATGTATATCTGACATTATGGTGTTAAATTGTTTTATTCTAAACATAGAGGAATATATGTTGTCACATCTGGATAGACTCAGAGCTGAACGACTTTCAGGTGGAGCTTCTTCACTTTCATTCATTTGTAAAAGTCAGGTATCGATTAGTTAGGTCTGGGAGACGGGAGGGTGGGGGGGTTAACCTTCAACTGGAGGAAGAAGAAGACAGGTGGAGTGAAGATGAGAAAGGAAATGAGACCAGGTCAGACTAGATTAGATCAGGTCAGACTAGATGAGACCAGATCAGACTAGATCAGACCAGATCAGACTAGATGAGACCAGATCAGACTAGATCAGACCAGATCAGACTAGATGAGACCAGGTCAGACTAGATGAGATCAGGTCAGACTAGATGAGACCAGGTCAGACTAGATGAGATCAGGTCAGACTAGATGAGATCAGGTCAGACTAGATGAGACCAGGTCAGACTAGAGGAGACCAGATCAGAAGGTGAGACCGAGGCAGACTAGATGAGACCAGGTCAGACTAGATGAGACCAGGTCAGACTAGAGGAGACCAGATCAGAAGGTGAGACCGAGTCAGACTAGATGAGACCAGGTCAGACTAGATGAGATCAGGTCAGACTAGATGAGACCAGGACAGACTAGATTAGACCAGGTCAGACTAGATGAAACCAGGTCAAAAGGTGAGAGCTGGTCAGACTAGATGAGACCGGGTCAAAAGGTGAGAGCAGGTCAGACTAGATGAGACCGGGTCAGACTAGATGAGACCAGGTCAGAAGGTGAGACCAGGTCAGACTAGATGAGACCAGGTCAGAAGGTGAGACCAGGTCAGACTAGATGAGACCAAATCAGACTAGATGAGACCAGACCAGAAGGTGAGACCAGGTCAGACTAGATGAGACCAGATCAGACTAGATCAGACCAGATCAGACCAGATCAGACTAGATGAGACCAGGTCAGAAGGTGAGACCAGATCAGACTAGATGAGACCAAATCAGACTAGATGAGACCAGGTCAGACTAGATGAGACCAGGTCAGAAGGTGAGACCAGATCAGACTAGATGATACCAAATCAGACTAGATGAGACCAGGTCAGACTAGATGAGACCAGGTCAGAAGGTGAGACCAGGTCAGACTAGATGAGACCAGGTCAGAAGGTGAGACCAGGACAGACTAGATGAGACCAGGTCAGACTAGATGAGACCCTGTCAGACTAGATGAGACCAGGTCAGACTAGATGAGACCATGTCAGACTAGATGAGACCAGGTCAGACTAGAAGAGACCCTGTCAGACTAGATGAGACCCTGTCAGACTAGATGAGACCAGGACAGACTAGATGATACCCTGTCAGACTAGATGAGACCAGGACAGACTAGATGAGACCAGGACAGACTAGATGAGACCAGGGCAGACTAGATGAGACAAGGTCAGACTAGATGAGACCCTGTCAGACTAGATGAGACCAGGTCAGACTAGATGAGACCAGGTCATACTAGATGAAACCAGATCAGTCTAGATGAGACCAGGACAGACTAGATGAGACCAGATCAGACTAGATGGGACCAGGTCAGACTAGATGAGACCAGATCAGACTAGATGAGACCAGGTCAGACTAGATGAGACAAGGTCATACTAGATGAGACCAGGTCAGACTAGATGAGACCGGGACGGACTAGATGAGACCAGATCAGACTAGATGAGACCGGGTCAGACTAGATGAGACCGGGACAAACTAGATGAGACCAGATCAGACTAGATGAGACCGGGACAGACTAGATTAGACCAGATCAGACTAGATGAGACCGGGACAGACTAGATGAGACCAGGTCAGACTAGATGAGACCAGGACAGACAAGATGAGACCAGGTCAGACTAGATGAGACCAGATCAGACTAGATGAGACCAGGTCAGAAGGTGAGACCAGGTCAGACTAGATGAGACCCTGTCAGACTAGATGAGACCATGTCAGACTAGATGAGACCAGGTCAGACTAGAAGAGAACCTGTCAGACTAGATGAGACCCTGTCAGACTAGATGAGACCAGGACAGACTAGATGAGAGCTTGTCAGACTAGATGAGACCAGGTCATACTAGATGAAACCAGATCAGTCTAGATGAGACCAGGACAGACTAGATGAGACCAGATCAGACTAGATGAGACCAGATCAGACTAGATGAGACCAGGTCAGAAGGTGAGACCAGGTCAGACTAGATGAGACCAGATCAGACTAGATGAGACCAGGTCAGAAGGTGAGACCAGGTCAGACTAGATGAGACTAGATGAGACCAGGTCAGACTAGATGAGACCAGGTCAGAAGGTGAGACCAGATCAGACTAGATGAGACCAGGTCAGAAGGTGAGACCAGGTCAGACTAGATAAGACCAGGTCAGAAGGTGAGACCAGATCAGACTAGATGAGACCAGGTCAGACTAGATGAGACCAGATCAGACTAGATGAGACCAGGTCAGACTAGATGAGACCAGATCAGACTAGATGAGACCAGATCAGACTAGATGAGACCATGTCAGAAGGTGAGACCAGGTCAGGACAGGTCTTTAGATCAGGGACTTACAGCCAGTTGCTGGCGTTGGCGGAGATGAGCGCGCTGCAGAGCATCAGGACGCACCGGAAGACGCAGTCCTCGGTCATGTCGAGCGGAGTGGAGGTCTGAGACCTGGAATAATCCAGAGGGACAGCGACGGGAGGAAGCAGCAGGTAAGGATCCAGAGATCGGTCTCAGTCCATCGGCCCGCGTACAGCGGCTCATCCAGGCGCAGCTTCCCGGTCCGTCCGCCCGGTTCTCCCGTCCGGACGCACGGGGACGCGCAAAGAGGCGGATGCTAGAAGTTCAGAGCTGGACCGGACCTCCTGCGCGTCACCGGGAGCGCGCTTCCTTCTTCACTAAGGTTTGAGAGTTGGAGTCCGTCCGGGCAGCGCGCTGCAGACAGACAGACGCACACGCGGGTGCGCACACACACACACACACACACACTTAGCGTGAACACGCACGGATCTGCACACATCGCCGAACCTCCGCGAGTCTGAGCGGACGGAGCGAGTGCGCTGCTTTTAGTCAGGGGGCGGCGCGAGGGTGGTGGTGGTGGGGGCGGTGTTAGTGCGCTGCTGAGGTGGATCAGCGCACACACACACACGCACACACCATACACACACAGGGAGAGCTTCTGTTTACTGAATGAATCAGTTCAAACAACCAGAGTTTATTTCTAGCGGGGAATCAGACTGAATTATGGGAGAAATGTGTAAAAAGAGAAGTTAAAACTACAGTCTGGCAGCAGATTCACATTTTATACAAACTAAAGCAGAAAGGAGCAGATGTTTTAAAACCTCAAGAAGTAAAGGATTAGGTTGTGAATAAAATGACATCACTTATTTATTTTATTTGCTTCAGAGAGGATGAAGCAGGGACCATAGAGATTTAGGGGAACTGCCCAGCCAGGCGACATACATTTCACTTTTGTTTTACCACAATTTCAAATCAGATTTTTAGTTTATTTAAATGCTGAGCCATAGCAAAAGAGGGATGGATCTGAATAAATAAATACATCTGGTGACCTTAATCTCTGGGTAAATACACCTCATTGCAATTCAGCATCTCCTGAACAGACACCTGAGGTACCAGATGGCTGCAGCGCACATCTGGACCGGGAGTGAGACACACCTGGCTTTTGTATTTAAAATTTTACATTTCAACCATATACTATATGGTTTTTATATATTTACTAGTGTTTTTAAAAAGGACATAAAGTTTAAAAAATAAGAAGTAAAAATCTCATCTTTTAGTGGTGCTGGGGTTCAGTTTAGTGGTGCTTCAGCATTCCCCCCCAAATGGTCTTATAAAGCCCATGGGCTGAAGGCTGATAAACCTGTGACATTTAGAGGGTTTCTGGTGTTTGATGTGGTCATTATCAGCTCCTCCCTCACCTGAGCTGCTGGTGAATTTATTCATCTGTCTTTCATTCAGTCATCCTCAGATCCTGCTTTACGCATCTACACACATGTACATATTGAGCCTTGTGAAAGTATACGCATTGAACATTTCCATTTTTCATATTCCAACCAAAACTTAAATGTAGTAAATGGGATTTATACCAACATAAAGTAGTGCATGATTTTGAAGTGGAAGGAAAATTATACCTGATTTCATGATTTTTTACAAATATATATTTGAAAAGTGTGGCTATCATATTTATTCAGCCCCCTTTACTCTGATACCCCTAAATATAATCTTTCTGGGGAGCTACATCACAGCTAACACAAACCTGAAGAGCTATGCCAGCTCAGACAGTTCTGAGAGGCTATTCCCGAGTTATCGACAGCACGTGTCCAAGAGAAGAGTACCCTTAAGCACAGATAATCAGGAGGCATCAGAGGTAGGCTGAAGGCTAACCCAACCAGGCCAGCTGTTCTTTCTGTACTACTGGCAAATGTCCATTCTCTGGAAGATATGCTTGACCAAGTCCAAATTCAGAGAGCTACACATGTAGCTCAGTTGGTGGCCAGTCTGGCAACCGGATGCAGTGGCGACCCGTCAATAGGGGGCGCTGGAGCACTGCCCCACCAGTCTCATAGGAAGAGAATGAAGAAGAAGATTGGAATCACAAAATAGTTTTAAAAGAACCATGAAAATTAAACTAAACGATTTATCCATTATATAAGTGCTGTGTATAATCTGCATTTAGGTGTAGTGTTAAAATGTTCTCTCACATTTTTTTACCACAACTGAAAGGTCCTGTGGTGTACTTCCCGTTTCTTTGGGGTCTTCTGTTCATTCTTCAGGCGCAAAAATCTTTACCACAGACCTACGCTATAACTGGTGCATGAGCACTGGAACCCCCTTCAATACAAAGTATAGGAGAACCTTGGGACTCCTGAAGCATGAGCAGAAGACCAGATCTCAGCTCAGATCAGGACGTTGACCCAGAAGCTCTGTAGCTGGTGGAGTTTTTATCATGGAGGAAACTAAATGGATATGTATTCAAAGAATCCTTCTTGACAGCTTGTGATGACCCAGCTGATTGATTCATGTGTCCTGATTTAATCAACTAGACGGTGAGTCATTTGGTTTTTTTGTTTCTTTTGTTTCATTAACAGTGTGTCGCTGAGTTCCCCCATTCAAAAACGCCTATGAGCTAATGGCTAAGGCTAGCTGTTCTAAGTCCTGATAAGTGATTTTATTACAGCGACATGTCTTTGTTATCGTTGTGGCCGAATGTTAGAGGAACACTTATAGTGTTGATTGAATACTTTGGTTCATGTAGTTTTCCCCTTTTTGAGGAGGTTTTTGTTACTTTTCCTTAAAATGCCATCGGCCTATGGTAGTTTTGTGAGTGGTCTGAAATCGTACACTCAAAAAAGCAACATGGGCATCTGTTCTAGTACCCTAAGTCAAATAAAATCATGTTTTGTAGTTGTACATTATTTAATCATGTAGCTTTAACATAAAATGCAACAAGTTAAAATGTACTCGAAAAGTTTTTGTCAACGGAACATAATCAAAATGAGTTCAGTTTGAAAATCACGTCCACTCCAGAACACAGGGTGGCAGTAGTGAGCAAATTCCTAATAACAAATGCCTTCCTTAAAGTGCCTGTGACTCCATATTTAAATCACTTTATATTAAACAGGTGTAATCTTTGGTGCCTCTAGATCAGCGTTGCACCATTATAACTCAAAATACGCTGTAATTATTTCCTAACGAGCAACTCAGAGATCAGAAGAAAGCGCCGCCTTCCGGTTCTGCTGGGTTTCTCCTTATTTGGCAGCCTGGCACTTTTGCTGCAGCAGGGGGCAGTGCCGTCGCGTGAAAGAGAAACGAAACTGAAACTAAACACTACACGGACTATGGGCAATGGCGGCGGCACTGCCTCGCTCCAGGTGTCGTGAACGTGCATGTGGGCGGAGAATTGACCATATAAGCAAGTCCGGATCACTATGACCTCATAGCGGGCTGGAGTGAAAAAAACGGTTTGAAACCTGGGTCTGAAATCTGGAAGAGCTTCTCACTGGCTGGACTAGGAGACAGATGGACGCCGTTTTTTGCTCTTTCTGGCAGGTTTAAGGTGAGAACTCAACGTTGCAACATGATAGATAAGTCAGAAAACACGGAAACCGATGTCATGGGCACTTTAAGTTCAAGATTGAAGGAGCAGCCATTTCAAAATTGAATTGCATCTGTTGAAGAAGGTGAGTTAATTCCTTCATTTATACAGAATCAGCATTGCTGGTCAGAGTTACACATAATAAATATTTTAATAAACGGCCCTTTGTTGTGTCTTTCTACCTCGTGTCCTTCTAACTTGTTCAGTCATTTCTCAAAATTTGACTTATTTTCACTTTGTCAGCCAGAAGAGACTGTGGCAGCTCTGATGGAAAAGACATTAGACGATAAAAAGTTATTAGTGGTAGCTTTAAATGCTTTTTTCAAAAGTAGATGGCTGGCCCTTTTCTGAGGTATGTTAAAGAGCCCATGGCTCCATATTTAAATCACTTTATATTAAACAGGTGTAATCTTTGATGCCTCTAGATTAGCGTTGCACCATTATAACTCAAAATACGCTGTAATTATTTCCTAACGAGCAACTCAGAGATCAGAAGAAAGCGCCACCTTCCGGTTCTGCTGGGTTTCTCCTTATTTGGCAGCCTGACACTTCTGCTGCAGCAGGGGGCAGTGTTGTCACGTGAAAGAGAAACGAAACTGAAACTAAACACTACACGGTCTATGGGCAATGGTGGCAGCAGCACTGGCGTTCTCCTCGCTCCAGGTGTCGTGAACGTGCATATGGGCGGAGAATTGACCATATAAGCAAGTCCGGATCACTATGACCTCATAGCGGGCTGGAGTGGAAAAAACGGTTTGAAACCTGGGTCTGAAATCTGGAAGAGCTTCTCACTGGCTGGACTAAGAGACAGATGGACGCCGTTTTTTGCTCTTTCTGGCAGGTTTAAGGTGAGAACTCAACATTGCAACATGATAGATGAGTCAGAAAACATGGAAACCGATGCCATGGGCACTTTAATATAATATACAGCAGTTTACGCTGATTAGAATCAGACTCTATATTGTTGATCTAGTTGATAATTTCACTGCTTTTGTTTGTTTATTTCCATTTTAGATAACTGCTGAATTTTTGAGGATCATAACTGTCAGTTTGCTGTTGAAGTTCTTCTCCAACATTGATGATCAATCTTCAAAGCTAATGAGGGTGTTTGGAAAGAAAGGTGGTGCTCAAGGAAGAAGGATTAAGAGCGTTATGATACCCATAGCATTGACAGCCATCTTAGTTTTAGTCTTAAGTATTTTGGATTACAGTAAAATACTCACTGACTAGTCGACTAATTTTTTAGCATTTTGACATATTGTTTGACTACCCAAACTATTTTGTTAGGCTCTAGAATGTGATGATAAATAATGTTAAATTGCATTTAAAGCTCCACTCAGCAGGTTGGTAAACAATGTAGTTTTTAATGTTTTTTTAATGCCTCTTAACAACGTTCTAACATAGTATAGCTATAAATATATAGTGGAGATATAAAAAAAAACCCATAAGAAATCAATAAAGTGGTTGTCCTGCAGTTCTCTAAAAACTTCAGCCAATCCTATCATTTGGACTGAACGATAGAATTGGACCGGGTTCAGGCCCAGAACATCGAGCCTGCACAGAAGATCCACTGCCCCAGCAGATGACTGTATGGTGTCCCAGTGTGAGGAAGGCTCTAGTCAGGGTCAACCCACAGAAATCTGGTGGACTGTACAAAGGACCAGGCCAGGTGCTCAAAGCCCACATAGACCAGCTGACTGATGTCCCGGACATTTTCAACATCTCCCTCAGCCAAGCTGTCGTCCCACAGTTCTTTAAGGCCACCACCATTAGTCCAGCTCAAAGAAGTCCACAGTATCAGAACTCAGTGACTACTGCCTTGTAGCACTTACCCCGATAATTATGAAGGGCTTTGAGTCCTGAACCACATTAAGAATCAGCTCCCTCTCACACTATTAATTGGAATTGCTTTTACTATTAATTTTGTGTTTTATTGATAGAATAGCTTTTATATGAATTCTGTGTTTTAACACTGTTGCAATAGCTTTTACTATAAATATGGTGTTTACAATATTGTTAGGATAGTTTTAGTGTTGGATAGAATATCACTGGTATGAAGTCAGTGTTTAACCCTGGTATGTTCAGTTTTAAAACTGGTGTTTTAATGTTGATTTTATAATATTAGGTAGCAAAACCCATCCAGGGACAGGAGCTGAAAATTAGCTAAATCTGTGCGCTCTAAATGCGTCGCATCAGTTGCATATTTGTACCTATGCTGAACAGCAATGCCCCTGTCAAATAAAGAATTGAATTGAACTAGACACATTGGAGTTGTGCACTGCACAGATCACTCAACTGATTAATAATAACACCATAAATCCTCATCAACTCATCAGCACACCACTTCTGCTTGGACTGATCCCCTCCACCTGCAACTGGATCCTGGACTTCCTTACTGGACAACCACAGACAGTCCAGATCAGCTCCACCACCGTCACACTGAGCACAGGAGACCTCCAGGGATGTGTGCTGAGCCTGCCGCTGTTCACGCTGCTGATGCACGCTGCATCCCCAGCTCCTGCATCATCAAGTTCACCGATCACACCACAGTTACGGGACTCGTCAGGGAGGATGTCATGGCGTACAGGAAGCACAGCTACTGGTGGTCTGGTGTATGAATTTGTTGACAAAAGAGCTGACTATTGACTTCAGAAAGACCAAGCCAAACCACCTCCCCCTCACCATGGATGACACTACATTGGAGGAAGTGAGGAACACCAAATTCCTGGGTGTTTATGTCACAGAGAACCTTTCTTTGGCCAATAGCACCAGTTCCCTGACCAAATAAGCCCAGTAGCGTCTACACTTTCTGCAACAACTGAAGAAGGCCCACCTCCCCAAACGTACAAATAGTATGTTCTGTGATATTAGTTTATTAATTCAAAGTACATTTCTCCTCATTTAAATCTTTATAAAACCATTGAACAAATGTGACAACTTGTGTCAGTTAAGCTAGTTTTGGTGGAATCATCAAGTGCATACTCTTAATAAACACGAGTTAGGTTTAAGGGTGTGTGTGTGTGTGTGTGTGTGTGTGTGTGTGCGTGCGTGCGTGCGTGCGTGCGCGTGCGTGCGTGCGTGCGTGTCCATGTTTGCTAATCTTGTTTCACTTTCTGGGTTTTGTGGAGCTCAATACACCCTGCTGGGATGCAACAGAGAAGCACCATTGACAGCAATCAGTGACTCTCTCTCTCTCTCTCTCTCTCTCTCACTCTCACTCTCTTTCACTCACTCACTCACTCACTCAGTCTAACTTCCACGCCAGAGAAAAAGTACAACGTCAACCGCTACCCGCACCAACCACGCCCATTCTCCCTTTCTGACCAATCACAGCAGCTGTTCTTGGACGCCCTGCAGAAAAAAGTTCAGCTCAGCTGATGTGTACAAAAACAATCCGTTAGTGGTGCCGAACTGGGTCTATGAGATCAAAATGACATCATTTTTGTTCTCGGAGACCCCCAGAGAGAACAAAGTTCTTGCTTCTCGTGGAGGATGAATTGGCCTTTACTGTAAGCTTGGACTAGCTATTAGTTTGGACCAGCTGTTAGGTCAGACAGAATGCAAACTCAATATCTCTGTACAGAGGCCATTCAGGAAGCTACTGTATCTATGAATAAAATAGGAATGATTTAAAAAGTTTACACAGAAACACTGAATGTCTGAAACATCGTTCAACAGCGACGTCTTAGAAGAATCTAGCCTCCAGTTGATTTGTTTGCTATTTGGAGTTGAGCTCCTGCCTAGTGTTGTAGAAATGTATTGTGTTCACATTTAGCACCAAATGTATTTTACACAAACACACAGAGATAAAATCACTTCAGCCCAAACAGCAGTCCCCCTCCCAGGTTGTCCCTGATGAGGTGTGTGTGCTGACTAACTTCTCATCAGTCAGAATCAAGTAGAGCTCACGGCTTCGTGTGCTGCTGCCGAAGTACAACCAGGACTTTGAAAGAACCTATTATCCCCCATGAAGCCACAGACATCAAGGCTCACTACACACACATATACACACACACACACACACACACGCATGCACGCACACACACACACACACACACACACACATACACAATGTGTGGCAGGAAGAGACAGAGATGGACAAGCATGAAGCATATCCTAACAGGGTCATGGGAGAAAAGGTCAAGTAAGGACATGTTCCCCTAACGACCTCCCAGTCACCATAGCAACAGGAGCTGGCACACATGCCCATTCCAAAAGCATTCTGGGAAAGCCCAGGTTTTATATTGCCCCTGGCTTTACACTGCTGTGCTATCACCTTGGTAACGCTAATGCTGCTTGGCCTCCTAACATTTACTCTTTAGAGACACACAGTCACGCACTGATGAACAGTTGCACAAAGCAGACAATGTGTGAAAACATCATGACACTTTGAACACATTGCCTCCTCTCTCAGCTTCTTCTTCCAGCTATCCTGCCTGATCAGGAGATGGATGTTGAAATCTATCAACCTGTCGAGGGAACTCGGGACGTCTAGTCCAGGTCTGTTCATCTGGTAAATAACAATATGTTTTCAGTCTGTAAATAAAGTCTCAGCAACATGAAACAGCTTTGATCAGAATCAGCATTGTGCATCTCGTAACTATAAATGACCTTATAGTTTAAAGCTCCAGGAACCTAAAACTAACTTCAACTGCTATTCTTAGACAACTAATGTTGTAAAGTTACTGAATGCAAATTAAGTGAAGTTTAAGTGAAGCTAGGTTTAATGTAACTTAAGTTTGAGTTTGTTTGAAGTTATTCTTAAATTTAATTTAAGTTAAAATAAGTTAAGTTAAGGTAAAGGTTTCTGGGTGCAAGTTAGGATTAAGTGAAGATAAGTTTAAAGCGGCACTCTGGAGCATTTTTCTCTGTATCAAAGTTTTCTAAATGTTCTAAATGATCTTTCAGGTCTAAACTATGATCTATGGGTTGAGTTCCACAACATCTGTCATTCTGATGAAGACCCTCCTTCCTCCTAGAGACCCCTTTCCATTATTTCTTGCCGTCGACATTTTTTAGCCAATGAAATTCAAATGTCTGCATTCTCTCAACATGCACGCGCATCGACCAAACCTGTACCAGTAGGGGGCGCTGTCGTACAGGACGCTCCGTGTGTTTCTCTGTTTACCGTCTCGTTCACTGAAGACTCACAGCTCATTTCTACTAAAAACCTACCCATTCTCCAGCTAAAGATGGATTTATTTTTATTTTTAAACCTTTCACCTCACAGAATGGCAAGGCTTGACAGGATTATGCGTTTATTTTGGTCAGAAAGTTCATCCAGGGCAGAGTCAAGTTCAGCTTCAGAGTCCAGCAGCAGCTCGGTGCTAACAGAGCTAATATCAGAAGCAGCAGGGACAGAGAGGGCTCTTCAGACCCTCGTAGTATTGTTGGAATAAGATAAGAACGAAGCACTAACCACTCCACCTATTTGCCAAGATTTTTGCGATGGGTGGGGGGCCAGCTTCACGGACATCCGCAACGTATCTGTGCACGCGCGCACACGCGACCGGACGCGCGTGTCGAGGTGTTTTGAGGAGGAGCCTTTGGACGCTAGATTCAAAAACTGCTCTCCTGATGAAATCCTCCAGAGTGCTGCTTTAAGTTGATTTTAAGGTTTTCTTAAGTCACATTTAAGTTCAGATAAGTTAAGATAAGCTCAGCTCAGCCCAACTAAAATAATTAAAAAGTTTCCGGATGCAGGAGGCCCCCAGGTCGACCCAGGACAAGCTGGAGGAAATACATTTTCAGATTGGCCTGGGAACGCCTGGGCGTCCCAGCTGAGGAGCTGGTGGACTTGGCCGGGGAGAAGGTGGCCTGGGCTGCCCGACTTGGAATGCTGCCCCCGCGACCCGGACCCGGATAAGCGGAAGAAGGTGAGGCGAGGCGAAGTTTCCGGATGCACGTTAAGCTAATCGTTAAGTTCAAGCTGACCTAATGTAAAATTAAGAATCATTTAAGATTAAATAAAGTTTGTGTGAAGTTGAGTTTATGTAACTTAGGTTTAAGTTTTGTTTTAAGTCAGTTTAGCTTCTAACTTTTAAAGCTCTCAAAGATCAGGCTCCATCTTCTGTTAGACATCTTTTTGTTCCACATGTCTCCATCAGCGCTCTTGGTTCTCAGACTGCAGGTGCCTGTGGTTCCTAGGGGTTCTAAACTAGATGCTGCTCTTGGACCATTTGGAGTACATGCAAAAAGCTGATCTTAAGTAAAGGAAACACTCTAAATGTTTAACATCAGCAGTAAAATGCATTCTGATTATAGCTAGTACAGTATGTAAGTTGAAACACAGAAATACCCCTTTTTTCCTTGATGGCTTTTGTTTTTTTTTTTCTTTATGTTGCTGCACACGATAAAATGGAGGTACGGACTGGAAAATCAAGTCTCAAGTCTTCTACAGTTCAAATTTGATAACAATGGCACAGAAACTGACTATTCTGGACATGTTAATGTGTGTATCCAGGTGACTTTTTAAATGTAAACTTGCAGTCTCCAAATGGACACTGAATAACTGAACCTTAACCCTGAACATCCCAGCATTACGAGGCTGTAACTCCTGAATGCGTCAACCTACATTCAAGCCTGCCTTAATGCACGGGAAGCCCAGGGGCCTAGGATGTTCAGGGGCCTATCATGTTGGGTTGTTTTTAGTGCTGTCAATCGATTAAAATAAACTAACTAATTAATCGCAAATTTGAAAGAAATTAATCGCATTTAATCGCTTCTTTTCAGAAAAATGAAATTACATGCAGTTTACAATGTCCAACCAAGAAATATGCCAAAATGTTTTTAAAATATCATTTTTAAAGCTTTTATAATTGATGAAAAAATGCATTTAAATTGCATTTCAGTTCAAAACAGTTGAAAAACAAAAATTCCTGACTAAAACTGGACAGACCCTAAATACAGTACTTTATAAATCTATTTGTTTATTTTATGTACAATTTCAGAAGGGTATTGTTTTAAAATAATAATAAAAGATTTCCAACATGTGGAAACACTATGAGAGAATCATTTTTGCAGTGTTCAAACTGACCCACGGTCTGCCTCGTTTTCAACGAGGGGTCCGAGCCACTCAGGTCTCTATTGTTTAAAGACTAGTGTGGGAATGGGATCGCCTCGGTCCGGTACTGGTTTTACTTTTCAGATAGGGGGTAGGGTCTGAGTTCGTACCGAGCCGAACTGACACCTCCGTCCGCTCGGACCTCGGTGTCAGACCGGGACTGGAGCCGTAACACCTGCTCCCTGCTGAACTGAACCGAACTGGACCGTACGGCAGAGAAGGAGCAGGAATAAACCTTAAAGGCTAGAGACCGTCCAGTTTCACCACGGATGATTTTCGGTTTTCACGGTGGAAGGAGCAGAGAGTTGAGTTCCTCTACTAGGGAGACCGGTAAAGAGAGTGACCTGATGAGATCTGAGGAGCGTGTGGGAGAGAGGACATGTGCTGTGACGGGAGCTGCAGGAAATCTGATGCTGACAAGCGCTCCGCCTTGCTTCAAACACAAGTTGCGTTAATTTCGTTAATTTTTTTAACGCATTATGTCCTCCAAATTAATTAACGCAATTAACGCGTTAAATCTGACAGCACTAGTTGTTTTATAACTTGTCAGGTAATCATCTTATATACTCATCTGTGGCTGCTGATTGGTACAATGACAAGTGACCCGTGTGGGCTCTGAGGCCCATTGGACCATGAGCTCACCAATCAGACTTATTGATGATTTTGGGACTTGTTCCTTTATACCGGTAATTAAGGAAACTTGGAAACTGTTGGGAAAGAAATTTGAGAGCGGTGCTCAGAAAACAAAAGCACGTCCCGAGAAGGACTTCACTCCAATACATATCAAAGCTAACAGAATTCTTCAAATTGGTCAATAAAAATGTTGGACATAGCATGTTTCCATGGGGTGGAGAGGATGGTGCATGCAGCACAGCAGGAAGCTGCTGGAGATGAGCAGGCAGGTGGAGAGTGGGAGGAGCAGCACGCCAAGGAGAAGGGAGAAAACTCCTAAAGCATTGAACTGAGCCAATGGGACAGCATCACCAGTCAAAGCGTTTACATTCACATCTAAGTCGATCTAGGTTGAGAACTGGGAGCCTCTATCCTAGTTTACATGTACGTTAGGAAACTGAACTCTCAGATGAAGTTTGCTCCACTCCACTACGATGGGGAGCGACATGCATCGTTTCATGTCAGTGTTTTTCTGGTTGTTTTAAAGGAGTGGTTTTCTGGGTAATTTTGTAGTTTTGCCTTGTTCTCTGGTGTAATTCAATGCTATCTGTGTAATTTTTATAAAGAAAGAAGCTTTGATGCTTATAATAGAAGCTTTAGAAGTTTCCCATCTGACACCTGAATTTGAAACAGCAGGATTCTCATTAGTATTCATGATATGCACAGCACTCACTTCTGATTGGATGACCGAAACGTCAATACTCCGCCCCCCGAAATGTCCGGAGATACTTTGGAAAGTGAAAGAGTGAAAAAGTTAAACACCCAAAACAGTAGCTTCTAATCTTTACTAAAGATTAGCTTTGAGGGAGACTGCTTCCTGCTAAAACTCATTTCCTCAGTTTCCCTCCTCTTGTTCTCCTCTTGCTGTCTGTCAGCCGTGCTCCCCTCTGACAAGGGGGGGGTCGCACAGCGTGGTGCTGACCATGGCTTAAACACACACACACACACACACACACACACACACACACACACACACACACACACACACACACACACACACACACACACACACACACACACACACACACACAGAGGGAGGGACAAAAACAGAAAGAGAGAGTAACCTGCGACAGGCAGCCAGCCAGGTACAGTATATCCCCGAGTTGGGAACACTGTCTGCGTTCCGCCATGTTGAATTTTCAACAAAAACAAAAGCTAGCAGCTGGGCGGACCGAAAGGCGTTACCATCTCAGCCAATACACGTTGTGAGTCTTGTGACGTCAAAAATTGCAGAAATGCTCTCCCGCATTTTTAAGATTCTTTACTCAGATATTCTGTTTTTCTTAATAACCAGGGAACAGAGAGTTTTCATGTTTGGCCTACATGACAGGCTCAGGGGGACCTATTAGAAACTATGAAGACCTGAAAAAAATGGATTCTGAATAAACCACCCCTTTAAATGTTTCTATAGGACACGATTTGCTCGGACATCCTTGGATGGATGGATGGATGGATGGATGGATGGATGGATGGATGGATGGATGGATGGATGGATGGATGGTTGGATGGATGGATGGATGGATGGATGGATGGATGGATGGATGGATGGATGGATGGATGGATGGTTAGATGGATGGATGGATGGATGGATAGATGGATGATATATGGATAGATGATAGATAGATAGATAGATAGATAGATAGATAGATAGATAGATAGATAGATAGATAGATAGATAGATAGTAGATGGGTGTATTTTTGTACATGTGTGTAAGTATGTATTGACACTGTTAATTGGTCAGAGCGTAGTAGGAGTTTTTTCGGTTAAGGTGGCCCTGTCTACAGTCACCAGTGAGGAATCCAGCTCTGCTCCCTGAGTCACTGTCAACATGGGGTTGGGAACCAGTAGGTGAGTCATAAACTCATTGAATTACACATTTCCTTGTTGTGAAATATAAATAAAGCAGAACAAGTTCCTCAGTCCCACAAGTTCCCTGAGTTCCTTAACATGGGGCGACTGTGGTTCAGTGGAAGAGAGGTTATCCACTGATTGGGAGAACAGGGTTCCATCCCAGGCCCAAGCCATGTGCTGAAGTATCCTTAAACAACACCAGACTGTGGCTTGTTTATCTTCTTTCTTCTCAGAGTTAGTATTCTAAACTACTAGTGAAGGTGACACTTTTCTCATCGGCCAGTTTACTGTGTTTTCTCCGCTCTGAAGGAGGGGAAAATCCAGCTCTCTGATTGGCTAAAGCCGCATTCAGCGGTCTCCATGTGTAATGATGGGTGTTTGTGTGAGCATCTCAGACAGACACAGTTACCATGGCAACCTTAATGAGTCTGGAACTCAGCTAATCTAAACCAGTAACAGAAGGTTGGACTTCTCTCCCTGCAGCAGGAAGCTAAGGGTTTCTCCAGGAGCTTTCTAGTTGCCGTTCTATTTGCAGACTCATATTATTATTTACCTCTAAACTGATCTCTTTATCATTCATCAAACACCATTAATGTGACCCAAACAGGAGAGTGCACCCTCAAAAATTATGCATCAAATCAACCAGTTCAGTCACCAGAGTTCATCGGTATTATGGGTACTGGGGTTTACTTTTAATAATCTGTCTAAACCTGGAGAGGAGATGGGTGTTCCTCCTCATTGAGAGGTTCACTGTGTCTCACATTGATGTTTCTAAGTTGTTTATTTGATTTGACTCCTCACACATGCAGTTGTTGCTTCACTTTCCCTTCTGAGGTCAAAGGTCACTTTGTGGGGATTTAGCGTAAATTTCTTTCTTTTATCTAAAGTTTTTAAACAGTTAACTTCCTGTTTGGGTTGATTTTCTCTGTTGCTCTCTGGTGTCTGTGGTAGAGTTACTGATTAGCCTGGGCTGTTGTGTCCTTTGACCCAAGCCATAACACAGGGGTCAAAGGTGAAATGCCCTTTGGCCTCTTTCCTCCCCTTCTTAGCGTTGTTCCTCATCCTCCTTTCATTTAATCTCTTCTCTTTCAGAGACAAGTGTGTGTGTTTCTTGTTGTGTGTTGGTGTATAAGTGTTTGTGTGTGTGTGTGTTTTGGAGAGTGTGTGTTTGTAGGTGCGTGTGTGTTTTGGAGTGTGTGTCATGGTCTCTGTGTGTTGGTTCATGTTTACATTTTAATGTCTTTTAAACACCTAGAAATGTTTTTTTTTATTAAACTCAGGACGTTCTCACTATCCACTCTTCTTCATTGTAATTTATCCGTTCACGATGTCCAATCAGAAGACATCTAGATGGGTTTAAACCAGACCACTTGGGTCCAGATGGAGTCATCAGACCTGCTGGATCAGAGACAGTTTGTGTATTTCAATAAAAAAAGGAACCAATATTCTATTTATATGAAATAAATCAGAGCAGTGGTTTCCTCTGAATTCCACTTCATGGTGGTTTTAAATGTCCAAGCTGAGCCTACTGGACTGCTTCTGCTTGGTTGGAGGTCAACCTGAGGAAGACCACACCTTTGTTTCTGTTTGTTTATGTGATTGATGCTAACATGTTTTTCCCATCAGCTCTGTGATGGTAAAGGACCCTAGATCCCATCAGGCTTTAATCAATCAGACTTTTCTTCAGTCAAGGAGTGTGATGAGGAAGTCTTGGAGCTCCCTCACCTCCCGTCTCTTTAACCATCTCACCCATCCAGCTATGACCACACATCTCAACATTTTCTACACACACTCACAATTCAATTCAGTTTATCGCTAAAGCTCCAGGTCTCATCAGGTCATCTAAGCAACAAACCCAGATCATTCAGGTTTAGATTCAGGACAAGTGATTCTAGGTGACTAGATTGCGGCGTTAATTCAATGGAATCCCTCATTTAATCATCAATTCTTGGAGTTAGTCAGAACCCAACATATCTCCGTTTTGCTCCTGAAACATTTAGTTCTGACTTTAACCCTCTGGCTTGGTGCTTCATCACCAAACTGTTGTTGATGGTTTGGGCCTCAGTGTTTTACAGCTTCCTGTCAGACAATTCAATGGTTACAGAAGAAGAGATATACAGTAGGTATTTAAGACGTTTCAAAGGGTTTTATCAACAATTACAGGCTCCATCACTGCTCACCAGTAATTTGTTGTTAATGGTTAGGAGTTCCTCTGGGAGGATGTTTTGGTCCCATTCTTTATTCATGGCTGTTCTGAGGCTAAACTGTGAGAGAAACCACTACCTTGACTGGGAAGCAACCAACACATGAACGGTCTCAGGATGTTTTAGTGCTGATTGGACACAGGACTGATGGAAACCTTTACTTTTTCTTCTCCAGATGTTCCAACTCATCAGAAAGGAGATTCATAAGAGAGAATGCCTTTCCTCCAGTCATCAGCCGTCCAATCCCTGGACCTTCAGCAGGACACCAGTCTGTCTTTGATGGTTTTCTTGGAGAGACGTGGCTTCTTTGCTGATAATTTTTGACATCAGGTCATCCTCCTGGAGTCTTCTTTACAAATTAAATGGTTTATTTGGCTTGAAGTTTATTCCCATGATTTTTAAGTTAATCATAATTAATTTGATCCACTGGTGCAGATTTGCTCTTGCCATTGGTGAGGACCAGGATGAGATGGGACCGGCGGGGCGGGCCCTGGAGGGGGTGCTTTGATTCATGTTGAGTCTGTGTTACAGTCAGACTGGAAAACAGTCGGTTAGTGAAACACGTCAGTCATCTCCATCACACTGATCTTCTGTTCAAACTGTGTTACACAAATTACAGGAATAATGAATGTAACAAGGAAGAAATTATTCTGTATTTTGTGACATCATCCAGGATTTATACTTCCCAGCTCTTCATTGGTTGAGAATCAAAGAGAAAACAGAAACAAGTCCTTTAGGCTGACTGCTGAGACTCCTTCTGGCTCTTCTCTTCTTTCCCTACATTTACTGGCTGTGACTTCCTCTGTTTTTAGTGACAGAAGCCACAAATATGCACATGTTTATTCCTCTGTGTCACTCAGCAGCAAACTATTTCCTCACGAGCATGGATAAAGTGAGAAAAACTGTATGTGTGGGAGGCCTGTCTGTCAACACTGCAAGTTTCTGTTTCTGGTTTTACAGGAGTGCTGTTTACCAGCACAACAGAAGCATGTCGCCCTATCAGAGGTCGGCTTTTCTCCACCTGCACTTCCTCTGGTGGAACCAGCTTCCTACCTCACAGGTCTCCAGTGCAGCCGGAGGCCAGTATATGATGAGAACTCACAGGAAAGTCTGCAGCATTTAGAAGAACTCTGAGACTTGAAACCTTGAGAAACATTAGATGCACATGCAGAGGAGAGACTTCTCCATTAAAGCTGTTTTAGGACAATGATGATTTATGTGAAGGAATTCAGCACCGTCATCAGAACCATTCCTGGAGACAAAGGGAACCCAGCTGTGAAACTTGGATCATTATTATTTACAGTAAGCACAACGCCCTCTGGTGACATCACTCAGGGTGGGTGGAGTCTCTAGAAAAGGAAGTAGTCTCCTGACTGGAGCAATACTGTCATGATCCCTCCCCAGCCACTGCTCATACCCCTTCATCCTTCCCGCCATAGGTTTTAGTTCTGCTTCACTTGTTCTGTTTTAATTAGATTATTAGGTTTTGTCTTTTTCTTTATGTTTTTATTCGTGTGTGTGTGTGTGTGTGTGTGTGTGTGTGTGTGTGTGTGTGTGTGTGTGTGTGTGTGTGTGTGTGTGTGTGTGTGTTCATAGTTTAGTTTTCTGTTCCATGTCTTGTAGTTTTAGTTTAGTCTTTATTTCTGCCCTGTTTTATTTTAGTTATCAGGTTCCTGTTTGGGTCACTCCTTCACAGGTGTGTCTTGCCTGTATGTGTCTGATTGGTTTATGTTCTCCCTGGTTTAGTCTTCACAGGTGCTCCTCATTCCCTCCACCTGCACCTTGGGTCCAGTACCTTTACTGCTCTATTCATTTCAAATACTCATGGCTAGTCAGATCAGGTAAAAGATAGCAACTAATTTATGGTATTTAAAACAACTCTTGCTCTATAAACTTCCCACTGTTTCATTAGAGAGCTCTATTACTGAAAATGCTCTGGTAAAAGCTGGACCTGATAAATGCACAAACAATGATGAACTTTAAGGTTTAGTACAGAGACGTGTACATACAGTATGAAAGGAGCAACCCCAGCTTGACTCCTCTGCTCTGCAGCAGAACTCCAACAGAACACTGGTTTATAAATTGCTCTCAGTAAGGGCCGGGCACAGATCTGCTCTCCCGTGTTGACGTTTGTAATTTGTGTCTACCTGATGCATTGTTTCACTTAAGGGTGACAACCCCCCCTCCACACACACACACACACACACACACACACACACACACACAAATATCACCCAAAATTTTGTAATCCTCTCTACTGGTTTGCTCCAATCAGAGTATTACCGGTACTTCCTGTTTCTAGAGACTCCCCCTTCTTTGAGTGATGTAACCAGTGGGTGTAGTCCTAACTGTGGATAAATAACTGATAGAACTTCAGAATGACTTAAAGCGGCTCTCTGGATTATTTTTCTCTGTATCAAAGTTTTCTAAATGTTCTAAATGATATTTCAGGTCTAAACTATGATCTATGGGTTGAGTTCCACAACATCTGTCATTCTGATGAAGACCCTCCTTCCTCCTAGAGACCCCTTTCCATTATTTCTTGCCGCCGACATTTTTCAGCCAATGAAATTCAAATGTCTGCATTCTCTCAACATGCACGCGCATCGACCAAACCTGTACCAGTAGGGGGCGCTGTCGTACAGGACGCTCCGTGTGTTTCTCTGCCGTCTCAGCCGTTCACTGAGGACTCACGGCTCATTTCTACTAAAAACCTACCCATTCTCCAGCTAAAGATGGATTTATTTTTATTTTTAAACCTTTCACCTCACAGGATGACAAGGCTTGACAGGATTATGCGTTTATTTTGGTCAGAAAGTTCATCCAGGGCCGAGTCAAGTTCAGCTTCAGAGTCCAGCAGCAGCTCTCTGCTAACAGAGCTAAAATCAGAAGCAGCAGGGACAGAGAGGGCTCATCAGACCCTCGTAGTGTTGTTGGAATAAGATTGTGAACTGTGAGTGATTAAACCCTACACATTGAGCGGTACAGTTCATGTCCGAAGTATATGCGCCGCGTGCACGCGCGCACACGCGACCGGACGCGCGTGTCGAGATGTTTTGAGGAGGAGCCTTTGGACGCTAGATTCAAAAACTGCTCTCCTGATGAAATCCTCCGGAGTGCTGCTTTAAACAACCTTTAAAGTTTAAAGGAAAACTATAGTTTTGCTTGTTTTGGCACCCCCTGGTGTCCGTTTTAAATCACTGCCGTAAAAACGTTAGCATTGTCTCTGCTCAGAAACACCTAAGTCTAACTGTTGAAATGTCTCCTCAGCTTTCATTGCTTTCTACAGGAGCGGTTCATCACTCATTCAAAGAAATCAGCTGTGTTCACGCAGGGAGAGATGGGAAAAATCAGGAATCATGAGCTAAAAACACTCCCTTGCATAACAGCTAGCCACTTTGGGTTAGCCTAACCCTCGTGAGATACGTGACTTTGTGAGACTTCCGGGGCACCAGACTGGAGAATGAGAAGTTGCAAACGTGGTATTCTGTATCTAAGCAGCAGATGGGGTTGAGTGACTTTTCATTAACCCTGTAAAGGGTCATATTAGCACAGACTGGCTCAAGGAAAAGATTTAAAAATATGAAAAAGTTACAAAGTATGGCTTTAACCAATCTAGCAGTGAGGAAACAATAAGAGCTAACTGGTTCTGCACTGTCCTAGTGTCGATTAACCTTCACATAAACACATACTCCAACGTACACACACACTCCAACGTACACACACCAACGTAAACACACACTCCAACGTAAACACACACTCCAACGTAAACACACACTCCAACGTAAACACACACTCCAACGTAAACACACACTCCAACGTACACACACCAACGTAAACACACACCAACGTAAACACACACCAACGTAAACACACACTCCAACGTACACACACCAACGTAAACACACACTCCAACGTACACACACACTTCAACGTACACACACACACCAACGTACACACACACACCAATGTAAACACACACTCCAACGTAAACACACACTCTAACGTAAACACACACTCCAACGTAAACACACACCCCAACGTAAACACACACTCTAACGTAAACACACACTCCAACGTAAACACACACTCCAACGTAAACACACACTCCAATGTAAACACACACTCCAACGTAAACACACACTCCAACGTACACACACACTCCAACGTACACACACACTCCAACGTAAACACACACTCCAACGCACACACTCCAACGTACACACACACTCCAACGTACACACACGAACTCCAACGTACACACACACTCTAACGTACACACACACTCTAACGTACACACACACTCTAACGTAAACACACACTCTAACGTAAACACACACTCTAACGTAAACACACACCCCAACGTACACACACACTCCAACGTACACACACACTCCAACGTACACACACACTCCAACGTACACACACACTCCAACGTAAACACACACTCCAACGTAAACACACACTCCAACGTACACACACACTCTAACGTAAACACACACTCTAACGTAAACACACACTTCAACGTAAACACACACTCTAACGTAAACACACACTCTAACGTAAACACACACTCTAACGTAAACACACACTCCAACGTAAACACACAGTCCAACGTAAACACACACTCCAACGTAAACACACACTCCAACGTAAACACACACTCCAACGTAAACACACACTTCAACGTACACACACACTCTAACGTACACACACACTCTAACGTACACACACACTCTAACGTACACACACACTCTAACGTAAACACACACTCTAACGTAAACACACACTCTAACGTAAACACACACTCTAACGTAAACACACACTCTAACGTAAACACACACACTAACGTAAACACACCACACTAACGTAAACACACACTCTAACGTACACACACACTCAAACGTACACACACACTCTAACGTAAACACACACTCTAACGTAAACACACACTCTAACGTAAACACACACTCTAACGTAAACACACACTCTAACGTAAACACACACACCAACGTACACCAACACACACTCCAACGCACACACACACTCCAACGTAAACACACACTCTAACGTAAACACACACTCTAACGTAAACACACACTCTAACGTAAACACACACTCCAACGTAAACACACACTCCAACGTAAACACACAACACTCAACGTAAACACACACTACTCCAACGTAAACACACACTCCAACGTAAACACACACTCCAACGTAAACACACACTCCAACGTACACACACACTCCAACGTACACACACACTCTAACGTAAACACACACTCCAACGTAAACACACACTCCAACGTAAACACACACTCCAACGTAAACACACACTCCAACGTAAACACACACTTCAACGTACACACACACACCAACGTACACACACACACTCTAACGTACACACACACTCTAACGTAAACACACACTCCAACGTAAACACACACTCTAACGTAAACACACACTCTAACGTAAACACACCACACTAACGTAAACACACCACACTAACGTAAACACACACTCTAACGTACACACACACTCAAACGTACACACACACTCTAACGTAAACACACACTCACACTCCAACGTAAACACACACTCCAACGTAAACACACACTCCAACGTAAACACACACACTAACGTAAACACACACACTAACGTAAACACACACTCTAACGTAACACACACTCAACAACACACACTCAACGTAAACACACACTCTAACGTAAACACACACCCCAACGTAAACACACACTCCAACGTAAACACACACTCCAACGTAAACACACACTCCAACGTAAACACACACCAACGTACACACACACACTCTAACGTACACACACACTCTAACGTAAACACACACTCTAACGTAAACACACACTCCAACGTAAACACACACTCCAACGTAAACACACACCCAACGCAAACACACACCCAACACACACACACACAACGCACACACACACACTCTAACGTACACACACACTCTAACGTAAACACACACTCTAACGTAAACACACACTCTAACGTAAACACACACTCTAACGTAAACACACACTCTAACGTAAACACACACCCCAACGTACACACACACTCCAACGTACACACACACTCCAACGTAAACACACACTCCAACGTAAACACACACTCCAACGTAAACACACACTCCAACGTAAACACACACTCCAACGTAAACACACACACCAACGTAAACACACACTCCAACGTAAACACACACTCCAAGGTAAACACACACACACTCCAACGTAAACACACACTCCAACGTAAACACACACTCCAACGTAAACACACACTCCAACGTAAACACACACTCCAACGTAAACACACACTCCAACGTAAACACACACTCCAACGTAAACACACACTCCAACGTAAACACACACACCAACGTACACAGACACACCAACGTACACAGACACACTCTAACGTACACACACACTCTAACGTACACACACACTCTAACGCAAACACACACCCCAACGCAAACACACACCCCAACGTAAACACACACTCTAACGTAAACACACACTCTAACGTAAACACACACTCTAACGTAAACACACACTCCAACGTAAACACTCCAACGTAAACACACACTCCAACGTACACACACACTCCAACGTACACACACACTCCAACGTACACACACACTCCAACGTACACACACACACCAACGTACACACACACTCTAACGTACACACACACTCTAACGTACACACACACTCTAACGTACACACACACTCTAACGTACACACACACTCTAACGTAAACACACACACACACTCCAACGTAAACACACACTCCAACGTAAACACACACTCTAACGTAAACACACACTGTAACGTAAACACACACTCTAACGTCAACACACACTCTAACGTCAACACACACTCTAACGTAAACACACACTCTAACGTAAACACACAATCCAATGTAAACACACAATCCAATGTAAACACACACTCTAACGTAAACACACACTCTAACGTAAACACACAATCCAATGTAAACACACACTAACGTAAACACACACACTAACGTAAACACACACACTAACGTAAACACACACTCTAATGTAAACACACACTCTAACGTAAACACACACTCTAACGTAAACACACACTGTAACGTAAACACACACTCTAACGTCAACACACACTCTAACGTAAACACACACTTTAACGTAAACACACACACTAATGTAAACACACACTCTAACGTAAACACACTAATGTAAACACACACTCTAATGTAAACACACACTCTAACGTAAACACACTAACGTAAACACACACTCTGGCACTAGCTCAGTTGGGAGAGTGGCCGGTCTGGTAACCGGAGGGTCACTGGTTCGATCCCCAGCTCTGGCTGGGTTAGATTGTCGTTGTGTCCTTGGGCAAGACACTTCACCCACCTTGCCTGTGTGAATGTGAGTGTGACTGCGTGTGAATGTTGGTGGTGGTCAGAAGGGCCGATGGCGCAGAATGGCAGCCTCGCTTCTGTCAGTCTGCCCCAGGGCAGCTGTGGCTACAGACGTCTGTCGTAGTTTACCACCACTGGTGAGAATGACTGTGTGAATGAATAATGCAACTCTGTAAAGCGTCTTTGAGTGACCTAGAAAAGCGCTATATAAAACTGCTGCATTATTATTATTATTATTATAACACATACTCTACATAAACAGACACTCTAACATAAACACACTCTAATGTAAACACACTCTAACATAAACACACAGCTTAATTAAATTCTGTTTTACATTCCTCTGGTGCCACAGGGTGCTGAACTAGATCATGGTGATTCAGCTATCAGGGATGTGAACCAGAAACTTACTCCTGTGTCATGTCCAGTGAAGACAATAACTTGAACATAAACACACACGCACACACACACAAAGAAGTGTGTAGCACTATCTGGCCTCAAGTAAGTGCTCGTTAATTTGGTAAACATTGTACAACATTCTAACATAGTACAGCTATAAATATATTGTGGCGATTAAAAAACCTCTGAAAGAAATCAGTGAAGTGGATTGTCTGGTTCAGCACAAAACAGGAATGCTGTGGTGGTGGGAGAATTGTCTGGTTTGACGTGCGGCTGGGACTCTACGTTGGCAGGTGGGTTGTATGGTTTGTCGCAAGGCCACGACAGTGCAGGATGGCACAGGGCTACAGCAAAGGAGGCCTTGGCTCCAGCAACAGCTGGCCACATCCAGACCCAGGCTGCAGCTCCAGGCCTTGCTCCTATAGGCTGAGCCAATGCACCAACACCAGCAGGGCCTAGTCTCTAGCGTCAGTGACCAGGCCGAGACCTGGCCCAACACACGAGTTAACAGTGGAAAGTGGTTAGCCTGAGAACATAAATGCACCATCAAAGAAAATGGAACAACTGGAGGTAGATGTTGAAGAGATAAACATTTCCCCTGCCTGGCTCAGAGGTCAAGCAGCCAGCTGCAGGCCTGGAACCGGACAACCCAGACAAACCCACACTCAAGGGGACAGTTCATCCCAGCAAACGGCCCACCATCAACCATGACCACGGGCCCCAGGGAGCCCACTCCCAGTAACTCACCAGTGAGGGTCCTAGAGCACAGTCGAGAGTAGCTGCCACCCCACCATAGGAGGGCGGCAGCCAGGTGGCTAGTCACCCCCATGCAGGTAGTGACCTCACACAGAGCAGGTGCAAACCCCCACACACTGAGGCTTCTGCCTAGGACCAGCTCGATTGGAGGCCCCGGTAGATGGATCTGGCTTGTTTGGTTTCCCCATAACAACAACCTCATAGTACTTGTCCAGGTAAGACTGTAAGCTCTGCAATGTTTCTTTCTCCAGTTTACCAAAACTGGAAAGTATATAAATATTATTTAGATTGTTTGCTACAGTAAGTTAGTTTAATGAGCTTACCTGTATTGGCTTTTTCCGTGGCTGTTTTTAAAACTCAGACGACATGCGGCCATGTTGGATTACACACTGGTCTCTCACCATCTCAGACTGGCATCTCCTTTCCACAGCACAGTTCAGAATTGTGTTAAATAGACCCAAGGTGTTTACATAGATCCAAGAGAGAGCTAGTCTGTTTATTTTCATTGCCTCGCCCATCAGGGACCTGACTAACTACAGAGATGAGTTGATTTTGGATTTGTCCCTGGCATGCTATACAGTATGTGTAACAACCAGAGATACGTCGGACCCATAAATCCAGCCAACACACCGAATGAAGCAACAATCTTTTATTTGAGTAGGAGGGCTGTGCTTCCCTGGATACCAGGTCACAGGAACCGTTAGCTGGGCTGTTGATCATTCCCTGGTAAGTAGCGCTGGAATGACAGAACAGATCTGGTTAGGAGGTATCTCACCATAGGCGACAGGGGGGTTAGAAGGGCTGGATATCATCTGCGAGAGCATCAGATAATCTGGCACAGAGCTGTGGATGGAGGAAGCTTATATCCTGGAGGGCAGGTGGGGATAATTAGACAGACAACAGGTGAGCATGGTTAGGTAACTGAGCAGCGAGAGAGTGCAGAGAAACGGAAGATTATTCAGGGAATGACATGAAATGGCAAGGAACATGACAATATGTTTATTGGACTGGACTAGGATTGGACTTAATGATGGAATAATTGATTAGACTATTGGTTACTTAATGATGAAATAATGTTATGTTAATGAACAAATAGTTAATGATGAACTAGTAATAGTTAATAGTAAACTAATGGCTAGTTAATGTCAGGTTTGTTATTTTATTCACACAATCTTCTCTGTCCATTTTGACTGATGTCACCAGTGGGTGAGGTCCGTTCTATAGACTGCTTTAACGCAATGACCCAGATGACCCTTTGAGAATCAAGAGTCAGAAAATAAGGACAACACACACACACACACACGCACGCACGCACACACACACACACACAGAAGTGTGTGGAGCCATAAAACCACTGGGCTCCAGAGACAAAAGCTTGTCATGCTCTGGTGGGGTCCTGTCAGTAATCCACACAGCTTTAGGGGCTGCAGACAGCAGATGCGCACACACACACACACACACACACACACACACACACACACACACACACACACACACACACACACACACACACACACACACACACACACACACACACACACACACACACACACACACACACACACACACACACACTTACTGATGTACGTGGAAGAGAAATTCAACACACCCTCCCTTGGACCCAGACGGTGTGAAGGCTGAGCAGAGCTACTGGCGACAGGTTGGACAGAGGAGACTCACTGAGCCTCGTGCTGTCTGGGGTCCAGACCACCACCTCACTGTATGTGAACTCTGGATGAGGCCACTCATAATTGGGGCTTATCACCCTGAAGCAGGGTGCCAGCCCCAGACCGGGGGCGTCTGACTGGAGCTGGAGCGTTGTAATGAGTCATCCACATTCTTGCAGGCCCCACACAGCTATTCTATACGCTGAACAGTCCAACCCATAAAACTCAGCATCAATTACTTTAATCTACAGATCAGAGACAGAACAAACGTTTGATGTTGGATCTGTCCGACTCATCTGGTCATCTTCTCTGGATCTGCTCAGACAGGCTCTCACTAACACGTCCACTTTGCTCTGACCAGATCAAATTTCTTTGGAATGACGGCGGATTTGATCAGCATATAAAACACTGTCCAGCCTGATCATCACACATCCAAGTCAATAGACGTTAGAATGGTTTACAGCTTTTCACTCTGAGCTCACATATAACTGTCAGTTTCTCAAGAAGCAAATGGAACTCAAGTGTTTTCAAACAGAAGGCTGTATACTCTGTCATTTTCAGCTTTTTAAAAAGAAATACCTGACAATCCACCTCCACAACCTCAGTGGAAACCAGACTTCTGTCTGAACTTTGGGGATAAATTAGTTTAATTTCTCCTCAGACCAAGATAATGAGCTGATGCCAGTTGTCATGACAGTGTGGGACTAAATGTAATGTTGTAAAGAATTCAGTACCTGCACAGCAGGTGCTGCTGCCACTGGGTTTAGCACATAGAACACCTTCATGTGGTCGATCTCAGGCTCCAACATCATGCCGAGTCATTCCACCATACTATGATTTAGCACACCAACAGCGTAAACATCACCACATTCTGGTAATGCTGGTGTCTGGTCACTCACTGGTTTACCTCAGCATCCACCATGATGCCACCACCTAGAGCCCAGTCTAGGTGCACCAGTTGGTCGTAAACTGAATCATTATAGGGTGTTTTCACATACCGTATGTAGTGTTTTGTCCATTTGAATGGAAACCAGATGAGTTACGGTATATTAAACAGTGGTCTGTTTAAATGGGACTCTAATGAGTTGAGTGGAATGATGGTCCATTTCACTTTAGCTCTGGTTTGGTTTCCTCCTTGGTTCAGTTTGTTTGGTGTGAACACAGAAATCCTTCTAGTACTGAGACCCATAGGAGGAGGTGGTCTTGGTTCATTTATGATGGGAACGTGATGAAGGAGTAGTAGTTAGTAGTAATCAGTTGTAGAAATTAGTACTTATAGTTAGCAATGATTAGTAGTGGGTAGCATTAGTTAGTAGTAAATATAGTAGTAATTATTAGTAAACAGTAGTAGTTGATAGTAGAAAATGGGAAAGTGATGGACACAAACATAGTACAACTAGTGTTGCCACAGTAACCTTGAAATAGTAATCTGATTACTGATTACTCCTTTTAAAAACAAACTCAGTTACTTTACTGATTATTTGATTGTAAATGTAACTAAGTTAGATTACTACCTACCTTTTTAGTTACTTTATTTGTATGTTTTAAGAAGCACTTTGTGATTTTTTTCTGTGAACAATGCTATATAAATAAACTTTACTCCTCTGATCAGCTCTGTTGTCTCAGACTCACCTGTGCGGTGCGTTTTAGGACATGAGGAGCTTTGGTCCAGAACTCTGCAGCGAGGCTCCTCACTGGAGCAAACAGAAAAGATGACATCACTCCTATTCTGAGGTCTCTGCACTGGTTACCTGTTAAATGTAGAGTTCATTTTAAAATCCTGACTCTAACTTTCAGGGCCCTACATGGTCAAGCTCCTCTTTATGTTACTGAACTGATAAAGCCGTACGCTCCAACCCGAGCTCTCAGGTCCACAGACCAGAATCTCCTAACAGTTCCAAGGACCAGATTTAAAAGTCCAGGTGATCGCTCCTTCCAGTCTGTTGCACCTCGACTTTGGAATGACCTTCCTTTAGTTTGACGCTGTATAGACAGTCTGGACTCCTTTAAAAAGCAGTTGAAGACCCAATTATTCAAAACTGCTTTTAAATAACTCTTTTGTGTTCTCATGTTGTTGTTTAATGATTTTGATTTGTAATGATATTTTGTTTGTTTTATTGATTTTATTTGTTTTATCATGTTTGATTCTGTTTTCTGTGAAGCACTTTGTGGTTTTTTCTGTGAAAGGTGCTATAGAAATAAACTTTACTTACTTACTAACACCACTCTCTGACAGGTTGTGTTTCTTGGCTGCTTTAGAGCTCTTTGATGACTGCAATGTTTGTCACAATGAGTGAAGGATGCATTATAATGTCTCTTTAGTTAATGCTACATTTGTCCAGCTTTAGAGCTGCAAGCCGCTAAATCCAGGCTGCTGGTGCTAATGCTAGTGAGTGTCACTGTCTAACAGCAGCATCCAGTCAGCTGTTCCTGGTCACGTCAGGTCTCAGTCGTCACACTCGTTAATAAAATCAAGACTCCAAATACAGACAAACTTGTTTCAGATGAGTTTACAGGACAAAAGTACGGTAATTCACATGACTCGTCCTTATGCAGATAACGTGACGATTTATATGGGGTGGCGATAGTTCAGTAGGTAGAGTGTTCATCTGGCAACCGAAGGGTCGCCGATTCGATCCCAGCTCCTGCTGGGTTTTTGTCGTTGTGTCCTCACACTTAACCCTGGGTGTGAATGGTGGTCAGAAGGGCCAATGGCGCAGAATAGCCTCGCTTCTGTCAGTCTGCCCCAGGGCAGCTGTGACTACAGATGTAGTTTACCACCACCAGAGTGTGAATGAATAATGGAACTTCTGTGAAAAGCTTTGGGTGTCCGGAAAGGTGCTATATAAATCCAATCCATTATTATTTTATAATACGTGATGCTGCTCCTCAAGATCCTTTAATCAGATTACTGATTTGGAAAGAGTAACGTGTTAGATTACTTGTTACTGAAAAGACTTGATATTAGAGTAACCGACATCACCGAGTACAATTTGGTTTTCTGTACTTGACCAATCAGTGAGGAGCAGCAGCCAGTTTCACAGCTCAAGGATACGTTGACACATGGACTGCAACCATGTGGTAAATAATAGTTGTAGTAGACCATCAGTAATACCATCAGTAATAGTAATTAGAAGTAGGTTGTTGCAGTTAGTCAATCTAATTAACAAAAGAGATATTTGTTGTTGTGAGTTTTAAACTCTGTTCCAGGTAAATCTTCTCAACAAAGGACTGTTGATGCTTCAGCAGTCTGGATAAAGAAGGAACACATGTCATTTTTAATCTCTGATATGCTGCAGCTTCCTCCTGTGGCATGGGGAGTGAAAAATTATAAATACATTAAAACAATGCCACCTGGGGAATTTCACCCCAGGAAGTACTTTTTAAAAGACGCACAGGTCCATTTTTGCCCAAGAAGCAGAGAGCCGTGGTTCCATCCATAAGATCATATTTATTAACATAAAAGCATAATTAAAACAATTAAAAGACTAAACTAAAACAAATTGAAATGTATTAAAACTAAACTAAAACATGAATTTAAACTACGGTACTGCAGTGGGGTCTTACCAGCGGGCCAGGGCCAGCTGAAGCAGCAGCACCTCCACCACCAGACCTCCCGTGCAACACACAATACTCAGTGAAATAGCCAAACCAAAAAGACGTGACACACAAACACATGGAGGTGCCACGGCTGCAGGAGGCCCGGAACCAGAAGCCCCACTGCAGAAAACAGAAACACAGAGTTAAAAATCACTGCAACTAACATTGTGATCCATGTTAAGATTTTGCTAATAGTTCTGGGGGCTGCTCTCAGGAATACAGCACAGATCTGTCCACTGAACACCGCCAGTCTTCCGCTCCCCTCCCTCGCTCCCGGCACAAGGAGCTGACATGGGGCGGACCACTGTGCCCCACACGGAGCCGCTCTTCCTTGAGATTTCAGTATAAGAGTCCGTATCTCTGCAGCCCCCAGTCCTATGGGTCCATCCTCCACCCAGGATAGGGCGACCAGCTTTTGCCCAGCGGAGCAGCAGGGGTGGTTCAGCTGTCCTCCAAACATTTCTGCAGCGGTACGGCCGTTGCTGGAACCGAACCGCAGTCAACACGGGTCCCCCCCCCTACCTGCGGTGGGCGCCATGAGGGAAAGAAGAAAGGAGCTGTATCTGCATCTGTCAGGTGTAGCGTTTTAAACTGTTTAAAGTTTGTTTAGCTGCACACTTCTGCAAGGCTATCAGTTTAGCTTTGTTGGTTTTATACGGACGGCTCAGCATCGGATACCTTCACTAAAACTGATGGTTTATACAGGGATCTAGGCTCTATAGAGAGATTACAGTGAGTAGATTACGTCATCAATGACTAGATGAGAACTCTCGTCTCTAGGAAGTGAGGAGAGCTTAAAGGAGTCGTGTGTCGACGTGGGCCAATGGGAGAGTTTCTATCAAGTCACATGAGTCAAGTCATTAAAGCTATATTCCCTTAATGAAATATGAATAATCCTGATTTAACCTTAGCAAAGTAAAAATAATACTAAGCTGGATCAAACATTCATAACACTGTAGGAGAAAAGTGCATTAATCACATTAAGACATTTCTGGACAGTGGATTAAAAGTGTCCTTTAGAAAGAGACATCAAAGAGTCTTTGAGTTTATTATTACTAAAGAGTCCTGTGGAGTCTTCCAGAAAAACGATCTGGACACCTGGAGGAATGTTGATTCAGGTTAAAACATAATAAAAGAGTCATTATAATCCAAGTTATTGGGAAAAAGATGATTATTGTTTGTGTGATGGTCAAGAGGTCAGAGGTCATAGCGCGTATTTGATAACGCTACACAGGACAACCAGTTCAGTAGACACACACTTCTGACTGGGCTTTATATACTGCACCTGGCCACTGATTGCTCATTAGGGGAATTGAGCACAGCTGTGACCAGGTGCAAACAAACTCTACTGCTACACTCCTCTTACCCATTGTTGTTAGTGGCAAATATGCAGAAGTGTGAAAACGGTCTGTTCTTTACAGCGAATGGAAAAGAAAATCATAAATATAAACAGATAAAAAGTTCCTGCTCAGTGATACGGATGTTTTCCTCCTCACTGTGTGTTTGGATGGACCCAGTTCCCTTCGATTTGACCATTTCATGAATATTTCTGAGGACTGTTATGAGGACTCAGATAAAGAGGGTGGGAGATCTGGAGGAGTGGGTGTAGCTCACACTCCTTCCTTTAAGAGAATTTCATTTAGCACATACCCAGGCAGGGGAGAGAAGAAGAAACAGTCTGGTTTGTGGTCCAACATCTAGAAAACCTCACCCACATCATAAAATTCTTCTTTTTGAAATTTTCTGACTTTAACAGTTCAGTTCCTCACTCACCCACATTACAGAGATCTGTTATCCAGCAGCATGAAAAAAATAATCCTCACTAAATGTATGATTTAGTTTAAGCACCAGAAGGTTCAGAAGATCAGAATGAATCACGTCTGTAACACATTTCTACTGGAAAGAACACCAAGATGGTCCAGTAGACCCAGAATAGTCTCCTAAAGCTGATCCAGGACCAGGGTGCTCATTTATAAAACTTGCTTACGCACAAAATGGGCCAAAAAGTTGCGTAGGTCACTTTTTACGCAAAATTTGGGATTTATAAAAGAAAACGTAACGGAAAAATGTGCGCAACTCTAAGCAAACTTTAGACCTTGCGTAAGCACATGTTGGAGACGTGAAACCAGTCAGAGCAGCTGGTGAGATGGAAAATGTTGAATTTATGACACAATTAAAGACTTGTAGACCCTCGCGCACACAGAACCAACAATCCGTCTCTAAAAAGAATAAAAATTTAAATCTGAATGAAAGTTTGTCGCATTTTCGAAAAATATCCCATTATGTTCATCCAGTCGTCTTCAGATTATATAACAAACTGCACTTATTGGTGCATTAATTATGATTTCTGAGACTTAGGAATCCTGCAGGGACACTTGTGCACAGCTCAGCCAGTAGTCAGACTCCGGATGAATGGGAGAGAGTTTTTAGAGATTTCTAGACAATGACTGGACGATCGATCAGCTGATAGATTCATTAGAGCATCCTATGGATCAACTGGGTCCAGTATTAGATCAACAGAACCATCGGAACCAGTAAAACCCGGTGTCACCGACCGTTCTCGGCAGGGCC
>SSNR01000178.1:861362-873169 GCA_006937965.1 Callopanchax toddi
ATGGATGGATGGATGGATGGATGGATAATGATGGATGAATGATAAATGGATGGATGGATGGATGGATAATAAATGATGGATGGATAGATAGATGGATGGATGGGTTAATATCCAGGTAGTTGGATATCTCCATGTATCCATCACATTACCTTCCACTGGATGTAGAATGAGCTCATTACATGGTCAAATCCATATTTACAGTTATTTTGATGAGAGTAACTAAAAGTAATGCAAAACTAGTGTAATGCCTTACTTTTAAAAAACAGTAATATTGTAATGTAAGGGATTACTTAAAAATGACAGTAACAAGTAATAAGTAATGCATTACAGTTTTGAAGTAACTTGCCCAACACTGCTGATAATGCATGATGAGGAGGAAAAACGGGCCCAAAGTAGAGGCATTTAATTAATATACATGAAATTGTGAACATTTTTCCTGGACCCATCATTTAGCAAGTTAGCTAAGACTAAAGGGCTATCATGCTGTTGTGCCCCCTACTTATTATATGAATGAATGTCATTAGTTAAAGTTTATCCAACTTTAGTACATTGCTTACTACTTAGAATTTGCAAAAGTTACGTTGTTTTTGTTCTGGGCAGTAGGGGGCGCCAAAATCATTTTTCGCCTAGGGCACCATTCAGCTCAGGGCCGGCCCTGGTTCTCTGGTTTCAACCAGCGATTATTTTATCCAACAGGTTGACTGTTTAATAGGATGAACAACATGACGTGTCTTCCCCTTTGGATTAAATTAAATGTTGTCATTAAACGTTTCTCTTAGATCTTCACGATCTCTCTGTCAGTCTGACAGCAGACGCGCTGCAGCGAGACGTCTCTCGGAGCACTTCCGTGTTCGTAATTCGTCACATTTCACCACCTAATAAAACATTTTCCCGTCCATCCACTTCACCACAAGCACCTCGAGTTTCAGCCTCTGTAAAATTACGCTTCCTAAACCTCTCCGTTGTCACGATTTACTGTTAAAAGCCATAAACCCACCGGCTTATGCATATGCAATTATTCATGAGGTACTTAGCATTGACCGTATATGGCAGAATGTGGGTGTGTAGAGGAGGGTTCTGACCCAAAAACAGCTGAGCACAGTTCTACGTCTGACAGCGATTTATATAAAGCAGAATTGCCTGTATCTGTGCGTCCGCAGGGTTTTATTAATCGGAAATGGAATTTGCATACCTGAAATTTTTTGGCTGAGCTTAAGCAAGTTTTAGTAAAGATTCTACGCAAAGTTTTATAAATGAGCACCCAGGACTGTTGCTAAAGGAGTAGACTCACTCACGGTTAAGCCATGAATAAAGAACAGTACCTAAACATCCTCCCAGAGGAACTCCTCTAACCATCCAACAACATGTTGCTGGTGAACAGTGATGGAGCCTGTTATAAAACCCTTTGAAACTTCTTAAATGCTATAATTCTACTTCTGTAACCATCAAAATGTCTGACAGGAGGATCTACAACACTGAGGCCCAAACCTTTGTGGGAACCCATGAGTTGGGTCAGAACTTTGATCATGTAGGATGAGAAGTTAAGCATGAAAACCTTTAAGATGTTGCAGCGATGACTTTCTTGTCTAGAGACTGAGTTCCGTATCTGGATCTTTCATCTTCATTTTTCTATCAAGACAAGCAGATTTTAAATGAAGAACGGCATAAAAAAGCATCAACATTTCGTACGTATATCACCTCCACTTTCCCCTACTTCACAGTCAGAACATTTTACCAATGCAGGGCTAAGAGCGTTGAACATATAAAATAAGAACTGACAATAGTTTACAATTACAAAACTAATTTACATTATGGCAGTGGTCTAGATCAGGATCCTTACCAGGGAGCTCATTTATAAAACTTTGCGTAGAATCCTTCAAAACGTACTTAAAGCCGCACTCTGGAGGATTTCATCAAGAGAGCAGTTTTTGAATCTAGCGTCCAAAGGCTCCTCCTCAAAACATCTCGACACGCGCGTCCGGTCGCGTGTGCGCGCGTGCACACGGCGCATATACTTCGGGCATAAACTGTACCGCTCAATGTGTAGGGTTTAATCACTCACAGTTCACAATCTTATTCCAACAACACTACGAGGGTTTGATGAGCCCTCTCTGTCCCTGCTGCTTCTGATATTAGCTCTGTTAGCAGAGAGCTGCTGCTGGACTCTGAAGCTGAACTTGACTCGCCCTGGATGAACTTTCTGACCAAAATAAACGCGTAACCCTGTCAAGCCTTGCCATTCTGTGAGGTGAAAGGTTTAAAAATAAAAATAAATCCATCTTTATCTGGAGAATGGGTAGGTTTTTAGTAGAAATGAGCTGTGAGTCCTCAGTGAACGGCTGAGACGGTAAACAGAGAAACACACATGGAGCGTCCTGTACGACAGCGCCCCCTACTGGTACAGGTTTGGTCGATGCGCGTGCATGTTGAGAGAATGCAGACATTTGAATTTCATTGGCTGAAAAATGTCGGCGGCAAGAAATAATGGAAAGGGGTCTCTAGGAGGAAGGAGGGTCTTCATCAGAATGACAGATGTTGTGGAACTCAACCCATAGATCATAGGTTAGACCTGAAATATCATTTAAAACATTTAGAAAACTTTGATACATAGAAAAATAATCCAGAGAGCCGCTTTAAGCTCAGCAAAAAATTTTCACTTACGCAAAATTTATTTCCGATTTATAAAACTTTGCGTACGCACAGATTCACGTGATTCTGCTTTATAAATCGCTCTCAGACCTAGAACTGTGCTCAGCTGTTTTTGGGTCAGAACCCTCCTCCTACACACCCACATGCTGCCATACACGGTCAATGCAAAGTACTTCATGAATAATTGCATATGCATAAGCTGGTGGGTTTCTGGCTTTTAACAGTAAATCGTGACAACGGAGAGGTTTAGAAAACGTCATTTTACAGAGGCTGAAACTCAAGGTGCTTGTGGTGAAGGGACAGAAAAATGGAACTGGAACTGGGAGTAGCCTGCAGGTGAACGCTGTCAGTATGACAGAGATCGTTCTAAGAGAGTTGACACCGGGTTGTGCTGGTTCCGATGGTTCTGTTGATCTAACACTGGACCCAGTCCAGCACATATCCATAGGATGCTCTAGGGAATCTATCAGCTGATTGATCAGCCAGTCATCATCTGGAAATCTCTAAAAACTCCCCCCACTCATCCGGAGTCTGTACGGACTGAGCAGCGCATTACACACAAGTGTCACTGCAGGATTCCTAAGTCTCCGTAATCACAATTAATGCACCAATAAGGGCAGTTGTTATATAATAAGACGTCTGTATGAACATAATGTGATATTATTCTAAAATGCGACATATTTTCATTCAGATTTTCATTTTTATTATGTTGTGAGACGGATGGGGGTTGATTGTTGGTTCTGTGTGTGAGACTTGGCCCCCGCAGAGGCCCAACAGGGCTAGAGGGCCCAGATCCCATCCAGCGGTCACCGGGAGCGAGTCGGCAGTTGCCCCAGCAATCGGCCCATGGCACTGACACCCAACAACACGCCAACAGGCGGAGGCACCACTCACCAGCAAGAGGAGTGACAGGAGGAGGATAGGCCCCACATCAGAGAGGAGCCTCGGTTGTCGCAGTGGGGAGGGGGGTGCAGGACCCTACCTGACACAAAAAAACTCTGATGCACATTCCCACCCTCATGCACACACATAACCATTTGCACAAACATACCAGGACACACAATAAATGCACACTCTCCATACACACTCTAAACTCCTAGGTCCTGGGACCAGCACCCTAAAGACATAACCAGCCCCAAGACCCAGGGGACGGTCCCTCCCATACCAGGGTGAAGATGAGCAGACCACCCTGCCTACCACGGCAGCAGAGCAGCCCACCACCGCAGACCCCGACCAGACGGCTAACTCCTGACCCAGCCCCCAGCCCAGGGCAGAGAACAGAGGTGTGGAAAGACCCCAAATCTCCCTCCACTGGCTCTAATATAGTCTTGATGCATGTTGCAATAAACAATAACTGTTTCTTTAAAGGTTCTGTTGACATGAAATTCCCACCAGATGTTGGTGACAACCCATCCTCCACACATGTAAAGAAATCAAACCATCCATGTCCACATTAAGGTTATGTGTAATAAAATGGAACGATTCAGAGAAAAAGGACTTAACACAAGGAAGAAAGGAAGGTGTAAAATAACCTGGAAAGTCAGGATACCAGCTGGAATCTATCAGCGCTACAGGCCATGGAGGTTGAGTTCATTACTTCCTGTTTTCTTTTAAACTATTGTTCCTGCCGATTCCAGGTCCTTCTGAAGGTCTCCACTAGTGGTCCTTGACTCATGGACAACTCTTCTGATAAATATTTGGACTCCTGTCTGAAATCTTGTGGAGCACCTGGTCGTGTCTGGTTTATGATGAATAGATGTTCATTTCACTTCCTGATTATGACCCCAACAGAACCCACTGGGACCTTCAGTAGTTTAGAAATTCCTCTGCAAACAACATCATCAGGATGTTTATCTACAAAAGGTTGTGCAGGTCTTGAGAAGCTCTTTGGCGTCCGTCACCCATCATGAGTTTCTTGTGTGACATCTTGGTAGCGAGGCCAGTTTTTTATAGGGAGCATATCAGTTGGAGTGAAGCAGCTGATACTGATTTGCACTAAGCAGCAGGATTACTTTAGATTTCGGCTGCTGTTGTGACTTTCAATGTCTTGTTGCATCATTGGACCTCAATGTAGTTCCTCATTCTGAGCAGCACAATTGGAGGGTTCCAGTGGGAAGGAAAACTCCCTTTGATCAGGACGAAACCTCCACAGAACCAGGATGGAGAGACTGAGTCTGAGAGGACAGGAAAGAGACAAACACAGGAGGACTGGACCATCATCGTTTCTCAAACAGAACAAAGTGGCAGCAAGAACAGGAACTACAAACATGGAGAGTAGAGAGTAAGACCAGCAGAAAGGAGATGTGGTCAGTGTGTCCTCCAGTCTGAGTCTAGAGCAGCAGAACTAAAGAGATGAGTCAGCATAACCCAAGATAACTCTAACTAAAGGAACGAGTTAAGATAACTGAAGCTAACTATGGTATTCATGAACGATGAAAGTTCAAAGCTGAGTCTTAAAGTAAACAGGGTCTGCCTCATGAATGGAAACTGGAAGCTGGTTCCACCAGAAAAGAGCCTGAGAACTGAAAGCAAAAACAAGACTTTAGAGTGTACAGAAGTCCAGAAAACAGCTTAAACAAGTCAATTAGGGTCTCGTGTTCACTATTTGGCATCAGGCCTTCAGTTTTAGAGTAGTACTGACCCATCAGATCCAAAGAAACATTTTTGTCCAGTGCTGTGGTCCAGCTCGGTTGTTGCCTCATCCTGTTACCAGCATGGTTATGATTAATCACCCTACCAGTAATCTGAGTGCCCTTCTTTCCCTATCTTGTTCCATGGGCTCCAGATGACTGTCTGATGTCAGGGCATGACACAATGGGATCCAGATGCATGATGGATGGAGGACGGCTGATATTCATAAGCAGCAAGGCATTGTGGTTTAGAATTACAGATGTAGAGTCCGATTCACTGGCCTGGCCTGCTTTGTGGCTTCACAGTGATTAATGGGAGTTTACTGGCAGCAGGAGGGACCTGTTTCCAGCCTGACAGATACAAAACAATATGTTGTGTACAGCATATGGACACCCTAAGCTGCTAATGCATGGGTTATGCACATATGAATGTAGAGACCCTGAACTGGGCAAACCCCCCGGGTGCGTCTCTGAGGACATGATGGGATCCAGGGTTGCAGAATGTATCAGATGAAGGCTCAGAGGTTATTTGACGAGCCGAGGTTAGAGGAGTGATGGATCAGAGATGCAGGCTGGGCATATATTAGTGCAGGTCACTTGACTCTGCAGGCTTTGAAATAGCATCATCTGGAATAAATAACCTATGCTCACATTCTTGCTCAAACAATGCATTTGCAAGACAAATCCTCCACACATCAGTAACTGATAACTGCCTCCATTCCGTCGTTTCAACACGTCTCCTCCACACACCACAGCTCCAGTGTCATTCCTCATGTCTTGTTTTTCTTCCTCATGCTGATTTCTTTGTTTTTTTCTGTAAATGTGTCTGAAAACGCTGCTGCGTCTGACTGCTCTACAGGACCGTATGGCATGGCTGCAGCTCATATGCGGAGCAGATGTGTTCTCTGGGTGGTTCTGCAGGATATCTAATGATAACCAAAGGATGGGCTCTGATCACGCTGGACTTTATTTTCTATTTGCAATGAATCTGTCTGGTCCGCTTTGTAGCTAGTGACTTTCATATACAGTAAACTAAAGCCAATGTGAAAAACATCCACTGGGAACTGGTTCAATTCCCAGAAAAACAACTGAGCCAGAACAAAAACTGCAGCTCCTTTGAACACAACTGTTTGCCTTTCAGCAGAGTGCAAAGACTTTTTAGAACGTATTTTTATTTACTTAGTTCTTTGGAGACAATTTGACTGGATACAACAAAGGAGAGAAACAACCAGCAAGTTTTAGTAGAGTAGGAACCTCCGACACGCATCACTAAACATCCTTCAGAGGTCAGAGGAGACACAGCAAAATCACCAGTGTTAAATCAACACTAGAGATGGTCTATATGTGTCAAGTCTTAGTAGTGTTTTAATGTGTATTAATGTGTTTTACAATATCACTCTTGTGGTGTTAGTTTTGACCTGGTATAACTCTGACTGCAGATAATTTTGTCTCATAATTATTTTAATCTCAGACCTTTGTCAAGTTTGTGAGTTGATGGTTAGCACAACAAATCTGAGATAATATATCATCATCTGCAGTCAGTGGTTGACCAACAATGGTTTATACTAACGCCACTCAGGCTTGCGCTGTTCAGCGGAGGCTTACCGCAGTTCTTTGTCATAAAGTAGTCCAGAGTCTAAAGTAGTACCTGTAATTCCTTCCTGTTACTTTTTAATTACACTTGCAGTCGATATGTTTATTGAGGTCACTAGGCAGAATTAGTATCACTACTGAGTGAGTTTTAAGGACTTTTTTCTCACAATGCTAGTTGTTACCACTCACTTACAGTGTTTTACACTAAGCTAAAGCTAAAGGAGTACTGCTGGATCAGGATAACAACTGGGCTGTTTACTAATTGTTTTCACCCACTTATCTAACTATGAGGAATATGGCAAAAAATCACTTTCCGGTGGAATATCCCTTTAACTGTAGGGGGCAGTTGCTGCCCCGTTGGTGCCTGTTTGCCTGTTTTATCTGTGATTTTAGCTTCTTGTTCTTGACCACACCCCAGGGTTTGTCTCAGCTGAGAGCCCTGGGACTGCTACTCCTGGCTCAGCTGTGCATTCTGCTTACATAATTGCTACCCTGGTCTTGGGCAAGTGGGTTGGTTTAACCAAATTTCCAACACTTGCTGACTGGGGTTTAGGCCAACCACCAGGCAGAAGGGTTAGCCAGCTCGGACTGAAAAGACTGAGTTTGGGCTCGTAAAGGAGGGGCATTAGGTCCACCAGGCATCCTCTGAGTGTGGGTGTTGGTAAGTTTTTTATTTGTATTTACTCCTTTTGTCAGTTAAATTAATTTTGTGTTTCGTTGCAGCCAGGATTTCCAATGGGTGCTGTGCTGGGCCCTCTGAAGCAGGACTCCTGTTTCTTTTTTGATTAGTGACGTTTTGTGGGTCTAGTTTTCTGCATGGCGGCACATGGTGTGTGTGTGTGTGTGTGTGTGTGTGTGTGTGTGTGTGTGTGTGTGTGTGTGTGTGCGTGCGTGCGTGCCTGCGTGCGTGCGTGTGCGTGCGTGCGTGTGTGTGTGTGTGTGTGTGTGTGCGTGCCTGCGTGCGTGCGTGCGTGTGTGTGTCTGTGTGCGTGTGTGTGTGTTTGTGTGTGTGTGTGCGTGTGTGTGTGCGTGCGTGTGTGTGCGTGCGTGTGTGGGCGTGTGTGTGTGTGTGGTGCGTGCGTGCGTGCGTGCGTGTGTGTGTGTGTGTGTGTGTGTGCGTGCGTGCGTGCGTGGGTGCGTGTGTGTGTGTGTGTGTGTGTGTGTGTGTGTGTGTGTGTGTGTGTGTGTGTGTGTGTGTGTGTGTGTGTGTGTGTGTGTGTGTGTGCGTGCGTGTGTGCCTGCGTGCGTGCGTGTGCGTGCGTGCGTGTGTGTGTCTGTGTGTGTGTGTGTGTGTGTGTGTGTGTGTGTGTGTGTGTGTGTGTGTGTGTGTGTGTGTGCGTGCGTGCGTGCGTGCGTGTGTGTGTGTGTGTGTGTGTGTGTGTGTGTGTGTGCGTGCGTGTGTGTCTGCGTGCGTGCGTGTGCGTGCGTGCGTGTGTGTGTCTGTGTGCGTGTGTGTGTGTGTGTGTGCGTGCGTGCGTGCGTGCGTGTGTGTGTGTGTGTGTGTGTGTGCGTGCCTGCGTGCGTGCGTGCGTGTGTGTGTCTGTGTGCGTGTGTGTGTGTGTGTGTGTGTGTGTGTGTGCGTGCGTGCGTGCGTGCGTGCGTGCGTGTGCGTGCGTGCGTGTGTGTGTCTGTGTGCGTGTGTGTGTGTGTGTGTGCGTGCGTGCGTGCGTGCGTGTGTGTGTGTGTGTGTGTGTGTGTGCGTGCCTGCGTGCGTGCGTGCGTGTGTGTGTCTGTGTGCGTGTGTGTGTGTTTGTGTGTGTGTACAGAAGATGGTGATGTAAGGGGTGAGATGTCCACTGACCTTTAATTGGCTCTCTGCCACTGCTAAGCTTTAGCTGAAAGGTTTAAATTATTTTTTGCATTAATTGTTTTTAATGGATGGAACCACGTCTCGATGCCATCTTTGCCAAAATGTCAGTCTTTGTTTCAGATTGGTTAAATCAGCAAAAGGAAACCAGGCGTAATAATTTGGGGGCACGTCCCAAGGTGGTATTGTGACTTAAAGTAATCGGCTCTAAAGAAAAGAATCAGAAACCTAGACTCTGCTGCAAGACAACTTTTTAAAAGCATGTCACCTGCTCCACCAGAGAAAAGAAAACACTGGGTTTGTTTTATGCTAATGTCAGGGACCCAGCTCCTCTGTAGGACCTGCTCTTGGCTAAATGGATCATCATCTTGTCTTTCTCTGCTCTGTGTTCAAATTCCTTGTTAAGATGTAACCTGTGACCAGAAGAACTGTGAGGAGATGTTACAGGAAGCTGAAGAAACTCTGCAGGATGTTTAGAGACTCCAGACTGGGATCCACTCTGTGAGCCACATGGAGATGACATCATCACCATGACTGAGTGACTGACTATATAAACCTCTGTGTGGACAACGTCACCCCCACCAGAACAGAGAGGAGCTTCTCCAACAACAAACCCTGGATCACCAGTGACATGAAAGAACTACTGAACAAGAAAACTAGAGCCTTCACGGACAAAGACAGGGAATTATTGGTGGGTCTACACAAGGAAGTCAAAGTCAAGATACAAAACAACAAGAACGACTAGAGGAACAACTGCTGTCATGTCAGGGATGAAGAACATTACTGGCTTCAGGCAGGAGTCAGACAGATGGACGTCTGGACAAAGACAATGAAATATTCAGCTTAGAAGCACCTTCTCCTGCCCCCAGCCAAACAAACCTTTCATCTTTCTGTAGTGATACCGGGAAGGCCAAGGGCCCCTTATCACGCTTGCATACCTTTAAGACCATAAAAAGGTCTGGTAACGCAAAAGAGAACCAAGACAGAGTTATAGGAAAAAATACATAGTCTTTATTTTGGAATTAATTTAAAACATCAGTTTAAAATGACCCTCAACTAAACTGACCTTAATAAAGAAAATAATAAATGAAAACACAAAAAACAAAAGGGAAAATACAAAACTAAAGCTCAGAAAATAACCCCAAAACACTTAATAAACCCTCTAAAACAAACTAACCGGGAGCGTACTCCTACACAGAGCCTTGGCTCTCTCGCACCCGCCCCTTCCTCTAAGAGCTAAGCTGGAGCAGTAACTGACCGGTACGCCAGAGCTCCTCAAACCTGCACCCACACGCAATAACGTCAATGCCGCGGCGCAAGTCACGCACTTTAACGCAGACCCTCCCGCATAAATTGAGCAGCAGGGGCATGGCTGCAATGAATGAAACCAAATCACCTTAGACACATTAAACCACCATGCAACCCACCATGCACCCGCTCCATCAAAACATGGGTACTCACACGGACATCCACTTGCACCAGGACCTCCAGTAACCCGACAGTACAATCCAAGCTTGGCAACCGTGCACCAGCTCTGTTAACCTCCAACCATCTGATCCCCACGCTCCCACACACCCGTCTTTATCAGCTACGTAATCACCCAGCAATGTCAGACAGGTGTGCTGAGACGTTCACTGACCGCCGGAGATGCGACCCTCACCGTAACCCATGGTTACATTTCCTTGATCCAAAGCTTCCATGTCACACCTCAACTGTTCATCTTCCACCTCATTCATGAATCCTGCAGAGACTAAACCAGAACAAGGCTGCAGGCTGGCTCTGTTCTGGAGCCTCTAGAGCTGATTGGACAAAGGAGGACACTTCATAAAATGAAGAACATGATGAACAACCCTGAGCATCGTCTACAAGACAGTAACTCAACAACAGAGTGTCTTCAGTCAGAGGTTCTTCAGATCTGCTGAAATGCAGAAGATCCTTCCTGTCCATCACAGACCACTACAGAAGATCCTTCCTGTCCATCACAGACCAATACAGGAGATCCTTCATGTCCATCACAGACCACTACAGGAGATCCTTCCTGTCCATCACAGACCAATACAGAAGATCCTTCCTGTCCATCACAGACCACTACAGAAGATCCTTCCTGTCCATCACAGACCACTACAGAAGATCCTTCCTGTCCATCACAGACCACTACAGAAGATCCTTCCTGTCCACAACTAAACCCTGAAAGAATCAATTGATGAAAAAAATTGAGTTACTGAATCATCTAAATTTCTCCTGAGATTAGTAGATCATTTTGAATTGATTGATTATCAGCAGCTCATTAGCTGTAGCTTTCCATGGTGAAGGTAAGAGAGGATCAGGCTCTGGTCCAATCAGGGGGCTCCTCTTGATAATCAAACATGCTGCATAACTGCGTGTACCTGAAACCACACAAAAATTCATCTCGAGTCAGCAATATGAAACACTCCAGTCCTGATCCAAACATAAGAGCTAGCATTACAGCAATGTGATTGGCTATATGGTGGGTGGTCCTGGTTTGAACCCAGGATGGAGATCATGGGCAGCAGAAACATGTCCTAACTTCTAAATAAACTTAAACAATCCATAATAATTATGGAAATCATTATGTGAGTAGATGGTAAGAAAGCTATGACCTGGTTGATTACTCTGATCAAAGAAAGCAACATCATCTGCTCTGAGGAGGAAATCATCTCCATCCTGCTCCAGGTGCTGCAAGCAGAGGTACCTGCTGTTAACTGCTCTGAGTGATGTTATTTGGTATGTGTGTGTATGCATGCATGTGTGTATGTGTGTGCATGTATGCTTTGACTTGCATGCAGCCTGAGGCGGGTCTAGTTTGTTGGGGGTCTGAAAGGTGGTCAGTGTGTGTTTTGGGGTAACACTGAAGGTCTCAGATGAAGCTAAAACCCTGCTTCACACACACACACACACACACACACTCACACACACACACACTCACACACACAGAGAGAGAGAGAGAGAGAGAGAGAGAGAGAGAGAGAGAGAGAACACATGCACCCACACACATGAACGCATTTCAAGTTTGAGTTCTACTTCTCTGCTGTCCATAATTTGTGTCTGGTATCAGTTCAATCAATCACCCAGCTCTGACACTCACTGGGCTGAATGTGTGTGTGTGT
>SSNR01000178.1:873179-942713 GCA_006937965.1 Callopanchax toddi
GGGGGGGGGGGGCTAATGTCGTGTCATGTTGGTATGTGTGTGTTGGACAGGTGAGAAATGGGGGGGTTGTTTTGTAGACAGAACCAGTGTAATTAGTACCACACACAGCTCCTGAGAGGACTGAGTTAATCTGGAAATCAGCCTCCGGTTTCATCAGTTTGCACTTTCAGGCAGGTTTACTTTAAATTTCTCAGAAGTTGTTCAAATCTTCTGACAACAGGTATTAGATTATTATAATGTAAATGAAAGACCCATGCTTCCTTACTCTATCCCGTAAACACAGAGGCAAAAACATTAATGCATGTTTTTAAACTAAAGTAAGTAAGTAAGTAAAGTTTATTTATATAGCACCTTTCACAGAAAAAATCACAAAGTGCTTCACAGAAAACAGAATCAAACATGATAAAACAAATAAAATCAATAAAACAAACAAAATATCATTACAAATCTAAATCATTAAACAACAACAAGAGAACATAAAAGAGTTATTTAAAAGCAGTTTTAAATAATTGGGTCTTCAGCTGCTTTTTAAAGGAGTCCAGACTGTCTATACAGCGTAAAACTAAAGGAAGGTCATTCCAAAGTCGCGGTGCAACAGACTGGAAGGAGCGATCACCTCGACTTTTAAATCTGGTCCTTGGAACTGTTAGGAGATTCTGGTCTGTGGACCTGAGAGCTCGGGTTGGAGCGTACGGCTTTATCAGTTCAGTAACATGAAGAGGAGCTTGACCATGTAGGGCCCTGAAAGTTAGAGTCAGGATTTTAAAATGAACTCTACATTTAACAGGTAACCAGTGCAGAGACCTCAGAATAGGAGTGATGTGATCTTTCCTGTTTGCTCCAGTGAGGAGCCTCGCTGCAGAGTTCTGGACCAGCTGAAGGCCTTAAAGGGCTTTTTGGTTCAAACATGTGAAAAGTGTGTTACAGTCATCTAGACGGGAGGAGATCAAAGCATGAAGAACCATTTCCAGTTCAGGTTTTGACACCAACTTTCTCAGTTTGGAAATATTTCTCAGATGATAAAAACAGTTTCTGACCAGCTGTTTTGAGTGACCTTCAAGAGACATTGATTGGTGGAAAACAACACTCAGATTCCTCAGGTTTGACTTTACAGCAGAACTTAAATGTCCAATATGTTGACTGATCAGAGGGACCATCCTATCAGGGGCAACAATCAGACATTCAGTCATTTCAGGGTTTAACTGAAAGAAGTTCTTTTCTAACCAGTTAGTAATAGCTAACAGACACTCCAGTTTATTGAATCAACAAAATCACCTAATGTTCCCTGTCCAGCAGGATGATCTAAATGAATATTGAAATTTCCACACATGAACAAGGGTGTTTTCTTAATCCAATCAACCAACTCGATTATTTAGTCAGTAAATGTCACAAAACAAGAGTCTGGTGCTCTATACACACAGCTTATTACAATGTCTTTAGCTGTATCATTACTAATTTATACTGTTATGATATCCATAACACTGTCCTCCATAGCTGTCATGTTTTCAACTAATTTCACATGTGTTTTAATGAAGAAGGTAACCCCACCAATTTTATTTTTGATGAGTTCAGGTGTTATTACATGATAGTGATGATGTGTTCATGTGATATTAGATGATAGTGATGATGTGTTCAGGTGTTATTAGATGATAGTGATGATGTGTTCAGGTGTTATTAGATGATAGTGATGATGTGTTCATGTGTTATTATATGATAGTGATGATGTGTTCAGGTGTTATTAGATGATAGTGATGATGTGTTCAGGTGTTATTAGATGATAGTGATGATGTGTTCAGGTGTTATTAGATGATAGTGATGATGTGTTCAGGTGTTATTAGATGATAGTGATGATGTGTTCAGGTGTTAATAGATGATAGTGATGATGTGTTCAGGTGTTATTACATGATAGTGATGATGTGTTCAGGTGTTATTAGATGATAGTGATGATGTGTTCAGGTGTTATTAGATGATAGTGATGATGTGTTCAGGTGTTTTATATGATAGTGATGATGTGTTCATGTGTTTTTATATGATAGTGATGATGTGTTCAGATGTTTTATATGATAGTGACGATGTGTTCAGGTGTTTTTATATGATAGTGATGATGTGTCCATGTGTTATTACATGATAGTGATTATGTGTTCAGGTGTTATTAGATGATGGTGATGATGTGTTCCGATGTTTTATATGATAGTGATGATGTGTTCAGGTGTTTTTATATGATAGTGATGATGTGTTCATGTGTTATTACATGATAGTGATGATGTGTTCAGGTGTTATTAGATGATGGTGATGATGTGTTGAGGTGTTACTAGATGATGGTCATGATGTGTTCAGGTGTTACTAGATGATAGTGATGATGTGTTCAGGTGATACTAGATGATGATGATGATGTGTTCAGGTGTTATTAGATGATGGTGATGATGTGTTCAGGTGTTAATAGATGATAGTGATGATGTGTTCAGGTGATACTAGATGATGATGATAATGTGTTCAGGTGTTATTAGATGATGGTCATGATGTGTTCAGGTGATACTAGATGATGATGATGATGTGTTCAGGTATTATTAGATGAGGGTGATGATGTGTCCAGGTGTTACTAGATGATAGTGATGATGTGTTCAGGTGATACTAGATGATGATGATGATGAGTTCAGGTGTTATTAGATGATGGTGATGAAGTGTTCAGGGGTTGTTAGATGATGGTGATGATGTGTTCAGGTGTTATTAGATGATGGTGATGATGTGTTCAGGTGTTAATAGATGATAGTGATGATGTGTTCAGGTGATACTAGATGATGATGATGATGTGTTCAGGTGTTATTAGATGATGGTGATGATGTGTTCAGGTGATACTAGATGATGATGATGATGATGTGTTCAGGTATTATTAGATGAGGGTGATGATGTGTTCAGGTGTTACTAGATGATGATGATGATGAGTTCAGGTGTTATTAGATGATGGTGATGATGTGTTCAGGTGTTATTAGATGATGGTGATGATGTGTTCAGGTGTTTTATATGATAGTGATGATGTGTTCTGGTGTTTTTATATGATAGTGATGATGTATTCATGTGTTATTACATGATAGTGATGATGTGTTCAGGTGTTACTAGATGATGGTGATGATGTGTTCAGGTGTTTTATATTATAGTGATGATGTGTTCTGGTGTTTTTATATGATAGTGATGATGTGTTCATGTGTTATTACATGATAGTGATGATGTGTTCATGTGTTATTACATGATAGTGATGATGTGTTCAGGTGTTATTAGATGATGGTGATGATGTGTTCAGGTGTTACAAGATGATAGTGATGATGTGTTCAGGTGATACTAGATGATGGTGATGATGTGTTCAGGTGTTACTAGATGATGTCATGATGTGTTCAGGTGTTACTAGATGATAGTGATGATGTGTTCAGGTGATACTAGATGATAGTGATGATGTGTTCAGGTGTTATCAGATGATAATGATGATGTGTTCAGGTGTTTTTATATGATAGTGATGATGTGTTCAGGTGTTATTACATGAAAGTGATTATGTGTTCAGGTGTTATTAGATGATGGTGATGATGTGTTCAGGTGTTTTATATGATAGTGATGATGTGTTCATGTGTTATTAGATGATGGTGATGATGTGTTCTGGTGTTTTTATATGATAGTGATGATGTGTTCATGTGTTATTAGATGATGGTGATGATGTGTTCATGTGTTATTAGATGATGGTGATGATGATGTGTTCAGGTGATACTAGATGATAATGATGATGTGTTCAGGTGATAATAGATGATAGGTGATGATGTGTTCAGGTGATACTAGATGATGATGAGTTCAGGTGTTATTAGATGATGGTGATGATGTGTTCAGGTGTTATTAGATGATGGTGATGATGTGTTCAGGTGTTATTAGATGATGGTGATGATGTGTTCAGGTGTTACTAGATGATAGTGATGATGTGTTCAGGTGTTACTAGATGATAGTGATGATGTGTTCAGGTGATACTTGATGATGATGTGTTCAGGTGTTATTAGATGATGGTGATGATGTGTTCAGGTGTTACTAGATGATAGTGATGATGTGTTCAGGTGTTACTAGATGTTTGTGATGATGTGTTCAGGTGTTATTAGATGATGGTGATGATGTGTTCATGTGTTATTATATGATAGTGATTATGTGTTCAGGTGTTATTAGATGATGGTGATGATGTGTTGAGGTGATACTAGATGATGATGAGTTCAGGTGTTATTAGATGATGTGATGATGTGTTCAGGTGTTACTAGATGATAGTGATGATGTGTTCATGTGTTACTAGATGATGTGATGATGTGTTCAGGTGTTACTAGATGATGGTGATGATGTGTTCAGGTGTTATTAGATGATGGTCATGATGTGTTCAGGTGATACTAGATGATGATGATGATGATGTGTTCTTGTGGTATTAGATGATGGTGATGATGTGTTCAGGTATTATTAGATGAGGGTGATGATGTGTTCAGGTGTTACTAGATGATAGTGATGATGTGTTCATGTGTTTTATATGATGGTGATGATGTGTTCAGGTGTTTTTATATGATAGTGATGATGTGTTCATGTGTTATTACATGATAGTGATGATGTGTTCAGGTGTTATTAGATAATATTGATGATGTGTTCAGGTGTTTTTATATGATAGTGATGATGTGTTCAGGTGTTATTACATGAAAGTGATTATGTGTTCAGGTGTTATTAGATGATGGTGATGATGTGTTCAGGTGTTTTATATGATAGTGATGATGTGTTCATGTGTTATTAGATGATGGTGATGATGTGTTCTGGTGTTTTTATATGATAGTGATGATGTGTTCATGTGTTATTAGATGATGGTGATGATGTGTTCATGTGTTATTAGATGATGGTGATGATGAGTTCTGGTGTTTTTATATGATAGTGATGATGTGTTCATGTGTTATTAGATGATAGTGATGATGTGTTCATGTGTTATTAGATGATGGTGATGATGAGTTCTGGTGTTTTTATATGATAGTGATGATGTGTTCATGTGTTATTACAAGATAGTGATGATGTGTTCAGGTGTTATTAGATGATGGTGATGATGTGTTCAGGTGTTATTAGATGATGGTGATGATGTGTTCAGGTGTTATTACATGATAGTGATGATGTGTTCAGGTGTTATTAGATGATGGTGATGATGTGTTCAGGTGTTACTAGATGATAGTGATGATGTGTTCAGGTGATACTAGATGATGATGTGTTCAGGTGTTATTAGATGATGGTCATGATGTGTTCAGCTGATACTAGATGATGATGATGTGTTCAGGTGTTATTAGATGATGGTGATGATGTGTTCAGGTGATACTAGATGATAGTGATGATGTGTTCAGGTGTTATTAGATGATGGTCATGATGTGTTCAGGTGTTATTAGATGATGGTGATGATGTGTTCAGGTGTTACTAGATGATAGCGATGATGTGTTCAGGTGATACTAGATGATGATGATGAGTTCAGGTGTTATTAGATGATGGTGATGATGTGTTCAGCTGTGATTAGATGATGGTTATGATGTGTTCAGGTGATACTAGATGATGATGATGATGAGTTCAGGTGTTATTAGATGATGGTGATGATGAGTTCAGGTGTTATTAGATGATAGTGATGATGTGTTCAGGTGTTATTAGATGATGGTCATGATGTGTTCAGGTGTTATTAGATGATGGTGATGATGTGTTCAGGTGTTACTAGATGATGTCATGATGTGTTCAGGTGTTACTAGATGATAGTGATGATGTGTTCAGGTGTTACTAGATGATGTCATGATGTGTTCAGGTGTTACAAGATGATGGTGATGATGTGTTCAGGTGTTACAAGATGATAGTGATGATGTGTTCAGGTGATACTAGACGATAGTGATGATGTGTTCAGGTGTTATTAGATGATGGTCATGATGTGTTCAGGTGTTATTAGATGATGGTGATTATGTGTTCAGTTGTTACTAGATGATAGTGATGATGTGTTCAGGTGATACTAGATGATGATGATGATGATGATGAGTTCAGGTTTTATTAGATGATGGTGATGATGTGTTCAGGTGTTATTAGATGATGGTGATGATGTGTTCAGGTGTTACTAGATGATAGTGATGATGTGTTCAGGTGTTATTAGATGATGGTGATGATGTGTTCAGGTGTTAATAGATGATAGTGATGATGTGTTCAGGTGATACTAGATGATGATGATGATGATGTGTTCAGGTGTTATTAGATAATGGTCATGATGTGTTCAGGTGATATTAGATGATGATGATGATGATGATGATGATGATGATGATGATGATGATGATGATGATGATGATGTGTTCAGGTGTTATTAGATGATGGTGATGATGTGTTCAGGTGATACTAGATGATAGTGATGATGTGTTCAGGTGTTATTAGATGATGGTCATGATGTGTTCAGGTGTTATTAGATGATGGTGATCATGTGTTCAGGTGTTACTAGATGATAGTGATGATGTGTTCAGGTGATACTAGATGATAATGATGATGTGTTCAGGTGTTACTAGATGATAGTGATAATGTGTTCAGGTGATACTAGATGATAGTGATGATGTGTTCAGGTGTTACTGGATGATAGTGATGATGTGTTCAGGTGATACTAGATGATAGTGATGATGTGTTCAGGTTTTACTAGATGATAGTGATGATGTGTTCAGGTGTTACTAGATGATAGTGATGATGTGTTCAGGTGATACTAGATGATGATGAGTTCAGGTGTTATTAGATGATGGTGATGATGTGTTCAGGTGTTACTAGATGATAGTGATGATGTGTTCAGGTGATACTAGATGATGATGATGATGAGTTCAGGTGTTATTAGATGATGGTGATGATGTGTTCAGGTGTTACTAGATGATTGTGATGATGTGTTCAGGTGTTATTAGATGATAATGATGATGTGTTTATGTGTTATTATATGATAGTGATGATGTGTTCAGGTGTTATTAGATGATGGTGATGATGTGTTCAGGTGTTTTATATGATAGTGATGATGTGTTCTGGTGTTTTTATATGATAGTGATGATGTGTTCATGTGTTACTAGATGATGGTGATGATGTGTTCAGGTGTTATTTGATGATGTGTTCAGGTGTTACTAGATGATAGTGATGATGTGTTCAGGTGTTACTAGATGATAGTGATGATGTGTTCAGGTGTTACTAGATGATAGTGATGATGTGTTCAGGTGTTTTATATGATAGTGATGATGTGTTCTGGTGTTTTTATATGATAGTGATGATGTGTTCATGTGTTATTAGATGATGGTTATGATGTGTTCATGTGTTACTAGATGATAGTGATGATGTGTTCAGGTGTTACTAGTTGATAGTGATGATGTGTTCAGGTGATACTAGATGATGATGTGTTCAGGTGTTATTAGATGATAGTGATGATGTGTTCAGGTGTTACTAGATGATAGTGATGATGTGTTCAGGTGTTACTAGATGATAGTGATGATGTGTTCAGGTGATACTAGTTGATGATGAGTTCAGGTGTTATTAGATGATGGTGATGATGTGTTCAGGTGTTATTAGATGATGGTGATGATGTGTTCAGGTGTTTTATATGATAGTGATGATGTGTTCTGGTGTTTTTATATGATAGTGATGATGTGTTCATGTGTTATTATATGATAGTGATGATGTGTTCAGGTGTTACTAGTTGATGGTGATGATGTGTTCAGGTGTTACTAGATGATGGTGATGATGTGTTCAGGTGTTACTAGATGATAGTGATGATGTGTTCAGGTGTTACTAGATGATGGTGATGATGTGTTCAGGTGTTTTATATTATAGTGATGATGTGTTCTGGTGTTTTTATATGATAGTGATGATGTGTTCAGGTGTTATTAGATGATGGTGATGATGTGTTCAGGTGTTATTAGATGATGGTGATGATGTGTTCAGGTGTTATTAGATGATGATGATGATGATGATGATGATGGTGATGATGTGTTCTGGTGTTTTTATATGATAGTGATGATGTGTTCATGTGTTATTACATGATAGTGATGATGTGTTCAGGTGTTATTAGATGATGGTGATGATGTGTTCAGGTGTTATTAGATGATGGTGATGATGTGTTCAGGTGTTACTAGATGATAGTGATGATGTGTTCAGGTGTTACTAGATGATGATGATGATGATGATGAGGATGATGATGATGATGATGATGATGATGGTGATGATGTGTTCAGGTGTTACTAGATGATAGTGATGATGTGTTCAGGTGTTACTAGATGATAGTGATGATGTGTTCAGGTGTTACTAGATGATAGTGATGATGTGTTCAGGTGATACTAGATGATGATGATGATGAGTTCAGGGGTTATTAGATGATGATGATGATGATGATGATGATGATGATGATGATGATGATGATGGTGATGATGTGTTGAGGTGTTATTAGATGATGGTCATGATGTGTTCAGGTGTTATTTGATGATGTGTTCAGGTGTTACTAGATGATAGTGATGATGTGTTCAGGTGTTACTAGATGATAGTGATGATGTGTTCAGGTGTTACTAGATGATAGTGATGTTGTGTTCAGGTGTTACTAGATGATGGTCATGATGTGTTCAGGTGTTATTTGATGATGTGTTCAGGTGTTACTAGATGATATTGATGATGTGTTCAGGTGATACTAGATGATGATGTGTTCAGGTGTTATTAGATGATGGTGATTATGTGTTCAGGTGTTAGTAGATGATGGTGATGATGTGTTCAGGTGTTATTAGATTATGGTGATTATGTGTTCAGGTGTTTTATATGATAGTGATGATGTGTTCTGGTGTTTTTATATGATAGTGATGATGTGTTCATGTGTTATTACATGATGATGATGATGTGTTCAGGTGTTATTAGATGATGGTCATGATGTGTTCAGGTGATACTAGATGATGATGATGATGATGTGTTCAGGTGATACTAGATGATAATGATGATGTGTTCAGGTGATAATAGATGATAGTGATTATGTGTTCAGGTGATACTAGATGAAAGTGATGATGTGTTCAGGTGATACTAGATGATAGTGATGCTGTGTTCGTGTGTTACTAGATGATAGTGATGATGTGTTCAGGTGATACTAGATGATGATGAGTTCAGGTGTTATTAGATGATGGTGATGATGTGTTCAGGTGTTAATAGATGATAGTGATGATGTGTTCAGGTGATACTAGATGATGATGATGATGAGTTCAGGTGTTATTAGATGATGGTGATGATGAGTTCAGGTGTTATTAGATGATGGTGATTATGTGTTCAGGTGTTACTAGATGATGTCATGATGTGTTCAGGTGTTACTAGATGATAGCGATGATGTGTTCAGGTGATACTAGATGATGATGATGAGTTCAGGTGTTACTAGATGATAGTGATGATGTGTTCAGATGTTATTAGATGATAGTGATGATGTGTTCAGGTGTTATTAGAAGATTATGATGATGTGTTCATGTGTTATTATATGATAATGATGATGTGTTCACGTGTTACTAGTTGATGGTGATGATGTGTTCAGGTGTTACTAGATGATGGTGATGATGTGTTCAGGTGTTACTAGATGATAGTGATGATGTGTTCAGGTGTTACTAGATGATAGTGATGATGTGTTCAGGTGTTACTAGATGATAGTGATGATGTGTTCAGGTGTTATTATATGATAGTGATGATGTGTTCTGGTGTTTTTATATGATAGTGATGATGTATTCATGTGTTATTACATGATAGTGATGATGTGTTCAGGTGTTACTAGATGATGGTGATGATGTGTTCAGGTGTTACTAGATGATAGTGATGATGTGTTCAGGTGATACTAGATGATGATGAGTTCAGGTGTTATTAGATGATGGTGATGATGTGTTCAGGTGTTTTTATATGATAGTGATGATGTGTTCATGTGTTATTAGATGATGGTGATTATGTGTTCAGGTGTTATTAGATGATAGTGATGATGTGTTGAGGTGTTACTAGATGATGGTGATGATGTGTTCAGGTGTTACTAGATGATAGTGATGATGTGTTCAGGTGTTACTAGATGATAGTGATGATGTGTTCAGGTGTTACTAGATGATAGTGATGATGTGTTCAGGTGATACTAGATGATGATGATGATGAGTTCAGGTGTTATTAGATGATGGTGATGATGTGTTCAGGTGTTATTAGATGATGGTGATGATGTGTTCAGGTGTTATTAGATGATGGTGATGATGTGTTCAGGTGTTTTATATGATAGTGATGATGTGTTCTGGTGTTTTTATATGATAGTGATGATGTGTTCATGTGTTATTACATGATAGTGATGATGTGTTCAGGTGTTATTAGATGATAGTTATGATGTGTTCAGGTGTTATTAGATGATGGTGATGATGTGTTCAGGTGTTATTACATGATAGTGATGATGTGTTCAGGTGTTACTAGATGATAGTGATGATGTGTTCAGGTGTTATTAGATGATGGTCATGATGTGTTCAGGTGTTATTTGATGATGTGTTCAGGTGTTACTAGATGATATTGATGATGTGTTCAGGTGATACTAGATGATAGTGATGATGTGTTCAGGTGTTATTAGATGATGTTGATGATGTGTTCAGGTGTTATTAGATGATGGTGATGATGTGTTCAGGTGTTTCTAGATGATAGTGATGATGTGTTCAGGTGATACTAGATGATGATGAGTTCAGGTGTTACTAGATGATAGTGATGATGTGTTCAGGTGTTTCTAGATGATAGTGATGATGTGTTCAGGTGATACTAGATGATGATGAGTTCAGGTGTTATTAGATGATGGTGATGATGTGTTCAGGTGTTACTAAATGATAGTGATGATGTGTTCAGTTGATACTAGATGATGATGATGATGAGTTCAGGTCTTATTAGATGATGATGATGATGAGTTCAGGTGTTACTAGATGATAGTGATGATGAGTTCAGGTGTTACTAGATGATAGTGATGATGTGTTCAGGTGATACTAGATGATGATGAGTTCAGGTGTTATTAGATGATGGTGATGATGTGTTCAGGTGTTACTAGATGATAGTGATGATGTGTTCAGGTGATACTAGATGATGATGATGATGAGTTAAGGTCTTATTAGATGATGATGATGATGAGTTCAGGTGTTATTAGATGATGGTGATGATGTGTTCAGGTGTTATTAGATGATGGTGATGATGTGTTCATGTGTTACTAGATGATAGTGATGATGTGTTCAGGTGATACTAGATGATAGTGATGATGTGTTCAGGTGTTACTAGATGATAGTGATGATGTGTTCAGGTGATACTAGATGATGATGAGTTCAGGTGTTATTAGATGATGGTGATGATGTGTTCAGGTGTTACTAGATGATAGTGATGATGTGTTCAGGTGATACTAGATGATGATGATGATGAGATAAGGTGTTATTAGATGATGATGATGATGAGTTCAGGTGTTATTAGATGATGGTGATGATGTGTTCAGGTGTTATTAGATGATGGTGATGATGTGTTCAGGTGTTTTATATGATAGTGATGATGTGTTCTGGTGTTTTTTATATGATAGTGATGATGTGTTCATGTGTTATTACATGATAGTGATGATGTGTGCAGGTGTTACTAGATGATGGTGATGATGTGTTCAGGTGTTTTATATGATAGTGATGATGTGTTCTGGTGTTTTTATATGATAGTGATGATGTGTTCATGTGTTATTACATGATAGTGATGAGGTGTTCATGTGTTATTACATGATAGTGATGATGTGTTCAGGTGTTATTAGATGATGGTGATTATGTGTTCAGGTGTTATTAGATGATAGTGATGATGTGTTGAGGTGTTACTAGATGATGGTCATGATGTGTTCAGGTGTTATTTGATGATGTGTTCAGGTGTTACTAGATGATATTGATGATGTGTTCAGGTGATACTAGATGATAGTGATGATGTGTTCAGGTGTTATTAGATGATGTTCATGATGTGTTCAGGTGTTATTAGATGATGGTGATGATGTGTTCAGGTGTTTCTAGATGATAGTGATGATGTGTTCAGGTGATACTAGATGATGATGAGTTCAGGTGTTATTAGATGATGGTGATGATGTGTTCAGGTGTTACTAGATGATCGTGATGATGTGTTCAGGTGATACTAGATGATGATGATGATGAGTTCAGTTGTTATTAGATGATGATGATGATGAGTTCAGGTGTTATTAGATGATAGTGATGATGTGTTCAGGTGTTATTAGATGATGGTGATGATGTGTTCAGGTATTTTATATTATAGTGATGATGTGTTCTGGTGTTATTACATGATAGTGATGATGTGTTCAGGTGTTATTAGATGATGGTGATTATGTGTTCAGGTGTTATTAGATGATAGTGATGATGTGTTGAGGTGTTACTAGATGATGGTCATGATGTGTTCAGGTGTTATTTGATGATGTGTTCAGGTGTTACTAGATGATATTGATGATGTGTTCAGGTGATACTAGATGATAGTGATGATGTGTTCAGGTGTTATTAGATGATGTTCATGATGTGTTCAGGTGTTATTAGATGATGGTGATGATGTGTTCAGGTGTTTCTAGATGATAGTGATGATGTGTTCAGGTGATACTACATGATTATGATGATGTGTTCAGGTGTTACTAGATGATAGTGATGATGTGTTCAGGTGTTACTAGATGATAGTGATGATGTGTTCAGGTGATACTAGATGATGATGAGTTCAGGTGTTACTAGATGATAGTGATGATGTGTTCAGGTGATACTAGATGATGATGATGATGAGTTCAGGTCTTATTAGATGATGATGATGATGAGTTCAGTTGTTATTAGATGATGGTGATGATGTGTTCAGGTGTTATTATATGATGGTGATGATGTGTTCAGGTGTTTTATATGATAGTGATGATGTGTTCTGGTGTTTTTATATGATAGTGATGATGTGTTCATGTGTTATTACATGATAGTGATTATGTGTTCAGGTGTTATTAGATGATGGTGATGATGTGTTCAGGTGTTATTAGATGATGGTGATGATGTGTTCAGGTGTTTTATATGATAGTGATGATGTGTTCTGGTGTTATTAGATGATGGTGATGATGTGTTCAGGTGTTATTAGATGATGGTGATGATGTGTTCAGGTGTTACTAGATGATGTCATGATGTGTTCAGGTGTTACTAGATGATAGTGATGATGTGTTCCGGTGTTATTAGATGATAGTGATGATGTGTTCAGGTGTTATTAGACGATAATGATGATGTGTTCATGTGTTATTATATGATAATGATGATGTGTTCACGTGTTACTAGTTGATGGTGATGATGTGTTCAGGTGTTACTAGATGATGGTGATGATGTGTTCAGGTGTTACTAGATGATGATGATGATGTTGTTCAGGTGTTACTAGATGATAGTGATGATGTGTTCAGGTGATACTAGATGATGATGAGTTCAGGTGTTATTAGATGATGGTGATGATGTGTTCAGGTGTTATTAGATGATAGTGATGATGTGTTCAGGTGTTATTAGATGATGGTGATGATGTGTTCAGGTGTTATTAGATGATGGTGATGATGTGTTCAGGTGTTATTAGATGATGGTGATGATGTGTTCAGGTGTTACTAGATGATAGTGATGATGTGTTCAGGTGATACTAGATGATAGTGATGATGTGTTCAGGTGTTACTAGATGATAGTGATGATGTGTTCAGGTGTTACTAGATGATAGTGATGATGTGTTCAGGTGATACTAGATGATGATGATGATGAGTTCAGGTCTTATTAGATGATGATGATGATGAGTTCAGGTGTTATTAGATGATGGTGATGATGTGTTCAGGTGTTATTAGATGATGGTGATGATGTGTTCAGGTGTTTTATATGATAGTGATGATGTGTTCTGGTGTTTTTATATGATAGTGATGATGTGTTCATGTGTTATTACATGATAGTGATGATGTGTTCAGGTGTTACTAGATGATAGTGATGATGTGTTCAGGTGATACTAGATGATGATGATGATGTGTTCAGGTGTTATTAGATGATGGTCATGATGTGTTCAGGTGATACTAGATGATGATGATGATGATGATGTGTTCAGGTGATACTAGATGATAATGATGATGTGTTCAGGTGATACTAGATGATAGTGATGATGTGTTCAGGTGATACTAGATGATAGTTATGATGTGTTCAGGTGTTACTAGATGATGATGATGATGTGTTCAGGTGTTATTAGATGATGGTCATGATGTGTTCAGGTGATACTAGATGATGATGATGATGATGTGTTCAAGTGATACTAGATGATAATGATGATGTGTTCAGGTGATACTAGATGATAGTGATGATGTGTTCAGGTGATACTAGATGATAGTGATGCTGTGTTGAGGTGTTACTAGATGATGGTCATGATGTGTTCAGGTGTTATTTGATGATGTGTTCGGGTGTTACTAGATGATAGTTATGATGTGTTCAGGTGATATTAGATGATAGTGATGATGTGTTCAGGTGTTATTACATGATGATGATGATGAGTTCAGGTGTTATTAGATGATGGTGATGATGTGTTCAGGTGTTACTAGATGATAGTGATGATGTGTTCAGGTGATACTACATGATGATGATGATGAGTTCAGGTGTTATTAGATGATAGTGATGATGTGTTCAGGTGATACTAGATGATAGTGATGATGTGTTCAGGTGTTATTAGATGATGGTCATGATGTGTTCAGGTATTATTAGATGATGGTGATGATGTGTTCAGGTGTTACTAGATGATAGTGATGATGTGTTCAGGTGATACTAGATGATAATGATGATGTGTTCAGGTGTTACTAGATGATAGTGATGATGTGTTCAGGTGATACTAGATGATGATGATGATGAGTTCAGGTGGTATTAGATGATGGTGATGATGTGTTCAGGTGTTACTAGATGATAGTGATGATGTGTTCAGGTGATACTAGATGATGATGATGATGATGAGTTCAGGTGTTATTAGATGATGGTGATGATGAGTTCAGGTGTTATTAGATGATAGTGATGATGTGTTCAGGTGTTATTAGATGATGGTCATGATGTGTTCAGGTGTTATTAGATGATGGTGATGATGTGTTCAGGTGTTACTAGATGATAGTGATGATGTGTTCAGGTGTTATTAGATGATAATGATGATGTGTTCATGTGTTATTATATGATAATGATGATGTGTTCAGGTGTTACAAGATGATGGTGATGATGTGTTCAGGTGTTACTAGATGATAGTGATGATGTGTTCAGGTGTTACTAGATGATAGTGATGATGTGTTCAGATGTTACTAGATGATAGTGATGATGTGTTCAGGTGTTACTAGATGATAGTGATTATGTGTTCAGGTGTTACTAGATGATTGTGATGATGTGTTCAGGTGTTATTAGATGATAATGATGATGTGTTTATGTGTTATTATATGATAATGATGATGTTTTCAGGTGTTATTAGATGATGGTGATGATGTGTTCAAGTGTTACTAGATGATAGTGATGATGTGTTCAGGTGTTATTACATGATAATGATGTGTTCAGGTGTTACTAGATGATAGTGATGATGTGTTCAGGTGTTATTAGATGATGGTGATGATGTGTTCAGGTGTTATTAGATGAAGGTGATGATGTGTTCAGGTGTTATTAGATGAAGGTGATGATGTGTTCAGGTGTTACTAGATGATAGTGATGATGTGTTCAGGTGTTACTAGATGAAGGTGATGATGTGTTCAGATGTTACTAGATGATGGTGATGATGTGTTCAGGTGTTATTAGATGAAGGTGATGATGTGTTCAGGTGTTACTAGATGATGGTGATGATGTGTTCATGTGTTACTAGATGATGGTGATGATGTGTTCAGGTGTTACTAGATGATAGTTATGATGTGTTCAGGTGTTATTAGATGATAATGATGATGTGTTCAGGTGTTACTAGATGATAGTGATGATGTGTTCAGGTGTTATTAGATAATATTGATGATGTGTTCAGGTGTTATTAGATGATAATGATGATGTGTTCAGGTGTTATTAGATGATGGTGATGATGTGTTCAGGTGTTACTAGATGATAATGATGATGTGTTCATGTGTTATTAGATGATAATGATGATGTGTTCAAGTGTTATTAGATGATAGTGATGATGTGTTCAGGTGTTACTAGATGATAGTGATGATGTGTTCAGGTGTTATTAGATGATAGTGATGATGTGTTCAGGTGTTATTAGATGATAATGATGATGTGTTCAAGTGTTATTAGATGATAGTGATGATGTGTTCAGGTGTTACTAGATGATAGTGATGATGTGTTCAGGTGTTATTAGATATAGTGATGATGGTGATGTCAGCCAGGCCGGTCGGTCAGTCGGTCGTTGGATGAGTGGACGGATAAATGGATGGATGGATGGATGGATGGATGGATGGATGGATGGATGGATGGATGGATGGATGGATGGATGGATGGATGGATGGATGGATGGATGGATGGATGGATGCATTGATCAATGATGGATGGATGGATGAATGGATGGATGGATGGATGGATTGATCAATGATGGATGGATGGATGGATGGATGGATGGATGGATGGATGGATGGATGGATGGATGGATGGATGGATGGATGGATGGATGGATGATGGATGGATGGATGGATGGATGGATGGATGGATGGATGGATGGATGGATGGATGGATGGATGGATGGATGGATGGATGGATTGATCAGTGATGGATGTATGGATGAATGGATGGATGGATGGATTGATTGATCAGTGATGGATGGATGGATGGATGGATGGATGGATGGATGGATGGATGGATGGATGGATGGATGGATGGATGGATGGATGGATGGATGGATGGATGGATGGATGGACGGATGGATGGATGGATGGATGATGTTTTTGATTCCTCAGGACAAACTCCTCTGGGAGTTTCAGACTCCAGCAGCAGTAGCACGTTGACAGAAGACAGTTTCAGTGTCATTTTTCATTATCCATCAGTAGGATATCATACCAACTATTGTTTGTAGAACACCTTCTCCAACAATACCTGGAACCTAACCTGTGAGACCTGCTGGGTTTGTGTGGTTCTGGACTGAGGTTTTGTGAGAGAAAGAGGCTGTCTGGGTCTAGTTCAGAACCCAGAAACCTGCTGATGAGAGACCGTCGACCTGTGGGCCGACAGGATGTCAGGCTGAATGCTACGGCTTATTTTTTTTATTTCCTCCATCTCCAGAGCTTTTCTCTGGTTTGTCGTTGGTATTCTGTCAGATTCAGAAGTAGTTCTGTGAATGTCCCCCTCCTCCACGTGTCCCAGCCCGGTTGTGGTGATACCACATTGACACAGGCCCATTCACAGGCAGACACCTGACACGAGCTGCAGCTCTCACACGGATTAACACCAGCATTCCTCCATCCTCTGGTTCTCTATCCACCCTGACTCGGTCGGGTTTCAGTTCGTTGCTGTTTTCGAACACGTCGGTTGTTTTTTCAGCACATTGATTGTTTCCTTGGAGAAACTTGTTTCTATAGTGTTCACTATTAAACGTTTTCCTTGTGTAAACTGGAACTGTAACTTTTAGAGCTTAAAGGAATATTTGGGTTCTTCTGACGATCCATCAGTTTTTTCCACACAGTAAAGAACACACCAGTTGATTACATCACTCGATCTAGGCAGGGTCTCAATAAACAGGAAGTAGTCCTCTGAACGGTCAACCAGATATAATGATCCGTCTGCCTGAATGCGCCTTTGCAGACCGGTACTGTCATGTGGATCTATGTTCGGGGACTCTCTTTGTATGTCAATAGAACTGATGGGTTCATGCTGTTATGCTCTCTGACACTGTTTTTAAATAAAGAGTGATTTCTGGCTTCAAGCATCACAGGTGCTTTCATGGTCCCGATTGTGCAGCCCCACAGTCATCTTCTTCTTCCGGCTTCTGTGGAGGACAGACGCATTCCCTTTTCTCTCCCTTCTTCTGTGTTCTGCTGTCTCGTCTTATCAAAGCACCTTCCTCATCCCCTCTGGATTACTTCAACGCTGTCTTCAATATGGACTTGATTAGCTGGACCCTGAGTGCAATCGACACAGTTTTTTCAACTTTCAGAGCAAAGAAGGGGGCACATGCTTGTCCACATGGCTGGATTCATCATGGATCCATGGCAGAAATGGGGCATTATGTGTCTTGCCCAGCAGTCCCTGAAAGACACAGAAGATGTTTACATTTTTGGGTATTATGATGACAGGATTCTTGCTTATTGGCTTTGGCTGTAGTTGAAAATTACTGGAGCTAGCAGCAGTGATTGGGAGAACTCCCTCTCCTCACCAGGGTCTGGTTCGAGTTTTGCCGAGCTGCCTTGAGTCCTCGTCCTCCAAACACCTACGACCTCATTCCCAGACTGCTTGGGCTGCAGGCTGAGCTTTTGCTGCGGACTCATTCCTGCTGGGAAGGGGAGGTCCTCACTCCCCCACCTCCCTTCATCACGTGTCTTATGTTTGTGACTGTCTGAGTCTGTTTTCGCTTTCCATGTTGGAGGCGTTTTTTGTTGTGCTTGCTTCCCTGCACTTCACAAGAAGCGCAAAGTTGAAAACATGCTTTTTTTACTACCTCCCTTCCCACCACACCTCTTGTCTCCCCCTCTGCATTACAAAGGTTTGCCTCTGGGTGGCGTCCTCGATCAACCCGTTCCTGTACTGTGTTCTACTTGTTCTGTATGTCTGAAATGTATTTCGTTGTTCCAGGACTCTGATTCAATGACAATAAAGCTTTTCGTTCATTCATTCTTTAGACACTGACGAACTTCACATCCAGTTGTGGTGATGTGAAGGAGCGGTCATATAGCCCCTCCCAAAACTCACAGCAAGGTGGTGCGTACCAAACATCAGCATCAGGTTCTCCCCTGAGTACCTCAGTAAAATATTGTGCGCACCTCTGGTTCTATTAACTGTTTGTTAACCTCTACTATTTACACTAGTCTAATCTTGTTAGGTTACAGTGTGTGTAAAGCCTTGAGGGCTGGTGTCTTGCAACTTTTACTGTATATGTGTCCCATGTCCAACACACATGAATCAAATGGCTAAAAATGACCTTTACCGTTGAGTTCTATAAAGTCTTGCCAATGACCTAAAAGTTGGATTCAGGTGTGGGGTAGTCAGGACAAGTCTTAAAGCCGGTGGTACACTCATTTCTTTTAGTTGTATTTTGTGACTCCAGGAGTTTCCACTCTCTCTACCCAACATGGCCTCAAAGAAGAACATGCTACACTAAAAATGAATAGTTAAGTGAGGGGTGTACTCACGACAGACCAGACCAGACAGGCCTTATAATCATATAAAGAATGTTTGATGACTCTGGTCCAGCCAATAATTACGGACTCACTGGATGAAAAGCAGAATTTATTTATTTTTTTAAATATGAATTGTACAAGAAGGTGAGCTGTTAGCGGGGGAGGCCAAGCATGGACAGGTCATCTGGCATATTGGACAATGCCTGGTGAGCCAACGCATTTTTGTGTTGGCCCGGGCACCAACGTGTTGCACCGTGGTATCAAGTGTGCAGCTTGTGTTCATACTGACAGTGCGGGGCGCTGCTGCACTCATATGGCTGTGGATGGTCAGGGTCAAACACATACACTAACCGCCAGAGCCCCCACCCCCACCCCCCACTGACAACAACCATGTGTATACCAAACATCAGACCAGGCACTCCCTTGAGTACCTCAATGAAAAGATTATGTGTTCCACTGTATATAAAGTAAATAGTGGACCGCCATGGCCAAAAATGCCAGGACCATTTTTTAGTCCCAGTCCAGTCCTGGAGGAAGCACCGACCCAGGTCCACACTAGAAGGGTAGTGGTTAATAATGTTTCTCGGGTTGACAAAGGATATTGCAGGAGACAAAGAGAAGAGCTGAATCCTCCTGTTCTCAGGGAGGAAACACAGCTGTAGAAGAGGTGGTCGGCAGGGAGGGATGAGCATTTCAGCTGGTTTCTGTTTCTCTTTTGCAGTTTCCAGGTGGTGGAGAGTGTTGGAGGGTGGGCAGGCTGGTGGAGAATGGCAAAGGATCCAGGTAGGTGGTTTTACTGGAACAGTATAAGGAGCAAGGAGACTGCTAAGAACACTACATTTCCTGTTTGAAAATCTCTATTTCAAATGTTTTTGCACCCATTGGGCTTAACTCAACAGTCTAAGGCTTCTTCTAGGTACAAAAATAGTTTAACTATGGCTGTAATTTATTAATCATAATTAACACAATAATTTGACCCCCTGGCATTTCAGTCTTCCTTCTCCTGCTGGGTCTCTGCTGTAGGAGTGATGGTTTCTTCTCTAATCCCATCAGACATTAATTATATTTTGGTGGTTACCGCGGTGACCTAATGAGCCTCTGGTGGTTACCATGGTGACCTTAATCATCCAATGGCAGCAGCTTTAACATTTTTGTTGATCTTGATTTTCTTCTCTTACTGTTCAAACATCAGACATAGACGTTTTTCTTCATGTTGGAATCTTGGCCAGTAGCTTCATTTCAACTCTTTAAACAGAATTTCTTCTGAAATGTTCTAGTCTTTATTTATTGTCCTTCTCTTCCTCCTCTCTCCTCTTTTGCCAGCCTTATCCTCTATTCAACATTTCTTCAAGTCTATCCTTTCTCTCACTCACCCCCTTCCACCATCCTCTTTGTGTGCTCTTGCATGTTATGGTGGAAATGAGATGGTTTATGAGGAGAATAAGGTTTCATAACCCATTACATTCATGACCCTGGTCGCATTAACTTCAACAGTCCCACCAGACTTATGTTCATACACACACACACACCTGCACAAATCCTCTTGTGAGTCCAATAAGAGAGCAATGTGCACTTGGAAGCAGCTCAACAGAAAGCCCACTTCAGGCCGTCCTCTTTATCTCAACAGGACCCATCTCCCATGAGGTTTGTAAAATCACTTTGCCAGTTCACACGTCGGTTTTTCCATCTGCACACCAGGCTCTCAGCTCAAGTTCCTCAGTAAAATGAGTCTGAATGCATTCACAATAACTTGAATGACACACACACATAGAGCACATGTTCAGCATTAGCAACTGAAGCCACTTAGAAATAATGGTTTCTGTCAAACAGAGGAAGAGGAGATGATGGCAACACACACAGAGGGGTGACAGTGGGAAGGACACCTTCCTTTGAACAGGAAAACCCACCAGCAGAACCAGAAAGTCTGAGAGGACAGGAAAGAGACAAACACAGAAGGACTGGCCCATCGTTTCTAAAACAGAACAAAGTTAGTGGCAGCAGGAACAGGAACTACACACATGGAGAGATGAGAGAGTAACTCCAGTAGAGAGGAGATGTGGTCAGTTAGTCCTCCAGTCTGAGTCTAGAGCAGCAGAACTAAAGAGATGAGTCAGGATAACCCAAGATAACTAACTAAAGATTGGTATTACTTTAGCTGTTTTCATTTTTCTTCCTGATTACTAATGTTTTTTTACAGGTTTTGCGATGAAACGAAAACCGATATAATTTCAAGAAAAACCATGATAAAATGTTTTGCCATACCACCCAGCCCTAATTTATATTACCTGTATTCATTGGTCACTCATACTTGTCCAGTTCCACGATGTGTTTAATCACTAGGACTTTAGCTTCTTCTGGTGACTCATTCAGTTTAATGAATATTTGACAGTTAGCTGTAATAATGACATAAATGTTTTCTGTAGTTGAGAAATGTCTAAATGATAGAAGGACCTGCTCATTTCTAGCTAGTAGTCCATATTATAGACATGACTGAGGGACAAAAAGCCATCATGGAAAGTTTCCAGCCTCGAAAGCTCAGGACTTGGAAATGGATCAGTGGGAGCACACCTGACAGATGCAGCTACTGGAAACGGAGCAGTTTGACTGGATTGTCTCATCACCTGTGTGTTTCTGACTGCGCCTGAACATCTTCTGAGATCGTATCTCTCAATTACAGCACCCAGCACATTCCTGACAACCACACACACACATGCACCTGCATGTCCAAATCAAAACATTTTAGGATGAAGTGCTGTGAGCCGTGTAACTGCTCCAGCATCACTCTCACTCTCTTCAACTTTAATAGGACACATTCTTTTGGAAAATAAAGAACTGCTGTTAGAACTAAAAAGGATTTATTTGGTCCCCAATACCAATCTGAGTTATTTAAGAATAGGTATCTGCTGAATCTGACATTTACATTATTTATTGTTTCCAACCACTTTAACTGCATTGTGTTCTGACTCCAGCTCTTTTGCTGGAATTGCTCTGGGATAGAGGTGAAGGGCCAGGGTGGGATTTTTGTCAGCTTCAAAACTCTATGCCTGTATGTTGGGGTTTCTCCAGGTCCCTGTGTCTTTGGGTCAGGGAACAGGTTTTGACTGTTGCTTTAGCTTATGCAGCACATAGCAGGTCAGAGTACCCGCCCTTTTGGGGTCCCTTGGACGAGTGGCTAGATGGACTCCATAGTCCTGGTAAGGGACTTTAATGCTCATGTGAGCAATGACCTGGAGGGCTGTGATCCAGAGGGACAGCCTGTCCAATCTTAACCCAAGTGGTGTTTCATTATAGGACTTTTGTGCAAGTCACAGTTTGGCCATATTGGAAAATAATATTACCCATCCACACTGCAAAATACCATTCCCCTCCCACCTGCCCCCTCAACCTCACCATGAGGACCGCGATGCACAGCCCCCTCCCTGACAAGGAGATATATCGTATATTATGTTCATAGGACAACACAGGAGGCAGTATTCATTGATCATATTTATTATTATCCAGTTCTTTAAAGAGCTTGAAATGTCAGCTAATGCCACAGATTAGTGGCCACAGCTAGTGGAGGCTCTTCTGACATGTTCTCATCTCTTTTCCTCTGCAGGGTTGGCAGGCAGTTCTCCCAGCTGACTCCCATCAGTTCATCAGCAGAGGAGTATAAAAGGAGAGGGATTTCCTCTGGTCGGTGCCAGTCCGTTCTGCTACTCTCGTGGTAACATTAGGCCTCTTTTAACTTAAGCTCTTTGAATCTCCTGTTGTTCACCCCTGTTGTCTACCACCTCAGAAACCTGCTTTGGACACCGACCTCATTTTTACTCCTCCGGATCCCAACAACCACCTGCCTGCCTCCCTGCCTGCCTCCCTACCTCCATTCCAACCTATTATCTCCAAGTCTCACTCCAGCCAGCCTCTCTGGGAACCGACACGTACTCTCCCACAGCTTCGATTCCTCCTTGGATTCAGTAAGCCTCTCTCCCTTCTCTTGTAATTTTCATATTCATACTGCACCCTACTCATCATCATCTCCTCTCTCCTAAGATACCAGTCGGCCCTGTCCCCTGAGATCCCACGGATCTTACTCTGTCACACATTTATGTTAATAAACTATTTTCACTTACCTCCGAGTCCTTTAGTTGTGTTGCTCCAGAGCCTGGTAAAACCATACATTATAACATTTTGCACTTCTGTGCCTCCACATCACTACAAACATCTCAATTGAAGTCTCTGTGAAGCTGCGTTTCCTAGACCTCCCATTGCCACCACCAAATGCTAGAAGTCAGCAGGCTTATGTATATGCAGAATATTCTAAAGGTACTTACTTACTTACTTACACACCCCTGAAGTACCCCACAAGTACGTACTGTTGTCTATTCTTCAAATAGCTTGTAAATCCAGTGACGAGCTACTCCTTTGATACCGTACTTACTAAGTTTTTTAAGAAGGATGTTATGGTCTATGGTATCAAAAGCTTTTTTGAGGTCAAAAATACTAACTGCATAGTTTTTCTTATCTACTTCAGTGGAAATAAATTCCATTAATGCCAAGATGGCAGCGCTATAGTGAGCAAAGGGCGGAGATGATAGTAGGCCGACTGGGTGATTGAACTAATGTGTGTTAGGTTCTGGGTCAGGTGTTGTTGTGGTTGGTGTTTTTCTCCCTCTCTTCCAGGGTGTGACAGGCTCAGCTGCGTCCCATCAGCCTTTGATTGGCTCATCAGGAGTGGCATAAGAGGCAGCAGGAGACCAGACTCAGACGCCGGATTGTTACGCTCCTTTGAGTGGTAATCAGGCCTCTCTTTGACTCTCGTTCTAGAAAACCCGTGAATTAATCTTTGCCCCTTCTCTTTCGGACAGACATCGTCTTCTGAGACAGGATCGTGTTCCCTGCCTGCTGGATTACCCCCCCGTTCTGATCACCTGGATCTCCTAGCTCCTCCAGCTACCCTCCTGCCTGGATCTGCCTCTCCACCCTCCACCGCTCCAACCTCCAACCTCACCAGCCTCCCAACACCCAGGATCACACGTACCTCCCGGACTCTCTCACGGCTCTGCTAACAGTAAGACCCTCTGGCACCACAGCTGTTTCTATTCATCATCCTAAACCATCCATTAAGACTCTGTTCCTCTCCTCAGTACCACCAGAACTCCAGAATCTCGGATCCAGTCAGCGCTGTTACAATAAACCTTTCATTACTATTATACCCTGATTGTGTTGTGGTCGTTGCTGCTCTAGAGCCAGTCATATTAATCATGACAATGTGAGCCTGAAAGGACAGGGTACTGTCCAGCATTACACCAAGGCTCTTGGCCTGAGCCAGGCAGGTTACTGAGGTATTCTCACAGGTTAATGAGAAGCTTCCAGCCTTTCCCAGAGCAGGTGTAGTGCCCATTCACATTTAATGCAATATGTATGTGGCCTAGGGGTGGGAATTGAGAACTTAGAACCAGTTCCAACTGACTAATTCCATCGGCCATGTACACCTCCAACTTTATCAATTCTTCTAAACAACTCTCTTGTTTCTGGTTTTCCGAAAATTGCTGCTCAGTAATTTCACCCTCGCAGGGGTTGTCCTCTCACTAGTCCGACAGAGCAATATCCGGTTTTCTGTCCAACAAGTGCAGCGCGAGCAGTGGAGAGTCATGACGTGGTGAGGTCTCCACAGAACTGCTGCAGTGACTACAGACCAACTCGCAACAAACGCCAGATCCCCCACTCTTCTTTTCCACAAATCACACTCTGCAGACTGTGAGACGACTCAGGGGGACGAAGGCGCTGCAGCGGTTTGGGTCTGGAAGCAGTGACCAGTCCATCCTCACCTCCTCATGCCCCTCTCCTGCTCGCTCTGCACTTGTTGGACAGAAACCAGGATGTTTCTTCCCTCCCCGCCCCCCGAAAAAGCAGACACACACACACACCTACACACCTACACACACACACACACACACACACACACACACACACACACACACACACACACACAAATCACAAAAACTTTAGTTTTTTTATTTTTTGCCACTTAACAACCACAAGAACTGATAATGGAATCGTTAAAGAATTGGATTGATAAGCAGAATTGACAATGGCATTGATATTGATAAAAACCTATCAATTCCCATCCCTATGTGGCCACATATCACACCTGCCCCCCCATTTCCCCTTTGTATAAATAAAAACACATCATTTAGCTCATTACATCATGTTGAAAAACATTCATACACACACACACACACACACACACACACACACACAGTGCTCTGATGAACAAATACATCACTAAATAGGCTTTCCTATTTTTCTATTTTGACAGATAAGGAGTTTTCATGTTCCTTACTTTCTTACGATATATTATAGAAAATGATAAACACACACTCACTCACTCACATAGACACACACACCTGTGTATGCGCACGCATCATGATTTTACATGAGAAAATGTCCCTGTGTCTTTGTCCCGTTCTGACCTTGTGCCCCAAACAAATCCTAAATTAATTAAAAAAGGAAATCCCAAAGTCCCTCAGACACACACACACACCTACACACACACACACACACACACACAAACACACCTACACACACACACAAAGAGAGAGATTGAGTGACGCTGCCATTATGCAGTGCGGAGGGATTAGTGGAGCATGTTCCATGGTGGGAGAGCGTCCAGGCCAACAGTGACAGAGTTTAAGCAGTCTCAGTCCAAACGTGACCAGGGAGCTTTCTGGAGGAACTGCAGCTAAACGGTTAGAAACCTTTGACTTGATCCCAGTTATTTCACCAGTAAACATGGCTTTAAATGTCTAACTCTCCTACACGTTGGAACTCAACAGACAAGAAGAAGCTGGGCTCTGTTAAGCCTGGCTATCGGTCAAATTGCTATAACCTGCTTCCTGGTGCTTCTCTCTGTTACTGAATCCTTTATTGTGTACCCAATGTTACCTGTGTTGTACTCTAAATTACTCTTTGTGATGTATTCTAAATTTATGAAAGGTGCTTTATAAATAAATGTTACTTACTTGCTGAAATGTATTGCTATTTACTTAAAGGATCTTTATTTTGATGTGTGTTTCTGTCTTGGCCAGATTTTCAAAACTTAAATGTGACCCAAATGAAAGTTGGCGTCGGCTTTCAAATGACTCATAACAGCTTTCTATTGTGGTATTACTTGAACATCTATATTCAAAACAAGAACATTCGTTTGTAATATTTTAGTGCAGCATTTATATAGAAATAAGACTGTGTTTTTAAAACACATTTGTTTGGGCAATATTAAAATGTGAGCAGTAAAAAAATATTTAACTTGTTTAGAACCAAAACTATTGCTCAAAAATAGCATCAGTGTTCTCTCCTAACATTAGTGACTCTTTAAGACTATTTAATGTTTGAGTGAATCTTTTTAAGCAGACTGTGCTTGTCAACAAGCCTGGCATGAAACTCAGAGCAACTGTCATCAGAGTTCACCTGAGTAACAAGCAGTGCCTTCAAAGTGTCCAATCCCAAACGATCTCTCTCATTGGTCCAAGTGTTGTTCACCAGAGAAAAAAAGCATTCCACAGAGGCATCTGTGGCATATGGCAACCTGACAGATAATGGCTACATGTTGAAATGGAACATTCTGATGCTTAAAATGTGTAAACATTTCAGCCCCGCGCTCATCTGCTGGTTTACTGTCTCTGTCCCACTGTCCAGTCTCGTCAGATGCATAAGTTTTGACAGAGGTAACTTCATCAAAGAGCTTCGTTTCATTGATGTGGATGTTTGGCAGCTTTGAGGAGACATACTGTACCTCAGGGAGCTCTCAACCTCATCCCAACTGCTGAATGTTCAAGCAGGTCCAGGAGAGACCTTCAAGTCATCAGGAATATGATGATGTTTGTGTGGTTAACTGTTCCCCAAACAACTCAGACATTTCGTTTTCACCTTTTTCCTGTGAAAAGACAGGAAACCATGAGCCTCTGAACTTTTCTAATCAGCTTTCTAATCTGCTCATTGTTTTTTGAAGTTGTCAGGTCAAACAGATGTTTAATAAACAAACTCACATCTGTTAGAAATTGGGGAAACGTGGAGCTCTGATTGGTTGTTGAGGGCCAGAGATTACAGAGAATTTTCTTCCAACAGGTTTGAAGGATGTTGTGCAACTCAGAGATTTGATAGGAACAGACCTTAGGTAGTTGCCACCGGAAGTAAAAAAAAAAAAACGTGATGATTATCATGAAGGAACAATCTGGTGGAGATGTTTCAGGACAAAAGGAAAGTTTCCACTTTCTCGCTCAGTTTCTCGTTCTTTAATCTAACATGGAAACATCCAAATGACCTGTCAGCATGAAGGACGGGAGAACAGAGCAGGAATTTAAACAAATGATCTGCTTTCAGAACAAACTAGGGTTTCACAACAACTTTACATATTTTGATTTTCTGTGGCATCTCATGTGGTCACCACCTGGGGCTGGAACCTGAAGAAGCAGGCTAGTCCAATTCGATGAAAAGTCATTGCAGAAACTCTAAATGGTTCTCAGTAGTTTGTATGGATGGTGTCTTGGGGTTTCTCCTTCCTGAACCTGACCAGGATGTAAACATGATGTCACCGAGATGTTCTATTTGATTCAGGTCAGGCCAGCATGGAGGACAGTTCATGGTATCAATTCCTTCATCCTTCAGGATCTGCCTGCAGACTCTTGCCCCATGAGGCCAGGTATCATTATGGACCAGGAGAAACCAGGACTAGTAGTGGGACTCGAGAATCAATTCTTGCAGAGAACCAGTTCCTAGTACTTTAATTAGTTGAAAATGTTAATCAGCCTGCCTAACAATTCTGTTTATTGGTTCCACTAATATCTGAAACATGTGCATAATGACTATGATTTACACACTCCATATTCAGTGTTGTCAGATTGGACAGTTACTTGCACAACTGGGCCGTAGAGATACCCCAACAAAAGATGTCCATGTCTCGATAACCGGTCATGTGACCTTGAGCATCAATTCCAGCCTGATGATGTCTCATGCTATCAACAAGTCCACTGAATATCTGCTGAGTCATGACATCCTACTCATTTTGAAGGGCAGCCCTCAGGTCATTCAGGTTTCTGGGGTTCAGAGTTACCAGCCTTTACATGGAGACTCAGCTGATCCACAGGTTTTCTATGGGGTTCAGGTCTGGAGAAAGTCCAGGTCTCTCCCCCTGAGGTCCTCCAGTCTCCACCCGTTCCCTAATGATGAACCTGGAGGATCTGGAGCATTGTGGTCCATGAAGATGAAATGAGGTCTGTGTTGTTCATGCAGAGGATCAATGACTGGATTAATGATGTCGTCCAGGTAGTCTGGACTTGTCTCAGAGACATTCACAAAGTGTAGGACTGTATTGACTAGACACACCTGTCCACACTGTAACGCCTCCACCACCAAGGGCTAGTCTGGTGACAACAGTAGCTGATGCATTGCATCTTCTTTACATCTCAAACATTGTTGGTGTCTATCATTTCTGCTCAACATGAATCGACTTTCATCAGTTAACTGAGGCCCACTGGTCCCTCATCCAGCTAAATGTTCCCTGGTCCATGAAGACGATGAAAGTATTTACCTGGTGGTGTGTTCAGGTACCTGGTGGTGTGGTCAGGTACCTGGTGGTGTGTTCAGGTACCTGGTGGTGTGTTCAGGTACCTGGTAGTGTGTTCAGGTACCTGGTGGTGTGGTCAGGTGCCTGGTGGTGTGTTCAGGTACCTGGTGGTGTGTTCAGGTACCTGGTAGTGTGTTCAGGTACCTGGTGGTGTATTCAGGTACCTGGTGGTGTGTTCAGGTACCTGGTGGTGTGTTCAGGTACCTGGTGGTGTGGTCAGGTACCTGGTCGTGTGGTCAGGTACCTGGTGGTGTGGTCAGGTACCTGGTGGTGTGGTCAGGTACCTGGTGGTGTGGTCAGGTACCTGGTGGTGTGTTCAGGTACCTGGTCGTGTGGTCAGGTACCTGGTGGTGTGTTCAGGTACCTGGTGGTGTGGTCAGGTACCTGGTGGTGTGGTCAGGTACCTGGTGGTGTGTTCAGGTACCTGGTGGTGTGGTCAGGTACCTGGTGGTGTGGTCAGGTACCTGGTGGTGTGGTCAGGTACCTGGTCGTGTGGTCAGGTACCTGGTGGTGTGTTCAGGTACCTGGTGGTGTGGTCAGGTACCTGGTGGTGTGGTCAGGTACCTGGTGGTGTGGTCAGGTACCTGGTGGTGTGGTCAGGTACCTGGTGGTGTGGTCAGGTACCCTTGCAGATCATCTAGCACTCAGACCATGCTGATGTTGTAAATGGTTTGACATGTGAGTGCTTCTCACCTCTCCTAAATGTGCCTGGAGCTGTGTGTCATTCACCATCCATTGAGAATCGATTCACAATGAAGTGGTCAACAGTGTGGGGTGTGGCCAATAGACGTCCACTTCTATGTCTTTCTGTGACTCCTCCAGTCTCTCTGTGTCTCTGCTACAACCTGCTGATGACTCTCTGTGACCTCTAAGCTCAGTGGACACTTCCATCTGAGAACATCCTGTTTGAAGCCTCACAATGAAGACATCCTGATGAGGAGGACTGTTTAGAGACCAGTTCTAATGGAAACAGGACATTTATTGGTGGATTTGTGGATCAAACATGTGAATGAATCCCAACAGCTCCTTGTTAGAGAACAGCAGGTTTTGCAGAAAGTACTGAAACACTGAACAGCTCGACATGAACATTCAGAGGTTTAGAGAAGGTCACACAGAGGTCACCTGTAAAGTTTAGAGTGCATTTCAAGGGTTTGTAGAGGTGATCTTTACACTTTCAGATTTTGACGTAAGCAGGGAAACCAGAATGATCCTTTATGGATTTTTAGGTCCTGATCTTACACTCAGTGAATGAGGGCTGTTCGAGTTTTGTCTCATTTCCAGCAAACACACACATTCATACTTTGTGAGAAGATTACAAAGTATAACACATATCATCCAGTCAAACTAAAGAAAAGAGACTTGCAACCTTACACAGACAACACACACACACACACAGAGAGAGAGAGAGAGAGAGAGAGAGAGATACTCTCAGTGAGGGCCAGCAGCTGTGTTGTTGAAGGACAGAAACGGGGAGGAGACGTGACACAGCTGGAGTGTACAGCTTGTCTGGTGTGTTATCACCACAAGGCTAACACACTCCCTGCAGTGTGTGTGTGTGTGTGTGTGTGTGTGTGTGTGTGTGTGTGTGTGTGTGTGTGTGTGTGTGTGTGTGTGTGTGTGTGTGTGTGTGTGTGTGTGTGTGTGTGTGTGTGTGTGTGTGTGTGTGTGTGTGTGTTCATAAACAGGTTAGTTACTGATGAAGACGATGGTGAAAACACAACAGGCTCTAGTCTCAGTCTCAACACCTGATAATTATTAGAGTTTAGTTTCTTCCAGTAAACACTATAAATAGAGTTTCTCTGTATTTTATTTGACTTTTGTTGTGGATTTGAAACTGTTTCCTGATCTTCTGAAGACAGCGCTATAAATTTACTAGTAAGAAGTTAGAATACATTTACTGTAGTCTTCATGAAGCTGATTCTGGATCATGTCTGTTTGGCTGCACTCTGGTGCTGCTGGTTAAACTGGGGCCTTTCAGCATGGAGATTTTCTCCAGTCTCTTTCCACAAAGCAAATAAACAGGAAACCCAGGTTGACTGGCATGAGCCCTGCATGCAACTTGCAACACCATTAAAAGTAATAATAAGACACATCACATTGATGTTGATGTTTTTTAAAGATGTCCTGTTTCAGTTCAAACTGCTTTAAGGTTGAAAGACGAAACAGCAATGACATTCTAGAAAAGGTTTTCCGCGCATAAAGGGGCCAGAATGAGCTATGTGTGGGGTTTTTGAAAATTGCATCATCACGGTAACTCTAAACACCAGTAAAGGTAATCCTGCACCCCTCACATGACTGAGCTGGTGATTCAGAGGTACTACTGTACATGAGAAGGTTAGCCTCTTCTGTTCAGGCTGCATTAATGGTGACAGAGGAATGATAGATGTGTGTGCCTTTTCATAAATATGGCAGAACGATAATGACATAAAATGTATTCGACATCACGGCATGAGAAACTATTATCACAATTTGTGTGAAAACTAGAGAAAAAGAACAAGCCCAAAACACACAAATTAAAAAACAATTTTCACACATAATCAAACCTTAATACTCAATAAACTCGTCACAGTCATTAACCCAAATGGAACCAGACTGAAACCAATGGTTTAGTCGTGCCTCTCCATATAGTGATGATGGTACCAAGTTACAGCTGAGGCTCTGACTCTGGTCATTTATTCTTGGTAATGTATTTAATCTTTAACAGAACTGATACAGAACCCACTCACAAAAGGCTTCTCTTTTAAGTTTTCAGTGGTGAATTGAAACCTGGCCTCTCTGGATAAAAACTCGGTTCAGTGTTTACCAGAATATATCAGTTCCTTAAATATCTACATAATAAATTTAGCTTGAATTAAAACAGAATTAAAATGTCGTTTTTGTAAAAGTAGACTGAGTAGAAGTTGTTGATTTAAAACTTTACAATAAATGTTTTTCATAATTCAAAACCAACGTTAAGCTTTAGCTAAGCAGCTAACAAAGGGAGAGAGGACACTTCTCTATCAGCTTCAGAACCAGTACGGACCCATCGAACGCCTTGGGTTCAAATCACCAGTAGAGTTCACAGCCCTGGCCTGACTGGTACCAGCTTTCCCCTGAAGGAGAAAAAAAACAACAGGACCAACTAGGGGTGGGAACTGATAGGTTTTTATCAAGATCAATGCCATTATCGATTCTGCTTATCAATCCAATTCCTTAACAATTGCCTTATCAATTCTTGAATAGTAGCAAAAAAAGGGTTCTGCAGTCTATTGCACCACAAGTAATCATGGTGTGATTTCGTGTGTGTGTGTGTGTATGTGTGTGTGTGTGTGTGTGTGTGTGTGTGTGTGTGTGTGTGTGTGTGTGTGTGTGTGTGTGTGTGTGTGTGTGTGTGTGTGTGTGTGTGTGTGTGTCTGTTTAAAGTTTTTAACGTTATTGCTGTATAAAATCAGAATTACGGAGAGGTCCGATTGTTGATTAAATGTTAAAAGGGCTTGCCACAGTGCGAGAGCGCCAGAGCGGCATGACGAGGGGAGTCCAGAATCAGACGGACCCGGGTCACCTTGTACTGCTTCTGGACTCAGACCTCTGCAGAGCCTTCAGCCTCCTGAGTCGTCTCAAAGACTGCAGAATGTGACCTGTGAAAAAGCGGAGCGGGGACTCTGCGTTTGTTCTGGGTTCATCTGTAAACGCTGCCGCGGTTCCGTCAGGACCTCACCTCGCTAAGCCCCTCTGCTGCTCGCGCCGGGTTATTGTTCTGTCGGACCAGTGGGAGGTGCATAGAAGTTTAATTTCTCTGCGGGTGAAAGATTACTGACCAGCAAATTTCGGGAATCCGGAAACAAGAGATTCGTTAAGAAGAAGGTCTGGAATGACTCAAAGATAAAATTAACTCAAATTGAAATGCTTCTAAAAATAATACATTTTTAAAACTATGTAATCTCTCTGGCCTATAAACGCCTTGGGTCCCCCAGAACAAACTGGGTAGTGTTGCTGGGGAGAAGGATGTCTGGGCTTCCCTACTGGATCACTTAACTCCACAACCAAATCTTGGATAAGTGGAAAATCCATCTATATAGAAATCCGTCCATGCATCTGTATATACATATATATATATATATATATATATATAAATTTATACACATACATTCTCTGAGCACATGCTCCTTTTTAAATAGTTTGTGGCTGAAATTACTTTTTGAGATAGCTCTTTTTAAAAAATTCTGCCAAAAGTCAACATTACTTTGAAATGGCTCTGGTCCAGTTTCCTGATGTTCACCCAGTGACCCAGATCATTGCTTTAAGAGACTTCTACCTGCCTCTGTCTGTTGACTCCTTCTCTGACCTCCTCCACCTGTCTGCTCCGACCTCCTCCACCTGTCTGCTCCAACCTCCTCCACCTGTCTGCTCTGACCTCCTCCACCTGTCTGCTCTGACCTCCTCCACCTATCTGCTCTGACCTCCTCCACCTGTCTGCTCCGACCTCCTCCACCTATCTGTTCTGACCTCCTCCACCTGTCTGCTCTGACCTCCTCCACCTGTCTGCTCTGACCTCCTCCACCTATCTGCTCTGACCTCCTCCACCTGTCTGCTCTGACCTCCTCCACCTGTCTGCTCTGACCTCCTCCACCTGTCTGCTCTGACCTCCTCCACCTGTCTGCTCTGACCTCCTCCACCTGTCTGCTCTGACCTCCTCCACCTGTCTGCTCTGGCCTCCTCCACCTGTCTGCTCCGACCTCCTCCACCTGTCTGCTCTGACCTCCTCCACCTGTCTGTTCCTCTGCAGCAGCTTCCTGCTGCACGGCGCACGCTGACCTCCCCACTATGCATGAGAGTGTGAACTTTGTCCAACTTCTATATTAATTGATTTGAAGAATTCCATCAGCTTTGGTCCATTAGAGTGACTCTTTATCAGAAAGCTTCTTCTCAGGAAGCGCTTTAGTTTTCTGATTGACACTCAAATTTTTTCACTGCATTTTTCAAGTTTTCTTAATAATAAAGAAACACCTCTCAACATCATCAATACATAGTCTGATTGGTGAGCTAATGGTCCAATAGGCACACGTGGGTCACTTGCCATTTGGACCAGTCAGCAGCCAACGATGAGCATCTGATATGATTGACAGAAAACCTGACAAGTTTTAAAACAATGGTTTTTGTTTGTTTGTTTGTTTGTTTGTTTGTTTGTTTGTTTGTTTGTTTGTTTGTTTGTTTGTTTGTTTGTTTTATCCAAATTGACAGGCCCCTGAACATCGTAGGCTCATGGGCTACAGCTCAGGTAAGCCCGTGCATTAATGCAGCCTTGTCCATGGTGCAAAGGAGGCTGAGGGCCACTGCCCTATGATCCTAGGATCTATGTAGTCTGGGGCACATTGTTCCCCTGGTTGGGTTTCCCATGGCAAATTGATCCTAGGTGAAAGGTGAGACTGATAGCAGTTCAGAAGACACTTCATGAAGAGCATCTCAGAGTTAGAGTAGCTGGCCTGGAGGGTTACCAGGGTCCCGCCCAGGGGCCAGGCCTGAGGTTAGAGCCCATGAGCGAGTGCCAAGAAGCTGGGAGCTCACCCATGGGGCCCAGCTGGACCCAGCCCAAACCAGATACATGGGCTCATCAAGTTACTGACCCACCACTCACAGGAGGAACATGAAGGGTCCAGTGTATTGTGGATCAGGTAGCAGACTGAGGCAGGAGCTTTGGCGGTCTAGGACTGTGGTCAAGGACTAAGGTTCCAGAGCCAATGCTATGTGTCCCGGTGAGTCCGAGTATCTAACCGGCACTGCTCATCCTCTTCCACCATCTTACGCTCATTTCCTGCCAGAGATATGATGTTACATGTCCCAATAATCACTTTTTGTGCCCAGAGATTGGACCACCTAAGCTCCTGTTTTGGTCTGCTGCCTGATATAATTGGACCCTTCACAGTCTTGGTGTATGTGGTGGGTCCACAGGTGAATGAGCCACATAAGTGTTTGGGTTGGGCCTAGCTGGGCAACCGGGCACATCCTCACAAGCCCCAGGCTCAGGTCTGGCTCCAGGATGAAACTCCCAATAACCCTCTGGACTGGTACTCCAGTACTCTGATATTTCACTCATGAAAGGTCTTCTGAACCGCTCTTTGTCTCACCCTTCAGCTAAACCAGTGTGCCATCAGAAACCTTACCACGGGCAAAGTGCTGGACAACATAGCTCCTAAGATCATTAGAGCACTTAAACTTCACCGCAGTAAGGTGGAGGTTCAAGGAGGTGCATTAAAAGCTATTTAGTCAAGTTGTCTCCTTATAAAGCAACCTGAACGCAATCCCCCAATCAGAGCAGGATAGAATGATGGCAACAGTGGGAAGGAAAAATCCTTTTGAACAGGAAGAACCCTTCAGCAGAACTAGAATGAAGTGTCTGGAGTCTGGGAGGACAGGTAAGAAACACCTCTTCTACACCGTCTCCTCCTCTTCCTCCTCTCTTCCTAAATGTTTAATCCCTTACTTTCTGGTGTTTGATGTCAGTTAATTTGGTCTAGTGTTGACAGGTGGACTGCTCCACTGTGTGTGTGTGTGTGTGTGTGTGTGTGTGTGTGTGTGTGTGTGTGTGTGTGTGTGTGTGTGTGTGTGTGTGTGTGTGTGTGTGTGTGTGTGTGTGTGTGTGTGTGTGTGTGTGTGTGTAGTCTTTCAGACTGTAGTGAACACTACAGAGCCCGCTGTGGCACGCTGTTCTTCATATGACTATGAGCATGAGAAGCTCTCAAACGGTGCATTCTCACACAGCCACCAATCGGTCCCCCACCTTCGGCATGATCTGCACCAACAGAGACCTGAGGCATTAACGTTTCTCTGTGACAGGAACTGTGTCCACTCCATGACAGCCACCAACAATTCCTTTTTCTGTCACCACAACAGGCACCAACAAGTCCTCCACTTGTTCTCATGACAGGCACAAACAAGTTGTGTGATTACTGGTTGTAGTTATTCATAACCAGTTGCAGTTGTGTATTACTGGCTGTGTATTAAAGGTGTGGTTTACTGGAAAATACTGTGAAAATACACCATTTCTTTCATGTTTTTTCTGATTAATATTGGTCACTCTGAGCTTTTCATGCAGGCTGAACATGAAAACAGTCTTCTACATGGATCTCCAGTAGATTGGTCCTGTATTTTTTTGCTGACCTGTCTAAATGTGACCTGGCTGATTCTCTGTTCTAGCCAGCTTTAGCAGCCTGCTGCAGGCTAATTGGATCCATCTGAAGGCCGGTCCTCCTCCTCAGCGGTGTTCCAGAGGGTTTTACGACCTCACAGCTGGATCACATCGTCTCTGTAAGTCACAGAGGAGAAGACAGGCGGCTGGACTGAGACAGATAAGCTGAAAGTCCTTAAAGCATTTCAATATCCTCTTTAACCCACAGTGGTTCAACATGTCACGCTGAAGTCCAAGTCTGGGACTTCATGCAGGTCCAGCTGAGCTATGTGAGGAATTTCACACATATGTGAACTGATAAACAGATAGATTAGTTAGTACATCTGAAAGCTGTGGTGTTTTCTGTTTCATCTGATAAATCAGAATGTAAGTATGAGCTGTACCAACATCTCAGGTGTGATCGCAGCCCAGGACATCAAACAGCACAGCTCCAAAGGTTATTGGAGTTCAATAAAACTCAGCTGGTAAAATTTGACACGTCACCAGTTTTTTAAGTGAATCTTTTTCTAAATGCTCAATTGACATGAAATTCTCAGCAGATGTTGGTAAAAACCCATCCAATCCAAGAACTCAAACCATCCATGTCCACATTAAGTTATGTGTAATAAAATGGAACGACTCAGAGAAAAGGAATGATAACATGAAGAAATAAGGTGCAAGGCCTGGAAAGTCATGACAGTAACTATACTCTATTAGTAATCCTGCCACTTAGTAGAAATCAATATCAGCTGCTTTAGTCCTAAATGATGTCCTCGATAAAGGTGTCTCATTACCAAGGTGTCACAGAAGAAACGTCTCATGATGGGTGAAACCAAAGAGCTTCTGAACCTTATTGTCGATAAACGTCTTGGTGACGGTTACAGAAGAGTTTCTAAAATACTGAAGGTCCCACTGGGTTCTGTTGGGGTCATAATCAGGAAGTGGAATGAACCCACGTCACCATAAACCAGCCACGACCAGGTGCTCCATGTTTCAGACAGAGGAGAGAACAGAATTATCAGAAGAGTTGTCCAAGAACCAAAGACCACAGAGCTTCAGAAGGACCTGGAATCAGCAGGATTAATGGTTTCAAAGAAAACAAGAAGTAATGAAGACCACCTGCCATAGCCTGTAGCAGCTCAACACCCTCTAAAAAGGATATCTGAGCTGTAGTTGATGTGATGGACTTATTTACCTAAATCTTATCTGACCTATTATTTTGGTTTAGTCAGGACAACTTAAATTTTTGGGTTCAATCAACGTAAAATTAGTGATGTTCACACTAAAGAAAAAGATAAGTTGAACCAACTTAATTGAATTGCTTCAGTAATTCAATTAGGTTTATCCAACTTAAATGATTAAGTTAGAGCTTTTTGTTGTTCATACTGCTTCAGAGCAGAATGCTCATTCAGACGTTGTTCAGTTGAAACAAACTAAACTAACTTTTAAACAGTTAAAATCTGAACTTTCTTATAAAACCCAGACCACGCTGTTCTATCTTCATCCGTCCAGCCCAACCAGCAGTGACTCTAGTGTGAGTCAGAGGGATGGAGGCAGAGTGCTACAGCTCTAATTGAATTAGGAAGTGTGGAAATCTAAAGAGCTTCAGAAAGGGCTGCAGGTAAACAGACATGGCCTTTTCCTCCCAGTCTGTTTGAAGCTCATAACCCTTTCCAGCCTGTTTATGAGGTGTTCTTCTCTCAGTGTTGTCGGCTGGAGGATTGAGTTTCACTACCTGTTAGTTTATTTTGTAGCAAGGCAGAGGGGGTGGAGGGTGATGAGAGGAGAAGGAGATTGTTTAGCTGGATAGAAGCAGGAGCAGCAGGACGATAAAGTCCTGGTAAAGAGAGCAGAGGAGATGTCAGGGACAGTTCAGGTCTGATGGCTTTAGTTCTTTGTTGAGGTGGCAGAATGCTCCCATGGGTCAGATGTGATGTAAAAGATGCAGAATACTGGAAAGCACTAACCACTCATAAACTAAACCTGAACAAGTTACCAGAACGAACAAAAACAAGGCCTGAAAATGTTTAAGTTGATCAACTTCAAATCACAAGTCGTTCTGGACCTGTTTCCTCCTCACTCTCGCACACTTCTGGCGTGTGAGCGAGCGAGCTCTGTCCGACTTCTTTATTAAGCGATTTGAAGATCTCTAACAGCTCTGGAATGTCTGGAGTAACTTTTTATCACCTTCTCAAGAAGCGTATTTCTTTTCTAAGCACTGCTCTCAAATTTTTTTCCAATATTTTTCCGACAAGTTTGACTCTAAAGGAATACGCCCCATCATCATCAATTCATTGTCTGATTGGTGAGCTCGTGGTCCAATGGGCTTTAGAGCTCAACTTGTCATTATGATCAATCAGCAGCAGTGTTATGCAAGTTACTTTAAAACTGTAATATATTTATATTAGTAGTTACAAACAACATAAAAGATTTAATATATTTGAATTACATATTACAGTCTCAAAACACCAACTGAGTTACACTACTTTGAGTTACTTTTGAGTTACTTTTGGCAAAATATTCTATGTGACAGCGTTCTAAAATACTATAACTGATCAATTTACATTTACATTTTACACAAGAACACCACAAAATACTGTATTTTCTCAGTATTTTATTAAACTTCAGTCAGTCCTAAACCTTTTCTTAATGTCAGTCCATGTATCAGCTGTTGATTCTCCTGGGCAGTGTTGCCACAGTTACTTTGAAAAAGTAATCTGACTACTGACTACTGTTTACTCCTTTAAAAAGTAACTTAGTTACTTTACTGATTACTTGATTTTAAAAGTAAGTTAGGTTACTAGTTACTTTTTTAGTTACTTTATTAGTGACATTCAGCTACCGATGACTCCTCCCCCAACAACCTTTTATAAAATAACTTGATTATTACTGTAACTATTAAATTCATTTGAACATGTTTTATGAACATTAGAACAAACCTTAATGTTCTCATCTTTATCTGACACAAACTCTAAATACTGACTGTATTTATTCCAGCTGAAAAATGATCATCTCTCTAATCCATTGTTCTTTCTGTTTGTGTTGCTGCAGCTTGGTTTTTACTGTATTTACCTGAAATTCGGGTCAACCCTAACCCTACCTGACCCCCTTTTTCAAAATATACTTTTTGGAAAAAGTTTTCTTTGACAACTAAGTCTCATCTTTTATAAACATTTTTAATTTTAAAAAATCAAAAAGCATATTTGAATTTAAAGAATAGTAAAATGTACAACTATGCCTAAAATGAAACACTTTAAGGCGTAACAATAATGATCTGTAGCGTCTTACTGTCATGTCTGCCCCCTGGTGCTCTTGTCTTCCCTGTGTTATAATCATTTTTCCTCTTGTCTCCCACAGGTGTTCTCTCTTTGTAATCCAGCCACCTGTGTCTTGTCTGGTCATCACCTCCCTCCTTATTTAAGCGTCCCTGTCTTGTCAGTGTTTGTTGGATCCTCCTGTGCTGTCGTCTCCCTTAGTCCTCCCTAGTTTTTGTGTCCTCTGGCTTAATAAAAAGCTATTTATTCATTTACCTTCTGCCTCCTGCCTGCTCTTTTGACCTGCACCTGGATTCTCTACAAACCAATATACGACAGAAGGATCCAACCAACATGAACCCTGCAGTTGAGAAGATTACCATCTTGGAGTTCCTGCGGAGGGAGGCAGAAAAGACAACACCCTGGGACGTTGAAGACAAGGAGCTGAGCTCACCTTACTTGGGAACCTGTCTAGCCTTCAAACCTCCTTCACGCCGGAAGCAAGGCGCCGCTCCACCGCCTGATCCCTTAGTTTCAAGCTGGGGCAGCAGCGTAGACCCCCTGCACCTCAACAGCCCTAGAAGCTCCCTCCCTGGGAGTCTGGTTTGACAGTCTGGAATCCACCTGCACCAACAAGCTCCGGTGATGTCCAGCGTGTCTGCAGGTCCAGCTCCACAGCCAACTTCCTCCCAAGCTGCCGCAGCCTCAGCAAACCCCCGCTGAGCCGCCACAGTGCCAGCTGCCTCCCACTGCACCCTTCAAACCCCACGAACCCTCGGACTACGTGTCTTCTCTGGTCCGGCCTGCCCTCACCTGAAGCTGCAAATGGCTGAAACCATCATTGCCATGTTCCACGGCTCCCCAGCTTTGGTGGCAGTGCTCAAAGACCGAGATCAAGGCCCACCCAATGACAACTACTACTTCATCTGTGACTGTGGAAAAACTGAGGGGAATATTTGCCAGTCATGGCATCCCAGCCATCCTGGTCAGTGATAATAATTTGGTCAGTGCAGAGTTTGAAAACTTCCTGAAAAGGAATGGCATAAAACACATAACAACAGCGCCATACCGCCCTTCTTCAAATGGATGTGCTGAGCGGGCGGTGCGAGTGTTCAAAGAAGGAATAAAGAAAATGAGTACTGGCAGTGTAGAAACCAAGTTGGCTCAGTTTCTATTTAAGTATCGTACAACACCTCAGACCACAACTGGAGCTACCCCAGCAGAGCTACTCATGAACCGAAGCATTCAAAAACAATTGGATTTGGTCTGTCCTTCACTAGCCAGTAAAGTGGGCTGGGGTCAGGCAAGACAAAAACAGTATCATGACAAACATGACTGAGTCTGACCCTGTTTATGTGAGGGGTTACTCAGGGGAGATTGAGAAATGGTTACCTGCCACTCTCACTTAGAAGACCGGCCCAGTGTCTTGCTGGGTCATGATCCAAAAGGAACGGGACTGAGTGTCACAGAGGACTGTTGACTCTACGCCACCAGTGGATTGTGAGGAGGTGACAGAGCCGAGAGGGACTACGGCTTCTGACCAACCTGTTGAGATCAGGCATCAATATCCTTAACAAGTTAGGAAGGCACCCACTTTCTTAAAGGACTTTGTTGTTGCAGGGGCAGAAAAAACCCTCGGGTGCCTCCAGGAGGGACAGTACCCCTAAATTGTAGATTAGGTGGAAGTTGAGTTGTTAAAAAAAAAAGTTGTGATTTTGAACTGTTGCACTAGACTTTTTCGTAGTCTGTCATTTTGAAAGACAGGGTCCAAAACTTTTGGTCATAATCTATTTTTATCGTCTCGTCTCTCGTCTCGTCTTCTTCCGCTTATCCGGGTCCGGGTCGCGGGGGCAGCATCCCAGTTAGGGAGTTCCAGACAGTCTTCTCCCCAGCCACTTCTACCAGCTCCTCCGGCAGGATCCCAAGGCGCTCCAGGGCCAAACCAGAGATGTATTTTCTCCAGCGTGTCCTGGGTCGACCCGGGAGCCTCCTGCCAGCAGGACATGCCTGAAACACCTCCCGAGGGAGGCGTCCAGGAGGCATCCTTACCAGATGCCCGAACCACCTCAACTGGCTCCTTTCGATATGGAGGAGCAGCGACTCTACTCCGAGTCTCTCCCAAATGTCCGAGCTCCTCACCCTATCCCTAAGGCTGAGCCCGGCCACCCTGCAGAGAAAACTCATTTCGGCCGCTTGTATCCGCGATCTCGTTCTTTCGGTCATTACCCAAAGCTCATGACCATAGGTGAGGATTGGGAGGTAGATCGACCGGTAAATCGAGAGCCTTGGTTTCTGGCTCAGCTCCTTCTTCACCACAACAGACCGGTTCAGCGTCCGCATCACTGCAGACGCTGCCCCAATCCGCCTGTCGATCTCCCGCTCCCTCCTTCCCTCACTCGTGAACAAGACCCCGAGATACTTGAACTCCTCCACTTGAGGCAGGACCTCTCTCCCGACCTGGAGATGGCAATCCACCCTTTTCCGACCGAGAACCATGGCCTCAGACTTGGAGGTGCTGATCCTCATCCCAGCCGCTTCACACTCGGCTGTGAACCTCCCCAGCAAGAGCTGAAGGTCAGAGCCTGATGACGCTAGGAGGACCACATCATCCGCAAAAAGCAGAGACGAGATTCTCCTGTCACCAAACTCGACACCCTCCACACCACCTCCTCAGCCTCCCTGGGAAGGTCTACTCCAGGGTACTGGAGAGGAGGGTCCGGTCGATAGTTGAACCTCAGATAGAAGAGGAGCAATCTATTTTTATCCGTCACTTAATCATTTAAAAAATGATATTACTGACATTTGCAACAGCATTTAATTATGTTCATTCATTTTAAATAATATTGTAATTGTTCCTTGACAGCTTTATCCTCCACTGAGGGTTGAAGCGCTCTGAGTGACTCAGGTCGCTGCAGCGGTAAAACACTGTCAGTGTGACAGAGATGGAGCTCAGAGTCCAGTTTTAAGAGGAACATTTAATGAAAACATTTAATCCAAAGAGATAATCAGATAATTTCTGCTAAACAAGCAGGTTGAACGAAACCCACAGCGGTCAGAAGCTGCAGAAGTGCCGGTGACACGGGAATTGCACAGTTCTGATGGTTCGGTTGATCTAACACTGGGCCCAATCCAGCACAGGGGCTGCTCTGAATCTAAATCAACTGATCAGCCAGTCATCATCATCCGGATTCTGCCACATATTGACGTGATGCAGCGCATCCACAAGTATCCCTGCAGTATTCATGTCTCGTAGAGACAATTATAAACACACCTGATCACAAATAAAGCACCAATAATTACCGTTATAATAAATATTTGAAGGCATATGTATGATCAAGCTGTGATATAACTCCTAAATGCAACATATTTTCATTCAGATTCTCATTTTTATTATGTTCAGAAATGGGGGTGGAGGTGAGGTGACTGTTGGTTGTGCATGCGTGCGTGTGTGCGTCCGTGCATGTGTGTGCATGCACAGCCTACTGTCTGATATTGTCTTCATTTAATAATGACGTCAATGACGGAAAATATTCAGTTAACGCGACCCCTGGGTCGACCAGAGACGTAACTGCAGAAAAGTTATTCTCCCTCTGCTGTCCTGGTGAAGAACTGCTTCACAACACCGACGGAGAAGTATAAATCAAAACCGTCTCTGTCAATACGTGTGAGTGTGTGAGCACAAACTTGCTGTCAGAGAAGTACAAACTAGGCTTTAGTCAGAAGACTAGCACAAGCATTGTGAACCACCTGGAACCGATCCAAGGAGGTTTTGTTCGGACAGGTGAGGAGAGAGCTGCAGTAGTCCAGACCAGAAGAGATGAAAGCATGGAGAACAATTACAGTTCAGAGCCTGACTCAGTGGAACTTAGCTTAGCAATAGAGATGAAAGAAGGAAGAGAACCAGAGAACTGACATGAGCATCCAGAGTCAGAGGGTGACAGTAAGGAGGGTTACATCACTGGAACATCTCAAAGCTCTGGCTTGTCTGGTTCACCCCAAAATAAAAAAGAGACCATAATCATAAACCAATCCAAGATTTCCTGTAACTCTAGCATTAAATGTCATCGTTTTACACCTTTTAAAAAATACTTGAATGTATTTTTGTAGTTTTTGACAAATCATGATGACTATAACTCCTGCTGTCCTTAGAAAGAAAAAGAAATCCAGAGCAGATCACAAATGATGTCTTCATGAAGGAAAACGCTCCAGTGCTCCAGTCTGTGGTTCTACAAGATCCCACAACCTCATACAAGTCGCAGTGATGAAAAGTAGAATCAGTTGCAGTCTTTCATTTTCAAAGATGATATCAAATAGTAAATAATAAACGTTGTCATACACTATTATTCTTTCTGAGTCACTCTTTGTTTATATTAGGGAACCACACCAGCTGCAGATGTGAAAAACATTCTGCTGGACCAAACTCAGAGGCTGCACTGAAAGAAAGGACTGTGGCAGCCTGCAGCAGCTGAGAAAACACAACCCATGCAGCTTGGTGGAATAATCTTATGGATGCTATTAGCATAGCTGCTGTTTACTCTGCCATGCCAGATGCATAATACCCATTAGGCAGCAGAGGTTTGACACTACTCGTATTTTACAAAGTATGTGCCAAACCTGAGCGATTGAATCTGAGTGAGGCCAAGCTGCTGACCTCTGAACACTCTTACAAATGACACAAACATCCATCACTCATTGGCTGGGTGATGAAGACCACTGTACAGTGAAGCTCATGTCAGCTGTAGAACTTGTGTCTGAATCCAGGATAAACACATTAAAATGGTATTTCATCAAGTAAAATAATGATTTTTAAATAGTTTACTGCTAAATACATACAATAGCTTCTGTTCTGAAATTATTTAAATGAAAACTGTCAGCCAATTTAGAGATTTGCAAAAGAGTTGTTACTGTTGGTAACGGTTCTGAGTTCAATTAAAACAATAGAAGAAGAATTTTACTAGTGTTCAGCCAATGCAAATAAGATGTTTTTGACTTGTGACACAACAGAATAAAACCAAACGAATGAAGCTGGTCTGGACTAAAATAATCAAATCCTTAAATTCATATTTAGTTGTCAAACTGATGAGGCAACCAGGTGACTTCTGTAACTCTCAGTGGGACGTCTCACCTGTCCACAGGTGTTCTGGTCCAAACTGCTCCAGCTGTCTCAAGTCTGAAGGCGCTTTCTCCAGACGTTCAACAAAATCTAGATCAAGGTTTCTTCATGACCTGTTGGAGGACCCATGACCTGTTTGAGGACCCATGACCTGTTAGAGGACCCATGACTTGTTGGAGGACCCATGACTTGTTGGAGGACCCATGACCTGTTAGAGGACCCATGACTTGTTAGAGGACCCATGACTTGTTAGAGGACCCATGACTTGTTGGAGGACCCATGACCTGTTAGAGGACCCATGACTTGTTGGAGGACCCATGACCTGTTGGAGGACCCATGACCTGTTAGAGGACCCATGACCTGTTAGAGGACCCATGACTTGTTGGAGGACCCATGACCTCTTAGAGGACCCATGTCCTTGTAGTGAACCCCAAAGGTCAAATTCTGAACCAAAGGTCACCGTTCGGAGTCAGGTCCTGGTCCACGTTTTGGTCTCAGACAAGAAGACACACACAGTTTTGGAACTTATAAATTAAGTCTCTTGTTTACAGAACAGCTGGAAGACCTTGATTCTCATCAACATTCACAAAAATAACCCTCTCCTTCTCTCTGGTCTTATGATTTTCCTAAGATTATATAGGTGCACATAATTCTTTCAATATAGTATTCAGGGGATTACCTGCTGCTCATGTTTAGTACTCAAGTCGTCCTCAGTAGTTCTTTTACTGGGGGTGGGGGTGGGGGGGTTTGGTGTGCTGGCGCTGCAGCATGTGTGTCAATAAGGGTCGGCGGCCGTATGAGAACTCCTTCGCAGCACCCCACAACGGGAAGTGAAACTTAACGAGCCACTCAGCCTGCGCTGCAGCTTGTCAGTGTGTGATCACGGGCTGTGTGATCGGTACTGTGACGACACCAGTTTGCAATGGAGACTCGGGATCGGCAGATCTTCAAAATCTAATGACTCAGACTTGAGGGCAAAAAAACCTGATCGGGACATCCCTAATGAAAATGTCTCATCTCTAAACTTGACTGATAGATGAGCCTAATCATTGTGATTTAATCATGGTTTATATTAACCTCAGTGCATTAATTAGGATTTATTAATTTTAAACCCTAATTTCAAATAAAATCATATTCTGAGCTTTCTTGGGAATCAGATCAGAGTTTGGAGAAACTTGGTGAAAAGGTAACGCCGTTTGACCTCTCCGTTTGCCATGATGGTTTAGAGTAGACAAAATCAAAGATTCTTTCCAGAAACATTTCATTCCTCTCACCTCATGTTCCAGCAGCACTGAGTCCTGCTCCGGGGTGGTTCTGAGTTTGGATATTTGCCCAGATTCATCTCCAGGAGGCCTAGGAGCTCTGAACCTCCTCTGAGATGTTCGTTCTCAGGAAAAGAAAGATGTACTCATTTCAACAACATGGTTCATTTAAATTAAGAAACTTTTAATCATTTTTCATTTCAAGAGTTTCATTTAGAATTTAAGTTAAAACAATCATTTTTGATCCAGCCTCAGTTTTGATCAGAGAGCTGTTCAGTAGACTGCCAGTCACAATGTGATCGTTATCATGAATGTTATCACAGGATCAGTCAAACCTGTGACACAACCACTGCTTCTGAAGCTCCTTTGACAGCTGTGGGAAAGAGACAATCCCTCAGAGACTCTGTACCCAGCTTCCCACCTGACGCCTGTCAGGTACACACCTGTGCAATTACAGAACTGGTGCCAGATTTGTTAATTATTCACAAATAATTTATTCAATAACAATTAATGAATGAAATCAAGCCTGATTTATTTGAATAATTCCTAAACTGTCTGTTTTTTCAAGAAACTCATTAAAATTATTAATCATCACCTGAGTAATTTTTTGCTGTTAGTTTATTTGAGTAGTATTAGTGTAATGTTTAGAATAAAAATTAAATTGTTTTGCAAAAAAAAAAGAGCCTCAAAGCATGACCTTCACATCAATGATGCATAGGCTGGACACCTACAGGGTTTCCTACTCCCTTTAGCATGGATAGGCTGTCGTATCAGAATGGATATAGCCTCCTGCTACAAGAATGTCGCCACAGCAGGGGGCGCAATAGTCTTGATTTTGGCCCTGGTACTGTGCCATAGTAGGACACATGACCTGTGACCTATTGGAGGACTTGTGACCTGTTGACCTCCTGATCAGCAGATGACCACCCCACCATAAACACACAGGAATCCAAGATGTTGTGTTACAGGCATATCTGGAGATGTTGGAATGATGAGGCAGTTATTCCAACAACATCAACAAACTGAGGCTTTTATTTAAATGAAGTTGTATTTTTTCTCATAGTAATTGTGAGAGTTATTCATACGTTCATCAGCTGGATGACTGTCATTCTCTACCTGCTGGTGTTCGTCAGGCCTCTCTGGTTCAGAATGCTGCCGCCAGACATCAACATCCACCAGGAAGCCTGGCCACGTCTCTCCTGTCCTCACTGCCCTTTACTGGCTCCCTGTTTTCTTTAGAATTGATTTTAAGATTTTGTTCTTAACTATTAAAGAGCTACAGGGTCCCCAAACCTGCTGGTTCTGCTGCAGCCCGATGCTCCACCCAAAGCTTTAAAGTCTGCCAGTGAATTGATGCTGATCAAATGAAGCTGTCATGGTGTCCCTGATGAGTTTCATGAATATCTTCAGGCATTTAGCAGGCATGGGTGTGAGAGCCTTCATCTGGCAACCAGAGGGTTATTGGCTCAATCCCAGCTCCAGCTGGGTCACTTCGTTGTATCCTTGGACAAAATGTACCCACATTCACTAACCCTATTGGAGGTGGTTGAAGGTCCAGTGGTGCCTGGTGCATGGCAGCTCTGCTCCAGTGGCTACAGTGTAGCTTACTGCTATCAGCGTGTGAATGTGTGTATAAATAGGTGAATGACTGACTGTAATGTAAAGCTTTTTTTAGTTCATGATTTAGAAAAGCTCTATACAAATGCGGGCCATTACCATTCACCGTTTACCCGTAGTCATTCAAGCTTGTGACTGTGAGCTGCAGCTGATGGTTTCTGTTGTTTCTGTCAAACCAGGCATGAAACAGGTTCAGTTCATCAGCCAGAGAGGTCTACTGGTTGGGAGAGGTTTCAGCGCAGTAACTGATCTTATCTCCTCCCACACCTGCCTGGACTTTGTACTGGTGTTAAAATGATTTCCCACTTGCTGTCAATGTTTGGTTTTTGTAGATTTTTATGCCACAGCTCAGACACAGCTTGACAGTTCTGCATGCAGCAGCCTCAGCAGATCTGTGAGTCACGTTGTGAGCTTTAGTACTGGCTGTACTTCCTGGGTCATCCATTGCTTGATTGGTGAATAATCCCGTTCTCCTGCTGGTGACATTGTCCACACAGTAAGTTATGTGCGCAATTTCTCTACAGCAGCTCTCAGGTTATTCAGTGTTTGTTGAAAACTCCCCAGTCAGTGGTTATAACAGCCTGAAGCTGAAGAGCAGCATCCTCTGACCAGGTCCTCACAGACATAATCCTCTGTCAGTACAGGGGGTACAGAAAGAGTGATAGTTGGTCAGATGCGTCCAGGAGGGGGTCAGATAAAGCTCTTTATGTCTTAGAAAAAGTTCCAGTTTAATCTCATAAGTCCAAAGGATGCCCTTCCAGAAGCTTGGCGGTTCATAAACATGCATGTTGGTTAATTCTAGTCTGTGTGTCGAAGCATCTTTAGGCAAGAGCCAGAAACATGACCCTACTGTAAAATGGATGCTCCTCAGGGATGGGTCAAGTTCAGGGACAAATTCCACTGTTTTATACATACATGTGGCCATAAAGTCTTCTTCATTCTCTTCTTCTTCTTTGTTTTAATAATTTTATCACAGTATTTGAATAAAGGAAACACCTCTCAAGGGATTTTCTGCTCCACATTGCTTTAACATCCACTCATGGAACTGCAACACCTGGATGGATTCATTGTTCATCATGAGTCTCTGGCATGAACAAGAAATATTTTCACATCATTAACAGTTTCCCAGCATGCCCACTTTACATGTGCATCCAAGTCGATCTAGGTCGATCTTATGTTAGTGAACTGGGAGCCTTTATTCTAGTTTACATGTCTGTTAGAAAACCGAACTCTCAAATGAAGTTCGCTCCACTCAGGTATGATAGGTGGCGACATGCGTCTTTTCATGTCGTTGTTTTCTTGGCATTTAAAATTTGTTCTAAATGCTTCCATCGGACACAAATTAGCTCAGGTGTCTTCATGTACCCAGCACTGGCATCTTCTTCTACCGCTACTGATTTGTTTGAGATTGAGATTAACTGTATTGATCCCTCAGAGGGGAGATTCACTTTCAGTACAATCTTGCAGGATTTCACACACACACACACACACACACACACACACACACACACACACACACACACACACACACACACAACAGACAGGTAAGATTGTCCTTGCAGGCTTGCTGCCACCTTGAGTGGCGCCCCCTTTAAGCAGATAAGGAAAAAGGGCTAACAATAGGAANGAGGACCCATGACTTGTTGGAGGACCCATGACCTGTTAGAGGACCCATGACTTGTTGGAGGACCCATGACCTGTTAGAGGACCCATGACTTGTTGGAGGACCCATGACTTGTTGGAGGACCCATGACCGGTTAGAGGACCCATGACTTGTTGGAGGACCCATGACCTGTTAGAGGACCCATGACTTGTTGGAGGACCCATGACCTGTTAGAGGACCCATGACCTGTTAGAGGACCCATGACTTGTTAGAGGACCCATGACTTGTTGGAGGACCCATGACCTGTTAGAGGACCCATGACCTGTTAGAGGACCCATGACCTGTTAGAGGACCCATGACCTGTTAGAGGACCCATGACTTGTTGGAGGACCCATGACTTGTTGGAGGACCCATGACCTGTTAGAGGACCCATGACCTGTTAGAGGACCCATGACTTGTTAGAGGACCCATGACTTGTTGGAGGACCCATGACCTGTTAGAGGACCCATGACCTGTTAGAGGACCCATGACTTGTTAGAGGACCCATGACTTGTTGGAGGACCCATGACCTGTTAGAGGACCCNACACACACACACACACACACACACACACACACACACACACACACACACACACACACACAACAGACAGGTAAGATTGTCCTTGCAGGCTTGCTGCCACCTTGAGTGGCGCCCCCTTTAAGCAGATAAGGAAAAAGGGCTAACAATAGGAAAGGATGAGGAAGAAAAAAATGTAGCCCCCCAGCCATGCCTCCAGACATGGCTGAGACTAGGGATTGGCATTAAAATGTAATATTGGAAAATATCTATATTGGTTTTTATACCAATATTTATACCGATATACATAACCTTTACATACCACGCACATATTATACATCAGACTGTTCGGCTACTACTCCTCTCTCCCAAAATGTCAAAATATAACAAATCTGATGTTTAGTTTTGGAGTTATTTCTATTTATTTGGCACACCTTGCATTAAATCCTGTGGCTTCAGCATTTCCCAGTCAACCTTGAATGCAACATCTATTGACAAACACTTGATGACATCATCAAACCACATCATTACTTGCAGCTTAACATGCAACAAGTAAGAGGACTCACCAACCTGTCTTTGGTTTGGAATTATGTCGGGCAGAGTAGCAGGACTGGCATGGCAGCTAGCGAGATTAGCTCGGTTAGCTCGACTGCCGCGGTCGAACCAGGTGTGTGTGTGTGTGTGTGTGTGTGTGTGTGTGTGTGTGTGTGTGTGTGTGTGTGTGTGTGTGTGTGTGTGTGTGTGGCGTGGGGCATTGTTTCACCATATTTCCTTTTGTATCAATAAAATGTATTTTTATTTATGGAATCATGTCTCTGCTTGCCTTTGGACGAACCCTTATGAGACGAACTAGTGAGACGTTTGTGCGCGCTCCTGTTCAAGGCTGCAGTTATTCGCAGCGGCAGGCCAGGCGCTCGTGAGGTTCGTTTCTTAAAGCTGACCCCGGAACCTTTAAAATTATACTTAAATATAAGTCAAGTGGAGCATTATTATAGCAGTGGCTGTAACGCCTCACCTGGAACAGTCAATCTGTTGGGCTTGTTCCTGGCACTCCATTCTGTTTGCTATACAGCCGGTCAGGACACGGGGTGAAAAAAAAAGCCGTGATGTTTCATTTCCATGATGTTCAAAACACTCCAGCTGATCCAGAATGCTGCTGCCAGACATCTGATGAGAGGTAGGAGAGATCAGATTGATCCAGTTTTACTTCATTGGCTTCCTGTAAGATCCAGAATATATTTTAATCATAATTAAAGAACAAAACTACAGAATAAATATGAAAGCAACACAGAGATATGAAGAGATCTCAACTGTGAGGACGAACCAGGAGCAATCTATCACGATACCCACAGAGGCTGCAGAGGCCTCCTACAGACAGATGTTTTATAAACTAATAATCCTCTTATTTGGTTCATCTGCTGTGCTGCCCTGTTCTCACCACACTACACTACACCTGAGATGCACACTGTCTTCACCTGAGCATAACCATTCACGGTTCAGCACCTTCACTGTCTGATACTGCTTTCTCCTTTTCTCTCTGCCAGCAGCAGGACCGTCAAGTGAAGACATGCCCACATGGACAAATCTGATTATATCACAACAGATGTTGCTCTTACTATAAGCTTTCGATATAAAAAGCAAAGATCAAAGCAAATACTTCAACAGATCGAGTGTCAAACTGATTACAACCCAAAACCTGCATGTGGAAAACACAGAGTTCCTAATGTTGTTTATCTTTAACTCCACAGGTGATTTACAGATAGAAGGTTAAGAGATGGGAGAAAATACTTGATTGTACAAACATGCCATCTAGATGGCCTGTATCAACATTCACACATCAATAAACACCTCCACACACAGGTTTATCCTGATCCAGACAGTGGACTGGTGTCTTTATTGGTCCTGTTAGGACCGGCTCACACGGATTTTCAAATAGATGACCAATTTAAGATCATAAAAGACCACAAGTGGTGATAATAAAATCCCAGATGTGGCCATCCTGCTCCTGCAGTGTGTGGTGACACAGTAAAGACAGCGCATCACAGATGAACCGATTTCACACCGAAACATTCCCAGATCAGATGTGAAATCTCGCAGAATTTCTCAAGATTAATTGTGACTTTGGAAGAAACAACCATGACAGTTTTATTTTATTATAAACAATGCACTCCTGACAGTTTTGTTAGCAGGTAGAACAGAGAATACAAACAGCTGTTTTGATGTAGCTTGTCAACCAAAGGCAAGCGGAGACATGGTTCCATAAATAAAATAAAAATACATTTTATTAATACAAAAGGAAATATGGTAAAACAATGCTCCGCGCCACACACACACACCGGGTTATGGCTCAGTTGAACCGCCACCATAATAGTCCCAGATGGGAGCTAACGCAGAGCTATATCGCTAGTCGCGAGGGTCCAGTCCTGCTCTGATGGTATTACTCCTCCGCTGGTTTTACTTCTCATCTGGTTTCGCTTCTCGCCGGTCCGAGTTCCATTGCCCCGGTTACACACGCAACTCACGCAGAGCGAGACGGCAGGGCGTCCATCAACGTTGATGTCCTAAAAACACAAAGCTATAATACCTTCAAGCCGCTGACATGAGAGTCCAACATTTCCACTACCCAACCCAGTTTACATACCGTGTTTACGTTGCCAACAGCTGCCACCGAACCGAACGCAGAGTGAAAGTTGTAGTCAGTCGGGTGTTCTCAATGGTTTTTCTCCCCAAAAGGCTGTGTTCGACTAACACCAGACGAGCGGGAGCAGCGTGCTCAGCACAGCCGCCTTTGATACACTGTGAGCGGACTGAGAGGAGTGAAATAGTCGGGGACGGAGAGGCTGAGTCCCGACACCCAGTAACATCCACACATCGCTGTGCGCTCATCTACACAGCAGCTTTAGCTCTGTGAAACCCTGTAATCCATCAAAGTGGTTTTCAGCTTCATGAACGCTGCCCAAATACCACCGAGAAAAACAGCAGGTCCAGAGGAAGTATGTCGGCCTTTGGCACGCAACGCAATGGTGCAATACTGCCACCTACCGCATATACATTTCTTTCTATTTTTGAAGCTTTCAAGAACGTGCGCGTAGCGTCAGTTGACGTCACATTCGTAGGACAGCGCGGGAATTTCAGGCCTGAATTGAAGCACATTTTACAGCTCACAGCTAGTTAAAGACAACGGAACAATACATGGGTGGTCTCATTCTTTAGTTTAAAACGCTTCATCACCCTTTAACTTCAAGAAACTGAACATGCATGGTTATTTATTTTACAAATACTGCCCCACGACTCACTAGACAGAGGTTGTGGTTTTTGAATTGGAGCACCTTAGGAATAAACTTGATTATTCTGGACCAGGATCTGTAATTAACTCTCATATAACACATGTTGGGTTTGTTTTCTTCCACCTGCACATTATTAGAATTAGAAAAGTCTTGACTCAAAGTGATGCAGAGAAACTATGGATTTATTAGCATTTGGCTCTTGGTCTGATTTTGAGAAACAGATCCTAGCATTCCCACACTTTAGTTTCTGGGACGCATCCTTCTTATTTTGGAATTCAGTGCACCAAGTTATGAAGTCCACTACTGTGGTAAATACAGTGGTGTGAAAAACTATTTGCCCCCTTCCTGATTTCTTATTCTTTTGCATGTTTGTCACACAAAATGTTTCTGATCATCAAACACATTTAACTATTAGTCAAAGATAACACAAGTAAACACAAAATGCAGATTTTAAATGATGGTTTTTATTATTTAGGGAGAAAAACAATCCAAACCTACATGGCCCTGTGTGAAAAAGTGATTGCCCCCTGAACCTAATAACTGGTTGGGCCACCCTTAGCAGCAATAACTACAATGAAGTGTTTGCGATAACTTGCAGCGAGTCTTTCACAGTGCTCTGGAGGAATGTTGGCCCACTCATCTTTGCAGAATTGTTGTAATTCAGCTTTATTTGAGGGTTTTCTAGCATGAAGCGCCTTTTTAAGGTCATGCCACAACATCTCAATAGGATTCAGGTCAGGACTTTGACTAGGCCACTCCAAAGTCTTCATTTTGTTTTTCTTCAGCCGTTCAGAGGTGGATTTGCTGCTGTGTTTTGGGTCATTGTCCTGCTGCAGCACCCAAGATGGCTTCAGCTTGAGTTGACCAACAGATGGCCTTCAGGACATTCTCCTTCAGGATGTGTTGGTAGACAGTAGAATTCATGGTTCCATCTATCACAGCAAGCCTTCCAGGTCCTGAAGCAGCAAAACATCCCCAGACCATCACACTACCACCACCATGTTTTACTGTTGGTATGATGTTCTTTTTCTGAAATGCTGTTACTTTTACGCCAGATGTAACGGGACACGCACCTTCCAAAAAGTTCAACTTTTGTCTCGTCGGTCCACAAGGTATTTTCCCAAAAGTCTTGGCAATCATTGAGATGTTTTTTAGCAAAATAGAGACGAGCCTTAATGTTCCTTTTGCGCCTTGGAAATCTGCCCTGCAGGCCGTTTTTGCCCAGTCTCTTTCTTATGGTGGAGTCGTGAACTCTGACCTTAATTGAGGCAAGTGAGGCCTGCAGTTCTCTAGATGTTGTCCTGAGGTCTTTTGTGGCCTCTCGGATGAGTTGTCTCTGCGCTCTTGGGGTCATTTTGGTCGGCCAGCCACTCCTGGGAAGGTTCACCACTGTTCCATGTTTTTGCCATTTGTGGATAATGGCTCTCACTGTGGTTCTCTGGAGTCCCAAAGCTTTAGAAATGGCTTTAGAACCTTTACCAGACTGATAGATCTCAATTACTATTGTTCTCATTTGTTCCTGAATTTCTTTGGATCTTGGCATGATGTCTAGCTTTTGAGGTGCTTTTGGTCTACTTCTCTGTGTCAGGTAGCGCCTATTGAAGTGATTTCTTGATTGAAACAGGTGTGGCAGTAATCAGGCCTGGGGGTGGCTACAGAAATTGAACTCAGGTGTGATAAACCACAGTTAAGTTATTTTTTAACAAGGGGGGCAATCACTTTTTCACACAGGGCCATGTAGGTTTGGATCGTTTTTCTCCCTAAATAATAAAAACCATCATTTAAAAACTGCATTTTGTGTTTACTTGTGTTATCTTTGACTAATAGTTAAATGTGTTTGATGATCAGAAACATTTTGTGTGACAAACATGCAAAAGAATAAGAAATCAGGAAGGGGGAGATAGTTTTTCACACCACTGTATGTAAGTGGCAACTAATCATTTTCCCTTTCCCCAAATAATTGTCACTAACTTTACCTGGAAAATATTTACATTCATGTCAATTTCATTTAAAAATTAAACCAACCAAAATTGTTCAGTCACTGACTGAACTCTTATTCCTATGACATGATTTTTACTCAATAAGAGAAATTCTTCAGGTAATTCTACAGATGTCTGACTGGCGTTATTGTCCTGAACCCAGTGAAGTCTTTTAAAGTTAAAGCTGCTTCCACTGAAACAGGCAGCTGTTGGTTTAATCCACCATTACTGAGTGATATTTTTGACCATGGTGCTGCAGCTCGCCGGGCCCCTTTGGAAAACAGCAGTCTAGTGAGGGTTGAATGGAGTGTGTGTTCAGAGTCCAGCTATCTGTGCACATTAGTGAGAGAGGCCGTTGTGCCTGTGTACAATAGTTTATAACCAGATCTGTCTGGATGTGTGTCCATGAACACATATGTGCTATACTGCAGACATGAATCAGTGTACACGTGCCAGGTGCTAAGAATGATTGCATTGTTTATCGCAGTCCTTTTGTGTGTGTGTACGTGCGTGCATGCGTGTGTGTGTGTGGAAAAACCCTATCCATCCACAGGCTGTTTCAGACAGAAAATTAGGAGGGTTGGGGTCTGAACTACACCTGGTGTTAGAACAGAACACTGCGTTGTTTTCCTGCTGTGTGTGCAGAGTGTGTACATAGATGTGTGTTGTGCAGCACATGACTGCAGGGTGCATCTTTTCCTCTGGTTGGGCCATCTGCAGCCCAAAGCAGCACCTCAGTGAGCTGCTCTCCAAGTGGTTTCATCAGTTCCTTCTAAACCAAACAGCTGCCAGGACTCATTGTGGCTGAAAGTGATTCTGTGTTTCCTGTAGAGATGTTGGTAGTACTGATTCGTCCATCAAAGTTGATGATGGATTGCAACTGCAAAGCCTACAGCGTATTCTTGGGGCTCATCTGCACGGTTGCCATGCAAGAAGACGATGCACTTTTGTTCCTTCCTTTTGTTCCACAGGAATGCATATCACAATGTTTGGCATCACCTTGGCTGCAGGGGTTGTCTGTGTTTATAAGGTACTGCTCTACTTTGAGGGCTCCACTCCAGATTTATGACGTTTGCGCCCCTTTTTGGCCACTCAGTACAATTCATCCACCCAGTGGTGCTGGGTAAACACCACATGGTTTAGCCTGCCAGCTGAAGCAATACCAGGGAGTAGCACATGGAGCCAGCCTGTGAGAGCTGTAGGAGTTGGGTGAGAAGCAGTGATGCACATCCAACGTACCAGTGAGAGTACAGCTGTGAGACCAGAAAGGTGGGATCTATAGCCAAAGCCCCTAAATGCCAGTAGAGATGTTTACTTGAAAGAAAAATACCTATAAAATTCATCTCAGGGAACCATCAACAAAAAAATCTATTAAAGGTACTATAGGTAATTTGGCAAATAATGTAGCTTAAACCATTTTTTTTATGCCTCAACAACGTTCTCACTGTAGCGTACATAAACTTATTAAGTTTAAAGCTGCACACGTCTGCATGATTATCAGACTAGTTTGGTAGGTTTTATTCTAAGCTAGGCTCAGACACCGTCACTGATCTAAAAGTTATGCAGGGATCTCTAAGTTCTGGAAATTTCACAGTGAGTAGATACGTACCTTATATCGACAGATGCAAGTCTGAGTCGGAAATAAAGTCTTTACAGATTTTATTATATAAACAGACTGGACGAACAAACAGACATATGAGGTAGCAGATTGATTAGCAGCTTTAGCATGTTATGGAGTGTTCTAGGTGACCTTAAGTTGAGAGTTTAACGACCTGAGCCTCGTGATGGATTAAGACTAGGGAAATTATCTTAATTTAGTTACGAGGGCAGTTTGGAGAAGCTACGTGATGGACAAGTTAGATGGAGTGTTACTTATCAAAAGAGCCTCACGCTTTACCAGACAGTGGAGTTCTTACTGTAGCCGCTCCGGGATCGAACCCGTCGGAGAGCCAGATGGGACGGCGTGGAAGTGGGAGAATCCCCCTCGGTCCGGTTCGGACGCCTGAGGAGGTCCGGGGACTGCCGTGGGCCACGGAGGTCGTCCTGGGATGCGGGTCAGCAGCCCCATTTCCAGCAGGGAGCAGAGGCTGGTGTTTCCTTCCCCATTGTGGGTGAGAAGAAGCAGACCGGTGGCGTAGCTTCAGGGAAGAGAAATGAACATTGGCCTTAAACGGGGCTTGAGACCCGAACGGGATAGGCTGGCACCTTGAGCACACCGTGTAGCAGAGAAACGGTGAGCGTCTTTTCTCGTCACTGGCTGAACGAGAACTGACTTCTACCGGAGTGGCAGTATAGCCAAGATGGAGGCATGTCAACGTGGACCAATCGGAGAGGGTTTTAATAAACACATAACCCAGGTCTTTAAAGTCACAATACTTAACTACTGAATTGAGTATTAATATGATTTAACCTTTTAGCAAAGTAGAAATATGACATAATACTGACGCTGGATCAAACATTCATAATACTGTGGAAGAAAATGCATTAATCATATTAAGACATTTCTGGACAGTGGAGTCAAAGTAGTGTCATTTAGAAGGAGACAGGAAGAGTCTTTAAGTTTATTATTATACTAAAGAAAGTCCTGTGGGTCTTCCGGCACGGCCGAACCCTTGGAAGAATGTTGATTCAGGTTAAAACATAATAAAAGAGCCATTTTAATCCAAGTTATTGGGGAAAAGATGGATTATTGTTTGTGATGGTTAGAGGTTATAGCATATTTGATAATGCTACATCACATAGTATAGCTTTAAATATATTGTGCAATTAAAAAACAAAGAAATCAATAAGATTGTTCCCTCGCAGTTCTCTAAAAACCTCAGCCAATCATATGTTTCAGACCGAAAGCAACTATTGGACAATCCGGCTGTCCGTCTCACCGAAGCGCCTCGCTTCCTCACTGCTTGGATCCTCCATTAATGCGTGCTGGAGCATTTTAAAGCAGAACATCCCGGAAGTGAGAGAAGGACAGAACCGGCCGGCTGTTAGCGCTTCAATTTTAGGAAAAAATACCAGAGTCCCAAAATGAAAAACACCTTTTCAGCTAGCATAAAACTAAAAACGTTTGGACGTAGAAAGAGGAAAAACCTGGGGGAACATTAGCATAGCGTTTCAACGACTGAATGTGCGGTCCATGTCCAGCGGAGGCAAACATGAAGAGAGTACAGAGTGTTGAAGGTAGGAGTTAGTCTAGAAGATGTTCTCTGAAGAGCTGGGTCTTCAGGAGGTTCTTGAAGATGGACCTGTTCTGGTATCTTGGAAGATCATTCCACCATCGTGGAACGACACATGAGAAGAGTCTGGACTGTCCCAGCGTGGTGTAGCTCTGCTAGCTGATGATCCTTTGATGACTAGAGAGTGACGGAGCCGTGATGTCAGCCTTAGCAAGAGGATTCCAGTAGATGGTCTGTTCCATTCAGGACTTTGTATGCTAGTGTTAGCGACTTGAATTTGATGCAGCAGCTAAAGGTAGCCAGTGGAGCTCAATGAACAGAGGGCTGATTGAAGACCAAACACACTGCTGGTTTCTGAACCATTAGTAGAGGTTTACCAGTCCAGGCTGAAGACCAGTTAGAAGGGCATTGCAGTGGTCAAGGAGGGAGATGACCATAGACTGAACCAGGAGCTGGGTGGTGGATTGGATCAGGTATGGTCTGATCTTTCGTATGTCAAACGATGCAAGTAGCACAAACAAGGTGGATCAAACAGTTTGACAGAGTGACAGAGAGGGAAAAATCAATTAAAACAGCAAAATGGTTTGAAAATATGGCATCAGTGATAGTGAGATTAAAAACAGTTAAACCACGAGACAAAACAAAGTCCAGTGTGTGTCCATGATCCTGAGTGGTTACATTACTGGACTGCGTTTGATTAAAAGATCGAGTCAAGTCAAAAGATCCATCAGTTATCATCTCTATTCTTTCTCTGTTGTTCCTCCCTGAAACATAGACACTCCCACCAGGATGAATGCTGCTTTAAGATTCATTACTGTGATGACGGTATGTTTGTAGTGTTAATAAATTATTACTTTAGTTAGTAGTAATAGCAAGTAGTAATGATTACTTTACTGAGTAGTAATGAAAGATTAAAAACTTTTGATAACAGTTTCTAAACTTGAAAACTGAGAACATTTTAAACAACTTGCTGAAACAGGAAGTTGTTTTTCTATCTCATTTTAATTCATTTGACCAAACATACATGTTTTTATGAATAAGTGAGGATGAGCCATTACAGTAAAGAAGCATGAAGCCTTTAACCAATCACACACATTTATGTGTGTTTATGTGTTTGAATGAGTCGCTTCGAGTAAACACGGTTGTATGTTGGCTGATCGATGGCGTTTAGAGGCTCAACTAAGTGGCACCTCATCACTGCCAAAACAAACAATAACTGCGTGTGTGTGTGTGTGTGTGTGTGTGTGTGTGTGTGTGTGTGTGTGTGTGTGTGTGTGTGTGTGTGTGTGTGTGTGTGTGTGTGTGTGTGTGTGTGTGTGTGTGTGTGTGTGTGTGTGCAGAGGGCCCGTGCACATCAACACACATGCACACGTGAGTACGCGTGTTGCTGCTAAGTGGCTCCGTGAGTCAGCCAAAACAAACAGCCTTAATGAGAAGCAGCTCCTGGGACAGAGAGGGAGAGAAAGCAGCCAGACCAAACACATTGACCTCCTGTCTGCTGGTGGACTTAAAGCACCCACTGTTCCCCCATCCCCACCCCGTCCTCCCCCAGCCTCCCCCGAATTTCAACCTCCTTCCACTGTCCTCCCTCCATCCTCCCACTGTCCCTTCAGTCCTCACCTCATCTTCCCCCCTCCTCCCTCACCTATCCCCTATCCTGCCCTCAGCCTCACCCCATCCTACCGCCACCCTCCCCCTGTCCACCCCAATCATCCCACATAATCCTAACCCATCCTACACCTTATCCTCCCCCGTTCTCCCCACTCAGCTCTATCCTCACCAGCTTTACCCCATCTTCCCCCCTCAGGTCTACCCTCACCTTAATCAGCCTCACCCCTCCTTCCTGTGCTCTGTTCACTGCTGAGGTGTCTGTGGGCATGTGTACGTGTAAGCGGTGAGTGATGGCAATTAGAACAACATTAGTAGCTGTGTGTGCAGGAAACTCAGGCCACTCATATTCAACTTCACTCACATAAAGGCTCCAGTTGCTCCGAACCTTAGCTAAAACACAACTTTGAATCCCAGTGGTTCATTAGATAAAGAATTTACAGTAAAATCTCAGAAAGGCAAAAATTAGTTTACCAGAAAAACATCTTCAATCCTGGAGATAAAAACAACCTGCAGGGTCAGCAAAAGCAGGTAACTGAGTCATAATAGACCTCTTAGTCCCCAAAACCATGTATACTGCAGTGCATCTCTAATGTAGGCATCATTGAACCAATAAGGTCCAACAGAACCAGGACCGTCTCCCAAAGCAGATCCAGGACCAGGATAATCTCCTAAGGTGGATCCAAGACCGAGACAATCTCCTAAAGCTGATCTAGGTTGCTAGATCAGTTGCTAGTAGCTCTGGAAAAGAAAAGGCGAACACTCCCATCAGTCCTGTGTCCTGCCAACAGTAAAGCATCTAGAGACCATTGATGTGTGATGTTGCATCTCACTGAGAGGCACAGACTCATAGTTTTGCTTTAGAACAGCCATGAATAAAGATTGGGACTAAAACATCCTCCCAAAGGAACTCCAAACATCTAACAACAGTTTGCAGATGACCAATGAGCAGCAGGCCAGAGAGCTAAAATCAAAATGAAGTGACTCGGGGAACAAAACATCAACATGTTGGGCCCAGGTCCAGGAAACATTCTAGACCTCCATCCCTTTGAGAACACGTGGTCAATCCTCAAGAGGCATGTGGACAAAGAAAACCCCACAAATTCTGACAAACTTAAAAGGCATAGTGTGACATTTCTGTAGTCATTATTGTAAAGGTTCATTTATTTTCCTATGTTGAAAAGTAGTACTGATAAAGGAAACGTTGAAGCAAAATCAGCAATAAGTAACACAGATCCAGACACAGGGAAATCCACAGTCAGACTGATGGATCCACCACGGCTTCATTAAGGCCCTACATGGACAGACAGTTGGGAGAAACAAAAGCAGATTTGCAGACAGGCACAGGAATTTAAAGACAGAAGACCGGTCGAGGTTACCTATGAAGTATAGATTAGAACATGAAGATGCTGCCTTTTAATGCCATGATGTTGATGCATGTACTGGAAACTACCCAAACACTTGATTAAATGCATTTCTGCAATCTAAGAGCAACGTGTGTCTAAAATTTCTTGTGTTCCAAGTATAAGGATCATCTTTACTCATAGATGATGAAGAATGGTCTCCATCGGTCAGGATCGGGACCAGAAGTTGATTGAGAGCATATCAGGGAGAACTAGAGGTCTAGCAGTAGAATGACCAACACTAGAGATGTTTGGATCAACTTCACGTTATGGTTGATTTAAAAAAACGCTGAAACTTCTGACATGCTGTAATTCTGCTTCAGTGACCATTCAAAGATTTGACAGAAAGATTTAAAACACTGAAGCAGAAAACTTGATGGAAACTATAATCTTGGGTCAGTCTCAGAACTTCTGACCATGACTCTAGGTTCCATAATCCTGCTTTCCATCTTTGCAAGTTTGGTAGCTTGCAAAAAATCACTTGGAATCCCTTGTGTTATTTTTGCTCTTTTGTTCTGTCTTGCTTAGTTTTTTTAATCATTACAACCCCTATGGCACATCGTGACTGCGATGGCTTGTGTGTTTGCATCAACATGGACTGATGCAAATACTGTGTTAGTCTCTAGCTACTGCTGATCTTTAGGGGAATTTGTGAAGTAGATGCTGTTATGTTTAGTAACAATGGGAACTCACCACAGTGATGACTGTATATTCAGTGTCTGTGACACACCTCCTTCTACCCCCTTGACAGAGGAAGATAAGCACAGTATATAAGATTCTCTCTCCTTTACTACATACAGAATTGACAAAGCTACTTGGATGAGCAGTGAAACGTCTTCAAAGAACCAAATAAGTCCAGTTGCCTTTATATAAAACCCTTTCATGACCTGGATGACTGAGAACCTTCACCAGCATATCTGAGTAAAGATGATGCAGGTTGGCACTGAGAATGCATTAAATCTGAAAACCTGTCCTGACATCTTAAATGGAAACTTGAATCTAAACTGACAGGAGTCAGAGTGTGTGTTGTAATCAGTGTGTGTGTCTGACCTGACCTCTGCTTGTCAGGTCACTTCCTGCCTGTATCTGTATCCTGGTTGCTGCCTGATGTTTTCTCTGGCAGCTGGAAGTCTGTTGGGGTTTAGGTGAGCAGAAAGCAACACGAAGTGTGGGTTGTAGTTAGGGTGTGTTGACGTGCAGTGGCATTAGTGTGTGTGTGTGTGTGTGTGTGTGTGTGTGTGTGTGTGTGTGTGTGTGTGTGTGTGTGTGTGTGTGTGTGTGTGTGTGTGTGTGTGTGTGTGTGTGTGTGTGTGTGTGTGTGTGTGTGTGTGTGTGTGTGTTGGCAGGGGAATGCTGAATGTGTTTAGAAGTCTGTGGTCAGTGTGTGTGTGTTCAGGCTAACTGGTGTGAAGCAGCAGTTCGAGCTGAGCTTTCCTCTGGAGGAGGAGGTTCATTTAGAAGAACAAGGCTCCTAACATTCACTGGTACATCCCCTCAGTCTGACTCCCCTCCTGCATCTATGGAATAAATAACACAGCTACCCCCCCCCCCCCCCCCCCCCCCCCCCCCCCCCCTGTTGGTATTATCTGTTGTTCTGAGCTGACTGAACATTCCCTCAGTAAATATGTCATCCATTTTTACACATTGTTCATTTCCTGTAAGGTGCCTCAGTATGTAAAAAATCCACAACAGCTATGCTCCTTCCCCTCATGCTGGTCACAAGCCTTGGCTCCTCCTCCTCATGATGGGGTCCACAGGTGTGTGAGACCAGGTAACCATTATGGGCCCCATGGGCCCATAATAACCTGTCTACCAGGACCTCACACATGGGCCCCAAACCCAGGCCCCACTCCAGGGGTTGTTCATTTTTTTCCCTTAACATCTTCATTATGAATCTGAGTAAGCTACAGTATCTCTATTGAATGGAAATGTTTTTAAGGTAGCTGTAATTAAATCTTTGTTGTAGAAACCTCATCTATACCTAATCTTAGACCTTTATCCAGCCTCTCTTTTTCTTCTAAAATTGTTGAAATAACTTTTGCAAAGTAGTTGTGAGAACTGATGTAGCAGGAAGTTTCAGTCTGGATTTAGAGCTCAACATAGCCTCAGACTGGTGTCTATACTGGTCCAGTGGACTGGTGTCTATACTGGTCCAGACAGTGGACTGGTGTCTATACTGGTCCAGTGGACTGGTGTCTATACTGGTCCAGTGGACTGGTGTCTATACTGGTCCAGACAGTGGACTGGTGTCTATACTGGTCCAGACAGTGGACTGGTGTCTATACTGGTCCAGTGGACTGGTGTCTATACTGGTCCAGACAGTGGACTGGTGTCTATACTGGTCCAGTGGACTGGTGTCTATACTGGTCCAGTCAGTCGACTGCTGTCTATACTGGTCCAGTGGACTGGTGTCTATACTGGTCCAGTGGACTGGTGTCTATACTGGTCCAGACAGTGGACTGGTGTCTATACTGGTCCAGTGGACTGGTGTCTATACTGGTCCAGACAGTGGACTGGTGTCTATACTGGTCCAGTGGACTGGTGTCTATACTAGTCCAGACGACTGGTGTCTATACTGGTCCAGACAGTGGACTGGTGTCTATACTGGTCCAGTGGACTGGTGTCTATACTAGTCCAGACAGTGGACTGGTGTCTATACTGGTCCAGACGACTGGTGTCTATACTGGTCCAGACAGTGGACTGGTGTCTATACTGGTCCAGTCAGTGGACTGGTGTCTATACTGGTCCAGTGGACTGGCGTCTATACTGGTCCAGTGGACTGGTGTCTATACTGGTCCAGACAGTGGACTGGTGTCTATACTGGTCCAGACAGTGGACTGGTGTCTATACTGGTCCAGTGGACTGGTGTCTATACTGGTCCAGTGGACTGGTGTCTATACTGGTCCAGACTGTGGACTGGTGTCTATACTGGTCCAGACAGTGGACTGGTGTCTATACTGGTCCAGTGGACTGGTGTCTATACTGGTCCAGACAGTGGACTGGTGTCTATACTGGTCCAGACAGTGGACTGGTGTCTATACTGGTCCAGTGGACTGGTGTCTATACTGGTCCAGTCAGTCGACTGCTGTCTATACTGGTCCAGTGGACTGCTGTCTATACTGGTCCAGTGGACTGGTGTCTATACTGGTCCAGTGGACTGGTGTCTATACTGGTCCAGCTGCAAAAACTGATTTCTAAGAAAGTAAAATATTCCTAGTCTAGATTCCTTAAAACTAGCAAATTGTTCTAAATGCAGAAAATTTTGCAATTTTAAAGGAATCTAGTCAAGCACATTTTGCTTAACCCATTGGCAGATTTTTTTTGCTCAAATCTAGAAAATTTGACCATATTTAAGAAGATCTGGCCTATTTCAAGTAGGGCTGTAAGAATATATTTTCTTTTTAGACAAAAATAAGACAAAATGTCTAAAAACAAGGCTACTTTACTTTCTTAGAAATCAGTTTTTGCAGTGAGTCGACTGGTGTCTATACTGGTCCAGTGGACTGGTGTCTATACTGGTCCTGTTAGATCTCAGTCTTTGACCACATTATTCTGTTCCAGAGGTTTGAGCATGATACTGGGATTAAGGAAACAGCACTAAATTGGTTTAATTCTTATTTATCTGATATATTCCAGGTTGTTCATATTAATAATGAATCTTATTCATGCACCAGACTTAATCATGGAGTTCCTCAGGGTTTAGTGCTTCGTCCAGTACTCTTTAATTGATATCTGCTTCCATTGTTGTCAAATAATAGACAGCATGGGATCAATTCCATTATTTTGATGATGATTCTCAATTCTTTTTATCGATGCAGCCTGGTGAATCTATCAGTAATTAGACTTTTGTATGTTAAAAACATAAAATACTGGATGACTTAATTAATTAAATTTATTGTCATTCACACAAATACAATATACTGTACTGTAGTTCAAGTGCATACAGATTTATGTTGCATTTTCAAGGAGTTAATGAACACAAACTGTAAGAGTAAACATCTTAGAGCTTACCTTTTGTTTTTAAAGATTTTCCCAGATATGGTGCCATCTAGCACCTGTCTCTTNATACTGGTCCAGTGGACTGGTGTCTATACTGGTCCAGACAGTGGACTGGTGTCTATACTGGTCCAGTGGACTGGTGTCTATACTGGTCCAGACAGTGGACTGGTGTCTCTGCAAAAACTGATTTCTAAGAAAGTAAAATATTCCTAGTCTAGATTCCTTAAAACTAGCAAATTGTTCTAAATGCAGAAAATTTTGCAATTTTAAAGGAATCTAGTCAAGCACATTTTGCTTAACCCATTGGCAGATTTTTTTTGCTCAAATCTAGAAAATTTGACCATATTTAAGAAGATCTGGCCTATTTCAAGTAGGGCTGTAAGAATATATTTTCTTTTTAGACAAAAATAAGACAAAATGTCTAAAAACAAGGCTACTTTACTTTCTTAGAAATCAGTTTTTGCAGTGAGTCGACTGGTGTCTATACTGGTCCAGTGGACTGGTGTCTATACTGGTCCTGTTAGATCTCAGTCTTTGACCACATTATTCTGTTCCAGAGGTTTGAGCATGATACTGGGATTAAGGAAACAGCACTAAATTGGTTTAATTCTTATTTATCTGATATATTCCAGGTTGTTCATATTAATAATGAATCTTATTCATGCACCAGACTTAATCATGGAGTTCCTCAGGGTTTAGTGCTTCGTCCAGTACTCTTTAATTGATATCTGCTTCCATTGTTGTCAAATAATAGACAGCATGGGATCAATTCCATTATTTTGATGATGATTCTCAATTCTTTTTATCGATGCAGCCTGGTGAATCTATCAGTAATTAGACTTTTGTATGTTAAAAACATAAAATACTGGATGACTTAATTAATTAAATTTATTGTCATTCACACAAATACAATATACTGTACTGTAGTTCAAGTGCATACAGATTTATGTTGCATTTTCAAGGAGTTAATGAACACAAACTGTAAGAGTAAACATCTTAGAGCTTACCTTTTGTTTTTAAAGATTTTCCCAGATATGGTGCCATCTAGCACTTATCCCAGGGCCTTCATGAAGGCTTGATCATCTGAGCTGTTATTTGAAGCATAAGCACAAAAACAGTCTGGAACTATTACCCAATGCAAAGGCAGAGAGAGAGAGAGAGAGAGAGAGAGAGAGAGAGAGAGACCCCGACCGACCGACCGACCCTTATGTGCCCCGGAGCAAACCCCAGCATGCAGACAGAGACACTTGGGGCTATCAAAAAACAGCCGTCCATCTCTCGCCTGAATCAACTCTGCTACCTAATCCACAATGTGTTAGACCCTTCATGCTTCTTTTGCAGATGGTGACTGCAGGTGGACAAACCCATGTAACCAGTTTAGGCTGGGCCCAGTTGGGCCCCTTGAGCAGAAGCCCAGCTACCAGGCATGTCACGGTTGAGATAAGTGCAGCACCCAAGTGCGGAGGAAGAGAGGCAGGAAACGGTGAGGTGAAACCAAAAACAGTTGTATTGCTGGCTGGACAGAGCTCAGGGAGACACAAGACAAATAAGGCCAGGAACCGACAGGAAGTGACTGAACAAAACAAAGTATATGAGGGAGGTGATCAGTCAGACGAGACACACCTGTGGAGGATTAGTGCAGGACACAGGAGGAGGAACATGGACTACACAGGGGAACAGACAGACTGAACACAAAGGGGGACATGACAAGGTATTCGCTCAAGAGGACAGGTCCCAGGCTATGTACTCTGATTTTATTCCATGAAAGGTCTTCAGAACCACTTTTTGTCTCGCCCTTTATGTAAAACCAGTTAATCAATCAATCAATCAATCAATCAGTCAGTCAGTCAGTCAGTCAGTCAGTCAGTCAGTCAGTCAGTCAGTCAGTCAGTCAGTCAGTCAGTCAGTCAGTCAATCAATTTTCTGAGTTTCTGAAGGTGTAGAATTTCCAGGTCAATAGGTTAAAGGATTAAAACCACTGAGTGAACTTTGTGAAAGAGAATCAGACCTCCATAGACAATCTTTGAAACCTGAACAATCAAAGTTTGAGATCAAATAGAATAAAAGTCTGTCTTTGTTGGAGTAACATGCTTTAAAGCTAACACAGTTCTGTTGTTTGTTAAATCATACACAGATGAATATCGGTGAAGTCTAAACTCTCAGCCTCCCAACATAAACAGGCTGTTATGGTTCTGTGGATTTGCTGACTGAACTTGCAGCGTTTTGGGTTTTTTTGCTGAGTTTTGTTCAGTCATCACCGAGGCTGTGTGTGTTTTCACTTCCCAGAAATAACCTGTCAGTCAAACGGTGTGGTCAGCGCTGTGACGTCCTGGACATTCTGGGAGCAATGATGACTTTACTAACCTCCCACTTTGTCCCATCAGTCAAAGGAACATTTCTTCTTGTGACGTATTACTTCCTAGGAAAAAGTCCACAACTTTTGCAAACCTCTGCAGAACATGATGGCAGAAAATCTCATGCGGAGATTTTATGAAATAAATTCAGCACAAAAATTCAGGAACTCTGTGTTTGGTTGATTATTTCTTTGTTGTATCAGTGATCCTTAGTAATAAACCTGATTTTAGTGGCACACCTGATTGGTCACCTTTATTAGTTTTTCTCAGTAGCTTTGGCTCATTTCTTACAACAGAATTAAAGTTTGCACAACAGTTAGTTCAACCTTCACAACATGTAGTCATTTGGACACAACCTAGTGTCAGTTTCCTGTTCATTTCATCCACTGGTCACTGTTTTAGGACATGAAGCAACTGAGTTAGAACAAATATCTGTAAAATAATCACTTTTTCACTTGCTTTTATCATGTCTGTCAAAATGAACTCTACTTGTAGCGGCTGAATAGTCACTGTTCATACAACTAATAATCTTCATTTCACTGATTGTGTCATTGCACACTATTGTGTTAATCATGTTGTCAAACATTTTGTACATCCAGTTTCTAAATCTTTGTAATGTTTCCATGAAAATATCCATAAACAACTTTTCTCAGGTGAACCTGATCTTCCACTGAGTTAGAGGCTGTGTGAACATTTATTGCTACCAGTGAGACCAGTCTGCTGTGGTCAGCCAGTGGTTTGCAGCACATGACAGGATGCTGGTGGAGTATCTTCCTCCCTACTCTCCATTCCTGAATCCGATTGAGGAGTTTTTCTCTTCCTGGAGGTTGAAGGTAAATAACCGGCGTCCACAGACCCAAATGACCCTAAGAGCAGCCATGGATGCAGTTTGTGATGACATCACAGCAGAGTCCTGCAGAGGGTGGAGTCAGCACTCTAGAAGAAACTTTCCTCCGTGCATTGACAGAGCTGACATGTGATGTAGATGGAAATATGTGTCCAGACAGACGGGAGCGTCTCGATGTCCATGACTGATCTGCAGCACCGTCAGGATCTTCAGTTTCTAAACTACTACAGTCTGGTTTACTGAGATAAAGGGAGTTTAGTCTTTGTAAATGTTTTTCTTTCAGTTGAACAATGCTGTGAAAAGTTGAAAAAGTACAGTACTGTATAAAGTAAAGTGTATTCAGTGTCTTGATCTTTCTTTTACTTCTAGTTTTCTAAATGACGTGCCTGGTCTGTAACGCTGTCTGGACTTTACACTGAGCAGCACTTCCAGAGTCATCTGTCTCAATGAAAACAGGACTAAACCATGTGACTGTTGTTTATACGATGCTGGTGTCAGAACTTGTCATTTTGACACCACTGACACTTTCATTGACACAAAGACTTGCTTTTGAAGAACAAATAATCTATTTTGATTAAGAAACTTGCTTTTTGAAAAGGTGACTTGCTTTTGCAGGTTATCTATCGGTATTATGTTTTGCAGTTTGCACTAATTGTTTTGAGAAATGTCTTAGCAGTGGTGAAAACTTTAATTCTGTTGTGAGAAATGTGCCAAAGCTACTGAGAAAAACTGTAATAGGTAGAACTAGTTAGGATCAGCGGGTAGCCCAGCTTCAGGTGCAGGGGCGGTTCTAGGGGGGGGGCCAGGGGGGGCATTAAGAGGGGCATCAGAGGCATCGTGTCCTTTATGCAGCTGGAGAAAATCCATCTCACAAAGAGGAACAAATAACTACACAGCTGAGAAACGACAACATTTTGATGCACTGACTCTGGGCTCATATGTGGCTGCAGTGAGGCTGATGACTGGTGAGGTTGGTGACTGGTGAGGTTGATGACTGGTGAAGTTGGAGACTGGTGAGGTTGATGACTGGTGAGGTTGGTGACTGGTGAGGTTGGAGACTGGTGAGGTTGGTGACTGGTGAGGTTGGTGACTGGTGAGGTTGGAGACTGGTGAGGTTGATGACTGGTGAGGTTGGTGACTGGTGAGGCTGATGACTGGTGAGGTTGGTGACTGGTGAGGTTGGAGACTGGTGAGGTTGGTGATTGGTGAGGTAGATGACTGGTGTAGTTGGTGACTGGTGAGGTTGATGACTGGTGAGGTTGATGATTGGTGAGGTTGATGACTGGTGAAGTTGGTGACTGGTGAGGTTGATGACTGGTGAGGTTGGTGACTGGTGAGGTTGATGACTGGTGAGGTTGGTGACTGGTGAGGTTGATGACTGG
>SSNR01000178.1:956902-1000888 GCA_006937965.1 Callopanchax toddi
GTGCGTGCGTGCAGTTTAAAACAATTTGTCCTCCCTACTTGAGGAGGCATACGGGTCTAGGCCGCAAACTCTCGCGGCCTGCCCTGGTCCGCCTAGCGCGGGTCGATCCAGACCGTGACTCCTCGGTCCGTCAGCAGCACAGCAGGCGCCGGAGAGAAACGTCAACCGCTACCCGCAAAACCACGCTCATCCTCCCTTTCTGACCAGTCACAGCAGTTGTCCTCTGACATCCTGCCAAGAAAAGTTCGGCTCAGCTGATGAGCACAAGAACAAGCCGTTAGCGCTGCTGAACTGGGTCTGCGAGAACAAATGACGTCATTTTGTTCTCGCAGACCCCCAGAGAGAACAAAGTTCTTTCTTCTCTTGGAGGATGAATTGGGCTTTAGCCTCGTGAGATACGTGACTTTGTGAGACTTCAGGACACCGGACCAGAGACTCAGAAGTTACAAACGTGGTATTCTGGATCCAAGCAGCAGATGGGCTGAGGGACTTTTCATTAACTCTAAAGGGTCAGATTAGCTCAGACTGGCTCAAGAAAAGATTTAAAATATGAAAAAGTTAGTGTGCCTTTAAGAAATGTGGATGAATATCAGTCATTTCTCTGCATTAAGGACCATACCTGCTGGTGACATCACTGACAGTGGGTGGAGTCTCTAGAAACAGGAAGTAGTCAGGTTAGGAGACGCTGCACGGTGAGGAATCTTGTTAAAAACTGTCCTCCTGATGCGTTATAAACACTTTGTTATCCTCTACGAGGAGGTAGAGGCTGCATGAGGTGCTTTGTTTAGTTTGTTTTGACCAAACAACGTCTGAATTACTCCGCCTGTGACTGTGAGCTGGTCCTGAGTCTGACTGGATGAAAATAACTTCACTTCAAAATGACTCCAATATCAGTTTAAGGAGGCAGAAATGAACCTGAATGAACTGAAGCAACATTTTAAAGAGTGAAGCAGAACTCCTTCAGTGGGTCTGTTTAGATCTGAACTGGGTTTTAGATTCTGACCTGTCAAACCCTAGAACTGAATTTAACCACTGTAATTCTGAATGATTCTCACTTTCTAATGAAACGAAACACTTGTTCCTTCCTTGTCTCAGCAACTGGAGAAAAAAATCTTCAATTTTATGAGGCAGAAGTTAAATGGAATGAAGAGAATTCTGAGTCCAGAAGCCTCAAAGAATCCCAGGAAGTGATGAAAAGTGAAGAAGAGCAGAGAAGCAGAGTCATTTGTGATGATCACGCTCCAGTTTCTGAGGAGCATGAAGCAGGAGGAGCTGGCTGACTGTCTGCAGAGCAGTAAGAGGATCATGTGTTTGTTTTGAAGAAATGAAATGCTTTGCTGTAAAATCTGTTAATTCAACTTCTTGTCTCTCATTTAGAACTTGTTTCTTGAAGAGGTTTCACCTGATCCAGGAGGCGTCTTCAGTTCTGAAACACGAGCAGGAAGTATCAGGAAGTATCTCACACTCGTGGGGCTACTGAGGTCGCTAATGGGGTCAATTAAGGTCACATGTCCCAAGGTTTGAGGTTCACACTTTGGGACATGTGACCAAAACAAAGCACATGCTGGCATTGTTGGAGATGATAAGGACACAAACAGGGGACTGAATAGAGGGTAGGGCCAGGTAGTGTTGTAGACCAAGTCAGGACCAAGACCAGAGTCTACCAAGTCCAGGTCAAGATCAAGACTTTGAGAGCGGTGAGACAAATCAAGACCATGAACAAAAGGGTTTGAGACCAAGACCAAATGTGAGACCACTTTCAAGGTCATTTTGTTTTTAAATAATAATATAGAATCACAGATGGATTAGATTGTGCAGCAGCTTCAGACGGTGCTCTCTTCTTCCTCCTGTCTTCTCATTCTTGGCCTGAGAACCATTAAAACAACTGTACTGGTTGCATCTAAACACAGCCAGGTGTTTCACGCTCAGTTGCAGTAAAAAAATGAAGATGTTATTGCAGCTGAAATCTTGACTGGTCTTCTGAGTCCAGCTCTTCAGAGACCAGACTGAGTCAAGATGTGGTTGAAGCCAAGAAAAGACTCGATTTGAAAATGTGGTCTTAAGACCAGGTCTGATCTCGAGTACTCCAGCACTGGGGCCAGGGACTGGTGTGACCTTTACTGGCCCCATAGGAACAACAATAGCCCCATCAGTGTGAGTAGTTCTGATACTCCCTGCCCATGTTTCAGAACTGAAGACGCCTCCTGAACGAGGTGAAACCTCTTCAAGAAACAAGAAAGGTGTATCTAGTGTGGTCCTCACTGTAGATGAATAACTGATAGAATCCAAATATCCCTGAAGTTATTTTCTATTGTCACACATACTCAACATCTGAAGAGGTTTTCTTGTTGCTTCTTGAGTTGACTGTGTTGTCTCAATCCCAGCCTTTCAGGTTGTTTGGTCACAGAAGAAGGTTGTGCTGCTCTGGCCTCGGCGCTGAAGCTCAACTCCTCCCATCTGACGGAGCTGGACCTGAGCTACAACCATCCCAGAGACTCAGGAATTAGGCTTCTCTTCTGGTCTTGATGATCCACAATGCCGACTGGAGACACTCAGGTATAGAAACACAGAGCTGGATCATTCATCAGAGGTAGTTCTGACCTGAACTCATTTGCCTTGTTGGGGNGAGACAGATGTGAGACCACTTTCAAGGTCATTTTGTTTTAAATAATAATATAGAATCACAGATGGATTAGATTGTGCAGCAGCTTCAGACGGTGCTCTCTTCTTCCTCCTGTCTTCTCATTCTTGGCCTGAGAACCATTAAAACAACTGTACTGGTTGCATCTAAACACAGCCAGGTGTTTCACGCTCAGTTGCAGTAAAAAAATGAAGATGTTATTGCAGCTGAAATCTTGACTGGTCTTCTGAGTCCAGCTCTTCAGAGACCAGACTGAGTCAAGATGTGGTTGAAGCCAAGAAAAGACTCGATTTGAAAATGTGGTCTTAAGACCAGGTCTGATCTTGAGTACTCCAGCACTGGGGCCAGGGACTGGTGTGACCTTTACTGGCCCCATAGGAACAACAATAGCCCCATCAGTGTGAGTAGTTCTGATACTCCCTGCCCATGTTTCAGAACTGAAGACGCCTCCTGAACGAGGTGAAACCTCTTCAAGAAACAAGAAAGGTGTATCTAGTGTGGTCCTCACTGTAGATGAATAACTGATAGAATCCAAATATCCCTGAAGTTATTTTCTATTGTCACACATACTCAACATCTGAAGAGGTTTTCTTGTTGCTTCTTGAGTTGACTGTGTTGTCTCAATCCCAGCCTTTCAGGTTGTTTGGTCACAGAAGAAGGTTGTGCTGCTCTGGCCTCGGCGCTGAAGCTCAACTCCTCCCATCTGACGGAGCTGGACCTGAGCTACAACCATCCCAGAGACTCAGGAATTAGGCTTCTCTTCTGGTCTTGATGATCCACAATGCCGACTGGAGACACTCAGGTATAGAAACACAGAGCTGGATCATTCATCAGAGGTAGTTCTGACCTGAACTCATTTGCCTTGTTGGGGTTTCGAGCCATGAGGTATCAGATAAAACACAGTGAGGATTAATTAATGGTCACTTCTTTAATCTGAGAATTGCAAAATACAGATGCAGACTCATGGATTATAAAGACAGGTGAGATATTTTATAAACATGAAAGAAAATCAATATTTTACAGTTACAAAATATTGGAATTTACTCAAACTGTAAAAGATTGGAAGCAAAATCTAACTTGACCCAAAACCCCAAAGCAAGCAGGGATTGTCCACACGGGTGGTGAGAGTGAAATGTTAAGAGTGTAAAAAGCAGTCTGACCTGAATGTTCTGCTGAACCTACTGAAAACATTAAATCTGATTATCATCACTGAGCTCCTCATGATCAGCTTTAATATGAAACTCATTCAAAGGAACCTGGTTGTTTATGGGTGATGGTAAATGTATATATATATATATTTATATATATATATATAGTCCTTTTGTTTTGACTTTTCTGTTCAGAGATGAAAAGTTCCACTTGATCTTATTTCTGTCCCCAGAATGGAGACTGGAGGAGAGCAGAGGTTAAACCCTGGTCTGTGGAAGTGGAAGTCAGAACAGCAGGCTGTTTGGTTCAGTTAGCTGAGGAGCAACTGCTCCTGTCACCACTGACTGGAGGAAACACAGAACAACATCTCCTCCTGCTGGCGGGTTACCGTAAAACAACATACAGTGGTGTGAAAAACTATTTGCCCCCTTCCTGATTTCTTATTCTTTTGCATGTTTGTCACATAAAATGTTTCTGATCATCAAACACATTTAACTATTAGTCAAAGATAACACAAGTAAACACAAAAGGCAGTTTTTAAATGATGGTTTTTATTATTTAGGGAGAAAAAAGATCCAAACCTACATGGCCCTGTGTGAAACATGCAAAAGAATAAGAAATCAGGAAGGGGGCAAATAGTTTTTCACACCACTGTAAATACACACACAAACATATTCACCCTCTGCTGCCTCAACATGTTGAGTTCAATGTTTACATTTAACAAGATCTTCTGGACGTGGCCATGCTTCTCCAGGATCAGTTGACTAAATATGGGATGCTCCACAGTTATAAGTTGATGCAATTGAAAGGCATTCAGTCTGATTACGTGGTGACACAGGAAACAGTCAATTCTAGACCCGTGTGGAGTTCAGCTGAAACTCCGGACCGCAGGTCTAGGTCACTTTAGGCTATTATTATCTCGTTAATTCAGAAAAACAGAGCTTTTTTTTTTATTGGGGTGAATGCAATAAGCTTCCGTACTAATATGATTCAAAACTAAATAAAGAAATGTTTCTTTAATACAATCTACAAAGAAAAATGACAGAAAAAGTTAAAGTACACATTTTATAATATTAAATAAATAAATACATTTGAAAAATGAAAATATAAATTCAAATTTTAAAAAGTACAAATGTTTAAAAAGTGAACTAAATAAAGAAATGTTTCTTTAATAAAATCTACAAAAGAAAAATGACAAAAAGTTAAAAGTACAAATATTCAAAGAGAAAACGAAACAACTAAATGAAATAATAAAAAAAATCAAAGAAGTTTAAAGAAAGTTAAAGTGTTTAAAAAATAAAAAGATACAGAAATACAAAAGTTAAAAAGCACAATAAAAAGTCATTTAAACATAAAGAAATATGTTTAGAAAAGGAAACCTCAAAACGATGTAATTTAATATCTCCTAACACTCAGTGGCTGCAGCTTTCGCTTTCTGTGTGTGTCAGTGAGCGACCTTCAAAGGATTCAACGTCCCAGAATTAGCTGCTCATTAGTCACTGATCTGCAGCAGTGTCTCACCTGATCTGACTAGCTGTGAATATTGCTCTGGTTAGAGGAATACTTCCTGTTTCTAGAGACTCCGCCCACTTGTCACTGGAGGTATGGTCCTGACTGTATATATACCCGATAGAATGAGACGTTTCTCTTTAACTGCGACTCTAAAGGTGTTTTTCTCACCAACAGCTTTCTGAGACCTTCAGCTGAACTTGGACACGATGAACAGAAACCTTGAACTGTCCAACAACAACAGGACGGTGATGCGGGGGAAAGTGAAGCGGCTGTATCCAGATCCTCCATCATCAGCTGCTGTGCAGAAACAGCCTGACTGGTCGTGGTTACTGGGAAGTGGAGTGGAGAGGAGAGGTTTCTGTGTCTGTGAGCTCCAGAGGAATCAGAAGGAGGGAGGTCGGTGACGACTGCAGGTTTGGAGGAAACCATCAGTCCTGGAGTGCTCTGAGAGCCGTGGGTATTGGGTCTGCTGGCACAATAAAAACACAACACCTGTCTCCTCCTCCGCTGTGACGGATAGAGTAGCCGTGTATGTGGACTGTCCTGCTGGTACTTTGTCCTTTCACAAAGTTCACTGTGACGCCCTGATCCACCTCCACACCTTCACTGAACCTCTGGACCCGGTTTGGGTTCTGGTCCCCTGGTTCCTCAGTGTCTCTGTCCATGTAGAAAGTTAGACGTTACTGATGTTAAAGGGTCATCAGTTGGAACCACACCTACTACCTACACATACCTACATCACCTAAAGCCAGCAAGAAACAGGATGTAGTCCTCTGACCAGAGCAATACTCAGCTAGCCAGATCAGGAGAGACACTGCTGCAGACTGGTGACACATTATCCTCTGACTGAACAACTGTAGCTCCAGAAGTCAGACTGATGTGTTAGAAGTGTGTGAGAACCTAACTTCCATCAGACTGCTGCAGCGGTGTACAGTAGCGTAGTCATTCAATCGTCGTTTGGTTGAAACAAACTAAACAGTCTGGTGTTTAAAGCCATACTCAGTAGCCAGGTAAACAATGTAGCTTTTAACATTTTTTTAAAGCCTCTTCACAACGTTCCAACATAGTATAGCCATAAATATATTGTGGAGATTAAAGAAACCCCGAAAGAAATCAATAAAGTGGTTGTCCCGCAGTTCTCTAAAAACTTCCTATCTGAACGATCGGATTGGACAACCCAGCTGTCTGTCTGCCGCATTTCCGCACTGCTTGGATGCACCAGTAATCCGCCTGGACACATTTTCTGTCTGAACATCCCGGAAGTGAAAGGAGCACAGAATTAGCGAATTAGCCGTCGCCATTTTAAGATAAAAATACCAGAGTCCCCCCAAAAAACACCTTTTCAGCTAGCAGAAAACTAAAAACGTTTGGAGGTGAAAAGAGGAAAAGCTGGGGGAACGTTTCTACGGCTGAAGTTAGACTCTGCTTTGTTATCGTCGCAAACCGTGGTCCCATGTCCGCGGGAAGGCTGGCTTCTGGATTTTACCCGACGGGAGGGGTGAGTGCTCCGAGTCGTGTTTCTTTAAACTAGCTAGCGAGACCTCGTTTGTTTACCTGGCTACTGAGTATGCCTTTAACTGTAGTTACTGTACTTTGTCTTACTGTAGATATACACTCACTGGCCACTTTATTGGGTACACCTTAGTTCCGGGTTGGACCCCCTTTTGCCTTCAGAACTGTCTTAATCCTTCGTGGATTCATAGATCCAACAAGGTACTGGAACCAGTCCTCAGAGATTTTGGTCCATATTGATATGGTAGCATGACGCCACCCCACACACACACACACACACACACACACACACACACACACACACACACACACACACACACACACACAGTTTCTGAAATACTCAGACCAGCCCGTCTGGCACCAACAACCATGTCACGTTCAAAGTCTCTTAAATCACCTTTCTTCTCCATCCTGAAGCTGATTTGAACTGCAGCCAGTCGTCTTGACCAAGTCCGTAGACATTTTCTTCTAATGTCCAAAGCTGTTCAGGCTCCATCTTCTATTAGAGGACTTGTTCCAGATGTCTCCATCAGAGCTCTCAGACTGCAGGTTTACTTGTGGTTCCTAGAGTTTCTAAAAGTATACTGGGAGGCAGAGCTTTCAGTTTATTCTTGATAGTGATTCAGACATCTGCATTCAGGTGCAGGAAAAGTATTATTATATTGGGTCGGGCTCAGGTCAAGTGTTGTGATGATGTCGGGCCGGGTTCAGACTTTGGATCCTTTCAGGTTGAACTCTACACTAAGAGGGGTCACTGAGGGGATTCAAGCAGTCACATGGGTGTATAACCTCTATAAATAAATGCTTGTTGGTGTTTCTTTCTGCTGCGTTTCCCAGCCTGGTCCTCGGGGCCTGTTCGCCTGCGTGTTTGAGGCACGTCTCTACTCCTACACACCTGATTCCATAGAATGAATGACCTCAGCAGGTAGCAATCTGAAAAAAAACATTGGAATTTCTCATCAGTTGAGTGGGCTGGAGCAGCATGTCAAAACACGGCCCACAAGGGGTCACTATAGGTCATTGTGTTGGATAAAAGTCTGGATGGATCTGTTCAGGCCCAGGGCCCAAACATCACGATCCACCTTAAGGGTTTTAGTTTGTTATCTGTCAGTTCATCCCAAACCAACTGGCTTTAGTTTCCTCAGCTCGTTTGTTGGTCTGGTGTTTCTTCTCACTTCCTGTTTAGATCTGAGCCCAAACAGCTGATTGTGTCATCAGTGGTTCTGTCAGAATGATCAGATCAGCTGTTTGTATTTGAATCAGACTGAAGGTTTGATGGAAACGAGTTGGAACAAAGTTCAGCTTCATGGACCTGACACAGAGACTCGTTCATGGACACGGACACACACACGCACGCACGCACACACACACACACACACACATGGATACAACAGGGTCATGTGACTGCAGTGATTCAACATTTGTTGATCGTTCAACAGAAAAGAGAAATGTGGTTTTATCAAATGAAACATCTGAAAATAAGAAGTGATTTAATCTGTTAGTTGATCTGAGGGAGACCTCCAGACTCAACCAGCACTGCTGAAACTGTTTGTTGTGATTTGATAGACAAGTGATCAATTATTTGTTCATCTCTCCTTGTCTGGAAGTGTCTCAGCTGACGGATCAATGAGAAACTTTGGTCTTGTTTCTGCAGATTCCTGCCGTCATGGCGTTTAAAACCAAATGGGGTGTCGTGAAGGAGCATCTGTCCAGAAGTTTCAGTGATGAACTGGATTCTTCACTGGAGGCAAACCTGGAGAACGCCGACCCTGAACTGTGTATCTGCCTGCTGCAGGTACGACTTCCTGCTGACTGAAGTCTGATGGATCCTGGTTCTGTCAGCAGGTTTAAACCCTGGTCAGAGCCAGCAGCTCGTTTATTGATCACACTAACAGAAAACCGTGTTCCCTCCCGATTCCCACTGTGGTGAACTACTCTGGTTTGTGGCGGTGGTTTGAGACCAGTAATGACTCCTGGATGGTTTCGTTTTTGGAGCTGAGTGGTCTGGACCTGCTGATGGAGGCGCTGGAGCGCCTGTCAGGTCGCGGCTGCTCCTGGAATTCCGACGCCCTGCTGCAGCTCACCTGTGTGGCCTGCATCAGACTAACAACAGAGTCATGTGAAACTGACGGCTGTGCAAATGTCTGATCTGATCTGAGAAACACCAAACGTTAAGGCCGTCTCAGGTAGAATCTCACTAAAACCTTTTCTTGTTTCTTTTGAAGTTTCACATTGGGCTCAACAGAAGCTCTACTGTAAACGCTGCAGCTGATCAACAGGAACTCTGTGAACTGTGTTTTGTTGTTCGTGTGTCAGTGCAGTGAGGAGACGAAGAGCAGCCTGCTCGTCTGGCTCGGCTCGGTCACTCCGGTCATCAAAGGGTCATCAGCTAGCAGAGCTACACCACGCTGGGACAGTCCAGACTCTTCTCACGTGTCGTTCCACGATGGTGGAATGACCTACCAAGCTACCAGAACAGGTCCATCTTCAAGAACCTCCTGAAGACCCAGCTCTTGAGAGAACATCTTCTAGACTAGCTCCTACCTTCCCTACTCTAGTACTCTCTTCATGCACTTCACTCTATCCTGTGTTCTTTTCCCTCACAGTCACCTTAGAGACCAGTGTTAGACCATCTAAGTAGTTTGTTTAGGGTTAATGTCAGGGTTAGTGATTTGTTAGCCTCAAGGTAACTTCTTGGTTATAATATTATTTGAAAGTCGCTTTGGATAAAAGCGTCTGATAAATACATGAACAGAAACATCTGAAGGTTCTGCCTCCTGCTGGTGTCTCCATGTGGGTGGAGGCTTCCTGCAGCCAGCGCTGGATCACGTCTCTGCTGGAGGTTTTCCAGATCCAGGTTCATCTGGTAGCTTTCATCTGGATTCTGGAGCTGCAGCTGCTTGAGTCTCACTGAACAGAATCAACTTCATGTTTCTAAGTTATTAGATGGAAAGAATTTCACAGAACAGAAAGTCTGTTTCAGTCAAAGTGTTTTTATTGACTGACACCAGAGCAGGTTGTAGATGTAAACCTGGTTGGATCAGATCATTTTAGGGAAACTTCTTTTAGTCCCAGTCTGAGCTGTAGAGTCTCTGTAGTGCTGAAGGTGTGTGTGTGTGTGTGTGTGTGTGTGTGTGTGTGTGTGTGTGTGTGTGTGTGTGTGTGTGTGTGTGTGTGTGTGTGTGTGTGTGTGTGTGTGTGAGAGAGACAGACCCTGTGATGGACTGGTGACCTTTTCAGGTGTAACCCACTTCTGACCTCTGGAGAAACCCACCAGCTGCCTGGTGGATGTGGAAAATGGAAGGATGGACACAGCTGTCCCTCTCCTCCTCCTCCACCAACATCCTGATTTAGCTAGTCTTCTGAGGTGTTGAAGGGAAACTTACTGAAGGTTAAATAAAAGTAGCTGAACAGACTGTTTCCTCTGCTTTTCTTAGGGAGAGGGATTAAAACTAACAGGTTGCTAATGGATACCAACGCGACCACAGAGTTCTTTACTAATCTCTCCCTGACTCTGTGGCTCCAAGTGAGATGACAAACATCAGAAACCACACAGTCCTTCACACACAGACACATCCTGGTTTGAGCTGTGAGCTCATCTTTAAACCAACATGACTTTTTATTCACTTTGAGGTGAACATAAAGGGAAAGCTAAGCGGGGTTTGTTCTATGAGTTTAATAAAGTGACATTTTGGATTTTTGAAGATGTTTAGCTTCTCATTGGAAGAGTTTTCTCATTTCAAATTGAAAAGTGTAGAGTTCTCATGTAACAACAAAACAAGTTTAATTTTTACCCCTAAACTGGTCATTTAGTGGCTAAAACAGCTGGGGAATGAGTAAAGTGTTGTGACTAAACCAGTCAGCTGCGGCCCGAGGCCACGTTGTGACAGACGTGCACTTTGTCCCTGAACTGCTTTTAGACTCTCACTAAACAGAGATGTTTAGCGAGAAGCACAACGTTTCAACACAAAGCAGAAACAAACAGCTGGATCCTGGTTTTGAACTTCATCCAGTGAATGAATGAACAACTGGTGATCAAAAGGAGAAAGTAGATGAATTATGTCAGGGGGTCATTATCAGTCAATACATCATTTCTTAGTAAATTATGTTTTATTACTGTCAAAATGTTTATTTTTGCTTTTTTATAGACTTACTTCAAGAAATGAAATTACACACATCCCACAAATAGTAAGGAAATCAGTCTTTGATGAATATTTCTTTGTAATATCAGTGTGTTGTAGTGTTATTACATATTTATAAAGTGATCAAACAAAATCCAAATGTTCATAAACCATGAGGATGAATGCTGTTTGTCTTTAATCTGTGATTGACCTGAAGACAGGTTCTCTCCCAGCTGACCTTAAAAACATCACAACTCTCCCACTTTTTAAAACCAGGCTGAAAACTCATCTGTTTAAGTTAAAATACTCATTATAACTGGGATTCATTAGGGTCTTTTCACTGGTTGTATATTAAGTTGATGGTGTTATTGTTTTACTGTGTGCTTTTATGCTATTGTTTTTTAACTTGTTACTTTTATTATGTTTTATTGTGATTTTCTATTGTTCGGTGACCTTGGGTGTCAGAAAGGCGCCTAAAATAAAATGTATTATTATTATTATTATTAATGTCCAGTGAACTCAATGAAAGAGAGATGACTGACTTTTTATAAAAACCAGCAGCTTCATGACTAAACTAACAAACACATTTAGGCTCCCGTTAATTAATTATGGCTCACAAAACATCTAAATATGTTACAATGAATGATTATTATTTATGCTTACATTATTAATGATCTGAATTATTATTTAATAAGCACAAATAAACATAGAACATATAAATGTAGGGCTGAATAGCTTATGAGAAATCTCATTCAGAGTTTCTTGAAGCTTCTGGGACGGCATTTAGCTCAGTTGGTAGAGTGGCCGGTCTGGTAACCAGAGGGTCATCGGTTCGATCCCCAGCTCCAGCTGGGTTAGATTGTTGTGTCCTTGGGCAAGACACTTCACCCACCTTGCCTGTGTGGCTGTGTGTGAATGTTGGTGGTGGTCAGAAGGGCCGATGGCGCAGAATGGCAGCCTCTCTTCTGTCAGACTGCCCCAGGCCAGCTGTGACTACAGACGTCTGTCGTAGTTTACCACCACCGGTGTAACTGAGTGTGTGAAAGAATAATGGAGCTTCTGTCAAAGTGCTTTGGGTGTTTAGAAAGGCGCTATATAAATCCAATCCATTATTATTATTATTATTATAAAGTTGACCTAATTGAATGAAATCAGGCTTGGATTCATCTGCTAAATGATAATTATCTATGAATAATTAACAGTCTGACACCAGTCTTATAGAGATAGCCGAGGTGTGCTCATCTCAGTCAGCTTCCCATCAGATCAGGAACTCCTTCTGGTGGTCGGCCTCAGCTGGACTCAGAGGAGGTCAGCTCCCCCGAACGCATGAAGCAGATCTCTGGCTCCTGGTGACCTCGTCACCTGGAGGCTCGTCCAGGACAGCAGACTAGATCAGTCACTTCTGGATTTGGTGGTCTTGACGGCTTAATACGGGACTCAGATGGTACCCCGTGCCTCATGGCTGGATGAGACACGACTGCTCTCAGCAGACTCAGACTCTGACGTGGACTCATACCGGTCACCAGTCTGGCTCCTCCTCCTCATACCGGTCACCAGTCTGGCTCCTCCTCCTCATACCGGTCTCCAGTCTGGCTCCTCCTCCTCATACCGGTCACCAGTCTGGCTCCTCCTCCTCATACCGGTCTCCAGTCTGGCTCCTCCTCCTCATACCGGTCTCCAGTCTGGCTCCTCCTCCTCATACCGGTCTCCAGTCTGGCTCCTCCTCCTCATACCGGTCACCAGTCTGGCTCCTCCTCCTCATACCGGTCACCAGTCTGGTCCTATTTCAGGAGTTGCTGAAGGTCAACCAGCTGCTGGTGGTGGTCACTCCACAGCAGCTCAAAATTTCCAAAAGCCGACCAATCAGGAGCCAGTCATACAGGTGTCAGGAACACACCTGGTAGAAGTTGAAGCTCAAATAAAGAGTACACCAGCAGGAGGATATTATAGGGAGATTGCCTCATTATGGAGGTTTCCTTCCATGTGTTGTGCATTCTATAGAAGTCCTCATAAGTTCTACCTGGTAGTAAAGGTGACCAATCAGTCTTTATCAGGATCTATTGCTGTTACCACTCCTTGTTACCAGTAGGAAATAATAATCAACCAAACACAGATTTCCTTGCTGTTTATGCTATGTTTATTATGTTATTGCAACATGCCTAAAATTCACTCTTCATGTTTCTATAAACCCAACACTGGCCTTTGGAAGTCTCCTAATTCAAAGGTCACTTTGTAAACAAACCAAAACACTGAAAGTTAAATGAATACACGTTAAAGTGAAGGTCCAACAGCACTATTCAGTAAGGAAGAAGTTTTTACAGTTTAAAGTAAAAAGCAGTGGCTCAGTACTTTTTACTGTACTTTATTAGCATTACATAAAGTCCTACATACAAAAACAAAGAACAGCCACGGTTGGGATCATTTAGATCTGTTTTGTTGGACATTTAGAAACTGATGATGTCACTGGATTGCTGATGACTCGCAACTCAAAGGGTTACGAACTCTGAGAAGAGTTTTGTCTGTGGGTCAGTTTCACCTCCACTGACTCACTGGCAGCTAAATGTTCCTGAGAGGATCAAAGTGATGCACTAGCATGACCAGCATTCCCACAATGCCACAGTGCTGCTGACAAAAACCCTGATGTAACACCACACTGTTAGACTTTGTAAGCTCACAGTCACTGATGGAAATGAGGTGGAGTAAAACAGCTGAGGTTCTGAAAGTCCATCGAATCAGGAGGAGAGAAGAACACGAGTCTGTCAACGTGTTTTTAAAAGGCTTTTCAGCTAAATGTATTTACTGTTACCTCCATTAAAACCACTTCACTGAAACTGGAAGTTAGCTGAGTTTGAAACAGAAAAGAGCTCAAACCCACTTCTAACCTTCACGTCTCAAAGCTGTGAAGATCCTGAGCTGCTCCTCCAGCTACATGGAGTCCAGAATGACATGAAATGTGATTTATTGAGGGGTGACTTTGTGCTGTTGCTGTCCAGAACTCAGGTAGGCTTTTAGAACCAATGCAGTGGTCATGAGAGCTGTGAGTCTGAACTCAAACCTCAGTGATTCCCCTTCGATGGGAGCTGGACTGAAAACAGTCACTACTCAACTAAAATATTACGTCTACAGCAGGAAAAACAGCTTCACGCAGAATTAGAGGCAGATTTTAAAACGCCTAACTGAGAATCTTCAGTTTAAATGTTTATAAAACCCTCTCACATTCACATCCATGGTTTACCCTGCTTCCCCAGCACCGCCCCAGAAGACCCCTCCCCCTCAGCTACAAACCAGAATGACAAATAAAACAAGCTGTAGAGGATTCTCCAGCCCCATCAGCACCATACTGGACCACACCACATCCATCTCCTCGAACAAGACTCCTCCTCATGTCCATCATCACACGCCGCAGCATCTCCACCTTTATGTCTGACAGAACCAGAACCTGACCCTGGGTCAGGTCTACACAGCTACTGTGGTGACGTTGTCCTCCGTGCTGTTTGTGGCTGCGGTGCCCACTGACGTCCTGTTCACCGGTGGGTGTGGGGTGACCTTTGCCAAACGGTGCTCCTTGCTGTGAGTGCAGAACTGGCAGGAGGCACAAGCCGAGTTGCAGCAGGGTAAGAAGCGACAGATGCTGACCCGCCACAGGAACCAGCCAGGCGACCAGCAGCACCAGCAGAACACCACGCCTCCCGCCACCACACCCAGGATGATGAACAACACCAGCAGGGACAAAGATGGGCTCAAGTCTGGATGGAACACACACAAAATACTGGATTTAAGTTCACACAGCAGCTACAAAGAATAACTAACACAGCCAGGTTTAAGATCACACTCCTCTAGCTGTGGCGCTTCCAGACCTTTCTATTTTCATCTTTTGTTTAATCACACAGATGATAGCAGTTTGTGATCCTTATAAAGGAAGGTGCAAAACAGCCTGGAAAGTTTTAACACCAGCTGAAATCTATCAGTAATCAGAAAACAATCCTGCCACTTAATGCAGATCCGTATCAGCTGCTTTAGTCCCACTGATGGTCTACAAAGAGAGGCCTCTGGACCGAGGTGTTACATGAGAAAAAACATCCTGATGGCATTGTTTACAGAAAGACTTCTAAACTACTTCAAGAAGAACTACATTTCACCAAAAACCAGCCACAACCAGGCGCTTCATGCAAGATTTCAGACAGAGGAGTGAACATGATTTGTCCAGAACCAAGGACCACTAGTGAAGAGGTTTCAGGAGGACCTGGAATCAGCAGGAACAGTTGAAAGAAAACAGGAAGTAATAAACTCAGCCTCCGTTGCTGAAGCATGTTTAAAGTTTGCTGATCAACATTTAGACAAACCTGTGAAACACTGGGATCAAATAGTCTGGTTAGATGAGACTAACTCTTTGGATGCCATAAGACACACTATGTTTGGAGGTCAAAGGTCACATCAGATCACTTCAAAAACATCATACCAACAGTGTAGGTGGGAGCAACATGTGTGTGGCATGATTTTCAGCAAACTGCTCTGGAACGCTTCATAGAATGGGAGGAAGCATTTTCTTTGTCCAGATGTCTCCACTTGGCTCTCAGACTGCTGGGTAACTCGTGGGTTCTAGAGTTCCTAAAAGTGGAATAAGAGGCAGAGCTTTAAGTTCTCAGGCTCCTCGCTTTCAGTTTCCATCCATGAAGCAGAAACCCTGACTACTGTTAAAACTCAGCTTCAGACTTTCCTCTGTGATAAATCCTTTAGTTAGAGTTGAATTGCAGGAGGAATAGAAACATTGTGGATCAAAACCTGCTGCTTCCACCAGGATGATGAAGCTGAAACCAGGAGGACGTTTCAGCAGGACAATGGTCCCAAACACAGCCAAGAAACTCTCCTGGTTACAGAGAGAAAATCAAGCTGCTAGAACGGCCCAGACATCAGCTGACCTGAGCCCTATAGAACATCTATGGAGAGAACAAAAGGTCAGAGGTCATAGAAGGAACCCTCAAGATATGGTAAATGGCTGAGTGCTTTCTAGAGTGTTGAACACTCCCCAAAGCGCTGTACAACAATATTCATCCATTCACACTCACATTCACACACTGGTGGTGATAAACTACGTTGTAGTCACAGCTGCCCTGGGGCACACAACCAACCAACCAACCAACCTGACCAATCAACCGACCAACCAACCAGCCAACCAACCAATCAACCAACCGACCAACCAACCAACCAACCTGACCAATCAACCGACCGACCAACCAACCAGCCAACCAACCAATCAACCAACCTGACCAATCAACCGACCAACCAATCAACCAACCTGACCAATCAACCGACCAACCAACCAATCAACCAACCTGACCAATCAACCGACCAACCAACTAGCCAACCAACCAATCAACCAGCCAACCAACCAATCAACCGAACTGACCAATCAACCGACCGACCAACCAACCAGCCAACCAACCAACCAACCAACCGACCAACCAACCAACCAACCTGACCAATCAACCGACCGACCAACCAACCAGCCAACCAACCAATCAACCAACCTGACCAATCAACCGACCGACCAACCAACCAAGCCAACCAACCAATCAACCAGCCAACCAACCAATCAACCAACCTGACCAATCAACCGACCAACCAACCAGCCAACCAACCAATCAACCAACCTGACCAATCAACCGACCGACCAACTAGCCAACCAACCAATCAACCAGCCAACCAACCAATCAACCGACCTGACCAATCAACCGACCGACCAACCAACTAGCCAACCAACCAATCAACCGACCCGACCAATCAACCGACCGACCAACCAGCCAACCAACCAATCAACCAACCTGACCAATCAACCGACCAACCAACTAGCCGACCAACCGACCGACTGACCGACCAACTAACCAACCTGATTGACTGACTGACCAACCTACCTATCAACCGACCGACCGACCGACCAACCGACCAACTAACCAACCTGATTGACTGACTGACCAACCTACCAATCCACCAGCCAGCCAATCAATACATTTATTCAACAGGATCAGCCTGATTGAGATCAGAATGTCTTTTCCACAGTCAGTGTTCTGGACTCAGCAGCGAGACCTGTTTCCAGACACATTCACAGAAAGACAATAAATACATAAAAATAACAGTAATATTAGCAATCAGATTAGTCAATAGTCAAATAGTCACTCAAAAACGCCATCATGTCCAGAATAACATCATAAAACGCCAACAATAAGTCTCAGCTAATGAAACGGTTGTTTCCTGCTTTCAGCTGAAGAGCCAGGAGACAACATCTGGTTTCTGAGGTCAGCCCACTGCCACTGAGAATCACTCTAAAGGCTGTTCTGAGTTGCGATCATCCACCATTTATTAATCAATGAGATAAATGAACAAGTCAGCTGTTTTGAATTAAAAAGACAGACTCTTTGTTAAACTGGACGCAGGTGTTTCTCACTGAGTTACTTGGTTTGAAGCTTCCTAGAGGACTGATAGCATCACTCACCTGTTACTGACTCATGACTGGAGGTGCCGTCTGGTAAGCAACAGTTAGCTTGTGTCCCACTAGGTTCTGCTGGCAGATTAACCAAGGATGGAGATGGGGTTACCATCACAGGTGGAGGCTCTGGAGGTAGGAGCTGACCTGCTGATGGAGCCGTTTTGGTAAAGTATTAAATGCTTTTGTAGTTCAGATTCATTACAGAATTCAGAACCCCTAAAACCTAGGGGTCTGATGTACAACACCAGCATCATTATAAACATGTATGTACTCAGCTGACCTTTACATCCTGTTGTTAGGTTTTCCTCTAAGTCACTTCCATCCCCACAGTTGTCAATGCCTTTGTCATCACACACCAGACTGATGGGGATACACTTCCCATTCCTGCAGGTGAAGTAGGGCTCACTGCTGCACTCTGACTGGTTGAAACCTGAATAATAATTTAAAAATCTGAAAGTTAACTTGATGATTAATGGAGAACCAAAAGTAGCTTTTATATAATGAAATAAGTCTGAGTGGAACATCAAGGTGTTTTTACAAGCTGTGACTTCTCCTATATGATGTAGTAAATGTCAACTTTCTGTTGTCACTGCTACAGATTTTAAACATAAACGACAATCTTAACATTTCTATTTGTCTCAGCAGAAAGTGAACACTTACTGATGTTGAACTTACCCAGTCTGAAGGAGGTGAAGTCTCCCACAAAGTCGACCCTGGGCTGAGAGCCGCGGGTCACCAGCCTCAGGGTCAGGTAGTTTCCTGTGGACAGCACTGGCCGCGGTGGGCTTTTGCCACAAAGGGGAGGCCCAAGAGGAGGTGACCTCCGGTCCCGTCCATCATAGAACTGAACATATGAGCCGGCGTGACAAGGATCTCCTAGGCTTTCACCAGAGGTGAGCTCAAGTCGAGGGTTGAGAAGGGCATGGCCATGCAAGGACTCTGGAAAGAGAGGGGCGGGACTGAGAGGAGCCACTCTGAGCAAGCTGTAGACCAGGAAGAAGCGAAAGTAGAACTGGACCTTGTCTTTAGGGGAGACAGCCTGCATGGTAAGGTGGCAGTCAGTTCCTATGGTCACAAAGTAGTACTTCTTGGACTCTTGGTGAGAGTTGACTATCATGCCATCGCCCCGGATCGTCTGGCCACAGAAATCCACCACGTTAACTGATGAGAGAACAGATTCCAGCAGTCAGTGGCTGAGAGGTGGGCTGGTAACAGTCCATCAACAGAGACACACGCTAAACAGACAAACATGGACACACACTCACAAATGAAGTTTAATCCTCTGTTTAACTACATGCATTTAGACTGTGGGAGGAAACTGGAACCCAAGAAACCCAGAAATAAATGTAACATGCAAGCTGCATGGGGTAAAGACTGTTGGTGGAAATATCTAAATGCTCTGCAGTCTAGACTAGTAGGCCAACGTTTTAGTACAAAACTATTTATGTTCATGTCTTTAGCAGATGGTTTTATCCAAAGCGACTTACAAATGATATTGTAACCAAGAAGTTACCATCAAGGCAAACAAACAACTAACCCTGATATTAACCCAAACAAACTACTTAGATGGTTGAGCACTAGTCCCTAAGTGTAGAATACCAGCATAGAGTGAAGTACATGAAGAGAGTACAGAGGAGTAGGGAAGGTAGGAGCTAGTCTAGAAGATGTTCTCTGAAGAGCTGGGTCTTCAGGAGGTTATTGAAGATGGACCCCTGTTCTGGTAGCTTGGTACCATCGTGGAACGACACATGAGAAGAGTCTGGACTGTCCCAGCGTGGTGTAGCTCTGCTAGCTGATGATCCTTTGATGACCGGAGTGACCGAGCCGTGACGTCAGCCTTAGCAAGAGGATTCAAGCAGATGGGAGCCGTTTTTTTCAGGGCTTTGTATGCTAGAGTTAGCGACTTGAATTTGATGCTGGCAGCCAAAGGTAGCCTGTAGAGCTATTTATTTACTAAAGTAAAATACATGGATTAGCATTCAAGAACGATGCAGTAGATTCCAAATCTGGAACATACATCCCAGTCTCACTATACACCATCAAAGACAGTCTGCCTGTGATTTTAATCCTCCATAACCTTTGACCCTTCTCCCAGCTGGAGGAGGAGAGTGCTGTTGACCTGTTGCTGCTGCTGCTCCTTGTCTGACACGTCAGCTCAAAGGACTAGCTCCTCTATGTTCTTCCACAAGATCCAGCACAGGAATTTGGTGCACAAAAAGAGTGCACACAGATGAACATGATGCACATTGACAGGCAGACATTGATTTTAGTCCAAACATGGAATTGTCAGAAACAAATATGGCTGAACAACAATATATATTTGACTTTCTTCTTGCTCTATATTATTAAATCAAATAGCTGTGTTTAACATATAATAAAAAAGATTTAACCTTTGTGTTATCTACGGGGACCACATTGACCCATGAATACCAGGAGACTTCATAGACTGTGTTGAGACACTTCTGATTTCAAAGATTTGGTGTTACTGTGAATAACACACTTGGTCTCTGTGAATGAAATGGATTCAGCTTTGATTTTGATCAGCAGGGTTTCACCGTCACTTAACAGTCTTAAAAACACAACCTGCAACCACAACAAGAACACACAACATCAGCAGCAGCAGGCTGAACAGTGACCCCACTGTGGAGCTCAGCCAAGACCTCCTGACAACAAGAGCATACTGTTATTCAAGCTATCTTCAACTATACAGTAATCAACAATCAGCCGTAAAGTGGTGAACCCTCTACAGGCAGCAGGATAGACGAGCTGTAGCTCTGGCTGCAGCAGCCCCCCCACCCACTCATCCACTGCCCCTTGGCTCTGGGCCACAGGCTAAATAATGAGAAAATTTATGACTACCCCTGGAGTTTATTAGCCCTGTTTCCCTGGGTAACTACTAGATCATCCTGCACTGACCTCCAGGAATGTCCCAAAGGAGCCCCTGTTGATGGGAAATAGCTCAACTGAAATTAATACTAAACCTGAAAGGTGCAGAGAACCAGAGGATGTTTGGTTCTCAGAGAAGTCTTCCCTTTATAAACAGTCATTAGAAATGGAGTCCATTCCAGTGAGGCACTTTAACGTCAGCCAACGTCACATCAGAGTGGGAGGAGCCTCTGCCCCAACGCAGACTCATCTTAAACCATTCAGCCTATCAGAACACAAACTCAGTGATGCGATGAGTCAGGATCATCACATCATCAGGATGTAATATCCAGATCATCCAAACACAACATGACGCTTTCACCAGACATTAGTTTCTGTTGATGCTGAAGGATTTAAGCTGTACGGTTTATGAAACCACTTCAACTAGTCTCCATTTAAAGTGCAGAACTGGTTATTTCACCTTAACATTTTGTAACTATGCTCAAAACACGATTAGTCTTCAGAACACAAGAAAGAACCGGTGGTTTGATGAACATTAGTATGTATTCATTCGCTTGTCTCACCCCCACACAGCACAGTGAAAATATTAACGCTCATTGGTTCAGCCAAGGAGGAGTTTTCTTCCTCTGTTTATGTGACCAAACCAAAATGACAGCATCTAAACTACAACAAGCCCTGGAAAGGTGCAGCCATTGTTTACGTCATGGGGAAGAGTGGTGCCTCTTCAGATGTTTGATCTCAACATTATTAATCATTTATGAAATGGATGAAGTTTTAATTTAGTGACCAACTGGATTATCTGCTCATGTCGTGTTTAGAAAACAAGCTGAGGTCAGAGACACAGGGGTCAGAGAGGTCAACTGGTGATCAGTCAGTCAATCAGTCAATCAATCACTCAATCAGAGAGTCAGTCAGTCAGAGAGTCAGTCAGTCAGAGAGAGTCAGTCAGTCAGAGAGTCAGTCAGTTAGTCAGAGAGTCAGTCAGTCAGTCAGTTAGTCAGAGAGTCAGTCAGTCAGTCAGTTAGTCAGAGAGTCAGTCAGTTAGTCAGAGAGTCAGTCAGTTAGTCAGAGAGTCAGTCAGTCAGAGAGTCAGTCAGTCAGAGAGTCAGTCAGTTAGTCAGAGAGTCAGTCAGAGAGTCAGTCAGTCAGAGAGGCAGTCAGTCAGTTATTCAGAGAGTCAGTCAGTCAGTCAGTCAGAGAGAGTCAGTCAGTGAGTCAGTCAGTCAGTCAGTCAAAGAGTCAGTCAGTCAGTCAGTGAGTCAGTCAGTCAGAGAGTCAGTCAGTCAGTCAGAGAGTCAGTCAGAGAGTCAGAGAGTCAGTCAGAGAGTCAGTCAGTTAGTCAGAGAGTCAGTCAGTGAGTCAGTCAGTCAGAGAGGCAGTCAGTCAGTCAGAGAGTCAGACAGACAGTCAGTCAGAGAGTCAGTCAGTCAGTCAGAGAGTCAAAGAGTGAGTCAGTCAGAGAGAGTCAGTCAGTCAGAGAGTCAGTCAGTTAGTCAGAGAGTCAGTGAGTCAGTCAGAGAGTCAGTCAGTTAGTCAGAGAGTCAGTCAGTCAGTCAGAGTCAGTCAGTCAGAGAGTCAGTCAGTCAGTCAGTCAGTCAGAGAATCAAATAGTCAGTCAGTCAGTCAGGAGGTCAGTCAGTCAGTCAGTCAGAGAGTCAAAGAGTTAGTCAGTCAGTCAGTCAGTCAGAGAGTCAGTCAGTCAGTCAGTGAGTCAGCCAGTCAGTCAGTCAGTCAGTCAGAGAGTCAGTCAGTCAGTCAGCCAGTCAGTCAGTCAGTCAGTCAGTCAGTCAGTCAGTCAGTCAGTCAGTCAGTCAGAGAGTCAGTCAGAGAGTCAGTCAGAGAGTAAGTCAGAGAGTCAGTCAGAGAGTCAGTCAGTCAGAGAGTCAGTCAGTCAGTCAGAGAGTCAGTCAGTCAGTCAGTCAGTCAGTCAGGAGTCAGTTAGTCAGTCAGTCAGTGAGTCAGTCAGTCAGCCAGTCAGAGAGTCAGTCAGTCAGCCAGTCAGAGAGTAGTCAGTCAGTCAGTCAGAGAGTCAGTCAGTCAGTCAGAGAGTGAGTCAGAGAGTCAGTCAGTCAGTCAGTCAGTCAGTCAGTCAGTCAGTCAGTCAGTCAGTCAGTCAGTCAGTCAGTTAGTCAGTCAGAGAGTCAGTCAGTCAGTCAGTCAGTCAGGAGGTCAGTCAGTCAGTCAGTCAGTCAGAGAGTCAAAGAGTCAGTCAGTCAGTCAGTCAGAGAGTCAGTTAGTCAGTCAGTCAGTCAGTCAGTCAGTCAGTCAGTCAGTCAGGAGTCAGTCAGGAGTCAGTCAGTCAGTCAGTCAGAGAGAGTCAGTCAGTCAGAGAGTCAGTCAGTCAGAGTGAGTCAGTCAGTCAGAGAGTCAGTCAGTTAGTCAGTAAGTCAGTCAGGAGTCAGTCAGTCAGTCAGTGAGTAGTCAGTCAGTCAGTCAGTCAGTCAGAGAGTCAGTCAGTCAGTCAGTGAGTCAGCCAGTCAGTCAGTCAGTGAGTCAGTGAGTCAGGCAGTCAGTCAGACAGAGAGTCAGTCAGTCAGAGAGTAGGTCAGTCAGATAGTCAGTCAGTCAGTCAGAGAGTCAGTCAGTGAGGGAGTCAGTCAGTGAGTCAGTTAGTCAGTCAGAGAGTCAGTCAGTCAGTCAGTCAGTCAGGAGTCAGTCAGTCAGTCAGTCAGTCAGAGAGTCAGTCAGTGAGTCAGTCAGTTAGTCAGTGAGTCAGTCAGAGAGTCAGTCAGTCAGAGAGGCAGTCAGTCAGTTATTCAAAGAGTTAGTCAGTCAGTCAGTCAGTCAGTCAGAGAGTCAGTCAGTCAGTGAGTCAGTCAGTGAGTCAGTCAGTCAGTCAGGGAGTCAGTCAGTCAGTCAGTCAGTCAGTCAGTCAGTCAGTCAGTCAGTCAGTCAGTCAGAGAGTCAGTCAGTCAGAGAGAGTCAGTCAGTCAGAGAGTCAGTCAGTTAGTCAGAGAGTCAGTCAGTCAGTCAGAGAGTCAGTCAGTTAGTCAGAGAGTCAGTCAGAGAGTCAGTCAGTCAGTCAGTCAGTCAGTCAGTCAGTCAGTCAGTCAGTCAGTCAGTCAGTCAGTCAGTCAGTCAGTCAGTCAGTCAGAGAGTCAGTCAGTCAGTCAGTCAGTCAGTCAGAGAGTCAGTCAGTCAGTCAGAGAGTCAGTCAGTCAGAGAGAGTCAGTCAGTCAGAGAGTCAGTCAGTTAGTCAGAGAGTCAGTCAGTCAGTCAGAGAGTCAGTCAGTTAGTCAGAGAGTCAGTCAGAGAGTCAGTCAGTCAGTCAGAGAGTCAGTCAGAGAGTCAGAGAGTCAGTCAGAGAGTCAGTCAGTTAGTCAGAGAGTCAGTCAGTCAGTCAGAGAGTCAAAGAGTTAGTCAGTCAGTCAGTCAGTCAGTCAGAGAGTCAGTCAGTCAGTCAGTGAGTCAGCCAGTCAGTCAGTCAGTGAGTCGGGAGTCAGTCAGTCAGTCAGGAGTCAGTCAGAGAGTCAGTCAGTCAGTCAGGAGGTCAGTCAGTCAGTCAGTCAGTCAGAGAGTCAAAGAGTCAGTCAGTCAGTTAGTCAGAGAGTCAGTTAGTCAGTCAGTCAGCCAGTGAGAGAGTCAGTCAGTCAGTCAGTTAGTCAGTCAGAGAGTCAGTCAGTCAGTCAGTCAGTCAGTCAGGAGTAAGTCAGACAGTCAGTCAGTCAGGCAGTCAGTCAGTCAGTCAGTCAGAGAGTCAGTCAGTCAGTTAGTCAGTCAGAGAGTCAGTCAGAGAGTCAGTCAGTCAGTCAGTCAAAGAGTCAGTCAAACAGTCAGTCAGTCAGTCAGTCAGTCAGTCAGTCAGAGAGTCAGTCAGTCAGCCAGAGAGTCAGTCAGAGAGTCAGTCAGTCAGTCAGGAGGTCAGTCAGTCAGTCAGTCAGTCAGAGAGTCAAAGAGTCAGTCAGTCAGTTAGTCAGAGAGTCAGTTAGTCAGTCAGACAGTCAGTCAGTCAGGAAGTCAGTCAGTCAGTCAGAGAGTCAGTCAGTCAGTCAGTCAGTCAGGAGTCAGTCAGAGAGTCAGTCAGTCAGTCAGTCAAAGAGTCAGTCAGTCAGTTAGTCAGTCAGTCAGTCAGGAGTCAGTCAGTCAGCCAGTCAGTCAGTCAGTCAGTCAGTCAGTCAGTCAGTCAGTCAGAGAGTCAGTCAGTCAGTCAGTCAGTCAGTCAGTCAGAGAGTCAGTCAGTCAGTCAGTCAGTCAGAGAGTCAGTCAGACAGTCAGTCAGTCAGTCAGTCAGAGAGTCAGTCAGTCAGTCAGTCAGTCAGTCAGTCAGTCAGTCAGTCAGTCAGTCAGAGAGTCAGTCAGAGAGTCAGTCAGAGAGTAAGTCAGAGAGTCAGTCAGTCAGAGAGTCAGTCAGTCAGTCAGAGAGTCAGTCAGTCAGTCAGAGAGTCAGTCAGAGAGTCAGAGAGTCAGTCAGAGAGTCAGTCAGTTAGTCAGAGAGTCAGTCAGTCAGTCAGAGAGTCAGTCAGTCAGTCAGAGAGTCAGTCAGAGAGTCAGACAGTCAGTCAGTTAGTCAGAGAGTCAGTCAGAGAGTCAGTCAGTCAGTCAGTCAGAGAGAGTCAGTCAGTCAGAGAGTCAGTCAGTCAGTCAGTCAGTCAGAGAGTCAAAGAGTCAGTCAGTCAGTCAGTCAGAGAGTCAGTCAGTCAGTCAGTCAGTCAGTCAGTCAGTCAGCCAGTGAGAGAGTCAGAGAGTCAGTCAGTCAGTCAGTTAGTCAGCGAGTCAGTCAGTCAGAGAGTCAGTCAGTCAGTCAGTCAGTCAGTCAGTCAGTCAGTCAGTCAGTCAGTCAGTCAGTCAGTCAGAGAGTCAGTCAGTCAGTCAGAGAGTCAGTCAGTGAGTCAGTGAGTGAGTCAGTCAGAGAGTCAGTCAGTCAGTCAGTGAGTCAGCCAGTCAGTCAGTCAGAGAGTCAGTCAGTCAGCCAGTCAGTCAGTGAGTCAGTCAGTCAGTCAGTCAGTCAGTCAGTCAGTCAGTCAGAGAGTCAGTCAGTCAGTCAGTGAGTCAGTCAGTCAGTCAGTCAGTCAGTCAGGAGTCAGTCAGTCAGTCAGTCAGTCAGTCAGTCAGTCAGTCAGTCAGTCAGGAGTCAGTCAGGAGTCAGTCAGTCAGTCAGAGAGTCAGTCAGAGAGTCAGTCAGTCAGAGAGTCAGTCAGTCAGTCAGAGAGTCAGCAGTGGCGGCCAATCAATAGGGGGCGCTAGGGCGCCGCCCCACTAGTCTCACAGGAAGAAGAAGAAGAAGATTGGAATCACAAAATAGTTTTAAAAGAACCATGAAAATTCAACTAAACGACTGACCTACCTACCTACAGTACATACTAAGTGCTGTGTATAATCTGCATTTAGGTGTAGTTTTAAACTGTTCTTTAACTGTTTTTACCAGAAAGAAAGGTCATGTGGTTTACTTCCTGTTTCTTCTGCACATGTCTCGGGCGCACAAATCTTTACCATAGACCTACAATAGACCTACTCTATAATTGGTGCATGCGCACTGGAGTCCTTTCAATACAAAATATAGGCGAGCATCAGGGCGCACAGGTATAGCGTACGTAGCATGTGCAGAACAAGACCGGAGAACCCAGGAGAACCGGCTCCGATCAGGATGTAACCCAGAAGCTCCAGAAAGGGAGTTTCTCTCATGGAGGAAGATAAAAATTGATATTTTTTTAAAGAATCCTGCTTGACAGCTTTGTGATAACCCTGTGGATTTATTTCATGTGTCCTGATTTAACAGTTGATTTTTTTTTTGCTAGAGTTCGACCGGGTCCTGCAAGTTTGGTAAGAAGCCTGGTACCGGGTCATTCTGGACCGGTTCAGACGTCCGACTCGGTACCGGACTGGGTCGACCCGGTATACCTGACTGGGTCCCTGCTCAGACCAGCCTGATTCAGACTGTCCTGCCTGCATGCACCAACATTAGTTTGTTTCAGTCATGATGACATGAGGCTGATATTTGATGTCATCTGATCTCAGTTGGTTTTCATCAACTCGCTGCTGAATCTAAGCTGTGTGGCTGTGGACCTTCAGGATTTAAAATAAATGCATTTTCATGTTCAGGATCTTTTTTTTAATTTAACCTTTATTTTACCAGGTAAAATGTTTGAGAACATGTTCTCACTTACATGACCTGGTGCTGCTGACATCCAGTCTTTTATCAGCAGAGTTTTTGCTTTCAGTAGAAAGCCGAAACTTTATTGTGAATATTAAGTTGTTTTTGACCTTGTTTAGGTAGGTTGTTTTTTTTTACCTGAAACTCTTCTGTTGTGACTACATTGTGGTTGTTTTTTTAATGTTATTTGTATCTGATTATATTGATATTATTCTAAGGTCTCCTTATGAAGACCTTATGATTTCTTTACTGTTTGATGTGTAGAATTAGACCTAACTGCTCCACATTGTTAGTGAACTGGTGGTAGGGGTTTTTACCAGCAACATTTTCAGTCAGATGAAAATATATTCTTCATTCTCTGCTCTACTGGTGATATGTGGGTTTTTGCGCATCTGAAAACAAACTTGCAAAAATGCGCCCCACCCCAAAAAATATATCACCAGCCACCACTGTCAGTCAGTCAGCAAAAACAGAGGCAGGGTAAATCCCTCCCATCACAATTGCATCCTGGTTATTACAGTTTTTCTCAATTGTTTACACACATTTTCTGGTACTTGAGACACAATGAGCACAACATGTAACTCATTCACCAACCCCCTGAACCAGTTCTGCTAAACTACAAGCACAGTTCCTGATTTACACTCAAACTGCAGTTTTAAAACACTTTTCTCAAAACACGACACAAAATTCTCTGCTTTTGGCACAATTTTCATGCAGAAAATATCTTGTTTTCACAAGGAACAGACTGCCATTCAAATATGCACAGTGACTCATCACAAGGGCAAACGCCCATCACACAGTTTTACACTCAGCAATCAGAGCTTTAGGATCAAAAGGCAACAGGTGAGCTCTCCTGTTTTGGAGCAATGGACGCCAACATTGGAAACAGAAGCAGAGCCAGAGGAGTAAGAGGAGGAGGATGGGGACAAGGAAGGCCAAAGACCGTGATCTCTGATGAGATCTGAGTGACTTTGGTTGATCCTGTGGTCGACCATGGTCAAACAATGAAGGAGGTGGGGCAAAGAGTACAGGTACACTGTAGCATCCATCATCTGGACTTTCCAAAATGAGAATAGGTAATAAATCTTCTCTCACTAGAAACTTGCAGTACTGCATATCAATACAGTACTCAATGAGTACAATAGTACTGCCTGTGGACTGTTTTGTAGGACAGTAAAAATACTCTAAGGTGTTTTCAGGTATTTAGGAAATGTATACCTACTTTGTATTCACAGTATTTTACTGTACTATTTGTTTGGATGCAGCATCGTTTTTTTTTTACTGTAACTGTATACAGTCATTTGTTCTGTTGTTTTGTTGTATGTGCAACTTTGTGTTGGTTGGGAATGGGATAAACATTGTGTACAATGTTTTTGCAGGAAAAATACAATAAATGCTACTGTGTATTTGTGTGTTCTGAGAGTAAAATCATTAGTCTCAGATATTTTACACTGAACCAAAAAAGTCATGATGAATGGAGAAGACGTGTTTCCATTCATCATAGTGTTTTACACTGAGCACATCAGTGTTCAGCTGGTTCTTATAAATGTCTGTTCACATGACGGTTTGTGTCATTTGAAAACAAAATCCCATTTTGAGAGGAAATCACTGTTTTGACTGTGAAGTTTCTTTTTGCAGGATAATTGAGGGAGTGCCCATTGTGTGTTATTTTGGGTGTAGAGTTCTGAATATGAGGCATGCTTTCAGAAAATGTGTGTAAACAAGTGACTAGTTCACCTCATTGTGTTGGTGCGGCGCACCGCGCTGCGCGCTCACGACGCCAAAAACAACAAAACAAGGAAAGCCATTATTAAATAAATACAATAAAATATTAGTGATTAAAATCTCCTCAGATTAATTAAACAGAGTTGGTCTGAAGTTCTCTGATCTCCAGTGGATCCGAACCCGAACCCATCTGGATCGGGGTGTTTCTGGTTCTTACTGGTCTCGATGGCCCCGCAGCAGGAAGCCATGAAGCAGAGCAGGAGGAGCAGCAGTCCGGCTCTCTCTAACTCCATCACTGGACCCGAACAGGACAGCTCGCTGGTCGCGACGCGGTTCCGACCCAGTTTGGCTACAGCTGCTCAGAACTCTTTCTAGAATGTGATTTTTTGATCATTTGCGCTGAAACGTCAGTTCTCCATCATGATTCCCCATTAGAACCTCCTCCTGGTTCTGTCGGGTCATGTGTCCGGTCATCTCCATGGCAACACCAATCAGAGGACGGTCCAGTTTTCATCAGAAACAGTGAGGAAACAACCTCAAGTCAATGAAATAAAGAGACTATTAATCAGGTCAAAGTTCAACACAGGATCCCATCACAGTCTGCTACAACTCTGATCCGCCTACAGCCAGGTGTCAGTGGAGCCACCAAGGGGTGAAACATGGCCACCATACATCTAGTAGCATCATGATGACGTTCTCATTCCTAATGAACAGCCTGGCCACCCCAGAGAAAACAATCTGGAGACGTCACAGGTCCTCCAGGTGAGTCCACAGGTCCAGGTGAGTCCACAGGTCCAGGTGAGTCCACAGGTCCTCCAGGTGTGTCCACAGGTCCTCCAGGTGAGTCCACAGGTCCTCCAGGTGTGTCCACAGGTCCAGGTGAGTCCACAGGTCCTCCAGGTGAGTCCACAGGTCCAGGTGAGTTCACAGGTCCTCCAGGTGAGTCCACAGGTCCAGGTGAGTCCACAGGTCCTCCAGTTGAGTCCACAGGTCCTCCAGGTGAGTCCACAGGTCCTCAAGGTGTGTCCACAGGTCCTCCAGGTGTGTCCACAGGTCCTCCAGGTGTGTCCACAGGTCCAGGTGAGTCCATAGGTCCTCTAGGTGTGTCCACAGGTCCTCCAGGTGTGTCCACAGGTCCTCTAGGTGAGTCCACAGGTCCTCTAGGTGTGTCCACAGGTCCTCCAGGTGAGTCCACAGGTCCTCCAGGTGTGTCCACAGGTCCAGGTGAGTTCACAGGTCCTCCAGGTGAGTCCACAGGTCCTCCAGGTGTGTCCACAGGTCCTCTAGGTGTGTCCACAGGTCCTCCAGGTGTGTCCACAGGTCCTCCAGGTGTGTCCACAGGTCCTCCAGGTGAGTCCACAGGTCCTCCAGGTGAGTCCACAGGTCCTCCAGGTGTGTCCACAGGTCCAGGTGAGTTCACAGGTCCTCCAGGTGTGTCCACAGGTCCAGGTGAGTCCACAGGTCCTCCAGTTGAGTCCACAGGTCCAGGTGAGTCCACAGGTCCTCTAGATGAGTCCACAGGTCCTCCAGGTGAGTCCACAGGTCCTCCAGGTGAGTCCACAGGTCCTCCAGTTGTGTTCACAGGTCCAGGTGAGTTCACAGGTCCTCCAGGTGTGTCCACAGGTCCTCCAGGTGTGTTCACAGGTCCAGGTGAGTTCACAGGTCCTCCAGGTGTGTTCACAGGTCCTCCAGGTGTGTTCACAGGTCCTCCAGGTGTGTCCACAGGTCATCCAGGTGTGTCCACAGGTCCAGGTGAGTCCACAGGTCCTCCAGGTGAGTTCACAGGTCCTCCAGGTGAGTTCACAGGTCCTCCAGGTGTGTCCACAGGTCCTCCAGGTGTGTTCACAGGTCCTCCAGGTGTGTCCACAGGTCCAGGTGAGTCCACAGGTCCTCTAGGTGAGTCCACAGGTCCTCCAGGTGTGTTCACAGGTCCTCCAGGTGTGTCCACAGGTCCAGGTGAGTTCACAGGTCCTCCAGGTGTGTTCACAGGTCCAGGTGAGTCCACAGGTCCTCCAGGTGTGTCCACAGGTCCAGGTGAGTTCACAGGTCCTCCAGGTGTGTTCACAGGTCCTCCAGGTGTGTCCACAGGTCCAGGTGAGTCCACAGGTCCTCCAGGTGTGTCCACAGGTCCTCCAGGTGTGTCCACAGGTCCAGGTGAGTCCACAGGTCTTCCAGGTGTGTCCACAGGTCCTTCAGGTGAGCCCACAGGTCCTCCAGGTGAGCCCACAGGTCCAGGTGCGTGGACCTACTTCCCTGTATATTTTCTGTAGCAGGTTAGTGCTGCTGGCTGGCAGATCTTCATCTTGGGGTATCCTGAGGTTTTTGTGGTGACGCTAACAAACCTGCTGCTGAAATGGAAGACAGGTGGAGCTGTAGCAGGTTCCTGTGAAGTACTAAAGGGGGTTCTCTGAATGTCAGTTCTCCTTAATCTACCTCAGCCCTGCATTGTGACTACGTATGTCTGTGGTGGAGAACAGGTGGAAGTAAACTGAAACTGAGTTGCAGTAAAAGACCGTCTATGAGTGAGTGTGTGTTGTGACCTTTGGTGTTGAGGAGGTCAGTCCAGATCCTTTCATGCTGGCAGCTGCAGTGACTAGAGTGAGTGTAGTACAGGACCATGTGGTCATACTCAGTCTGTTTTATTGGTGATATTTATTGGTGATATCATTGGGGCGGCACTAGCTCAGTTGGTAGAGTGGCCGGTCTGGTAACCGGAGGGTCACCGGCTCGATCCCCAGCTCTGGCTGGGTTAGATTGTCGTTGTGTCCTTGGGCAAGACACTTCACCCACCTTGCCTCTGTGAGTGTGACTGTGTGTGAATGTTGGTGGTGGTCAGAAGGGCCGATGGCGCAGAATGGCAGCCTCTCTTCTGTCAGTCTGCCCCAGGGCAGCTGTGGCTACAGACGTCTGTCATAGTTTACCACCACCGGTGAGAATGACTGTGTGAATGAATAATGCAACTCTGTAAAGCGTCTTTGAGTGACCTGAAAAGCGCTATAGAAAACTGATACATTATATATTTGTGGTTTTGTTACCGAGTTAAATGGCACCACCAGTAGGGAGGTCTACATCCTGAGCCCTCAAACTCTACACAAAAGTACACAACAAAACTCAAAAATTCACATTACATGGTGGAGATGCATTTTAAAAACATACTAAACTAGATGGAAAAAAAGCTCACATCTTCCCAGGACAGTTCATGTTCAGAGAACAGACAATTTAACAAATAAAACCACATAAAAAGGAGGGGCTCCCAATCTTAAAGTAACACAGAAACAAAACTAAATCACAGTGCTCTCCAAAGTTTTCTCCAGTCAGGTATATGAAAAACAGTCTCAAGGTGTGTCCAGGCCAGAGAGGATTCCTCCAGTAGGTTCTGGGTCTGCTGGGTCTCAGTGGGATGTGCCCAGAGAACCTCCTCCAGAGAGCTGACCAGGAAACATCCTAATCAGCTGTTGAGGAGGAGCTACTCTACATTGAGCTCCCTCTGGAGGATGGAGCGTCTCACCCTACTGAGCCCAGCTGCCCTGCAGAGGAAGGTCATGGATTAAAGCTTCTTCCAGTTAAGACCGATACAGAACTAAAGCCATTTCCAATGTGATGGTTAAAAGAAGGTTATGTTTTTATTATTTAATGTCCACTCTGGTCTTCTGAGTGGACGACTATCTGAACAAATAAAAGAGCTTTGATCCATAATCAGTGAGAAGAAAGAGAGAAAAGAAAAGCAACCTAGAAAACAGATCAGACCAGGTTTGACTGAATGAACGTTGTTTTATGTGAAGTCAGACGATAAAATGCCCAAACATGTTAACAAACAGAAGATATTAATTTAAACATTAAATGTGCTAATTGTCAACACCACTGGGTTTTTGTTTCCTGCAGATTAAAATCAACCCTCGTTGAATCCCTGACAGAAGGTTGGACCAGTCCACATCTCCACTGGATGCTTATCACTTCAGTCAGAGACAGAGGATTTATTCAGCTCAACACCAGAGAACAGGACCAGATGAGTGCTGAAATATCAGTATGTGAGTATCAATAAATAGATGTTTACACAGTAAAACAGTAGTGCACAGCCACAAGAAGACACTTAGTCAAACAAGATTTTTGTCACAGCTTCAGTATAAAAATAACACCTTATAGATTTTCGGCTCCTTCTCTTTCCAGGACAGTGGCGTCGTTACCTTCCATCCTGAGCCCAGACACTCCGCACATCCTGGTCAGTAAGCTAGCTGTCTCCTGTTTAATCAGAACATGAAGATGTCCAGAAAACAACAGACCGCGCAAAAATATCCTACAAAAGTCCAACTAACAGATTTAAAGGCACATCTGGTGACACAGTGGATAAATACATGTCCTCATCAGGTCACAGGACCCTAGCAGGAAGCATAGACCATCCTCCAGCAGACCCCGAGGCCGAGGCGTTCCCAGGCCAGCCTGGAGATAGAATCACTCCAGTGTCAAAAGGTAATAGCGGTTTGTGCCAGCAATAGTTAATAAACTTTTAAATCCTACAGTTATTGATATCAGTGAAAGATGTGTAACACTTCAGTAAGGGTTTCGTTTTCTACCAGAATAACTGTGATGTGAAACTGACAGGTCTTCAGAGTGAAGAGCCTTTAGAAGAATCACTAACAGGTAAGAGATTAGAGCTGCTTTAGAAGGGCAACAAAACACTTTCTAACTGGCTCCATCTGGATTAGCTGTTGAGACAGAGCTAACCTCCGTTTCTCCAAACTGAGGCTGTTCTGAGAGCATCTGTCCCCCTTTAACTGGATCAGTAGTTTTATGAACTGCTACGTGATCCTGTTGGATCCTAAAAGGAGACTTTACTAGATGTGAGAAAGCATTTAGCCTGAGCAACAAGAGCCCCGTTACCATGACAACGGCAGATGTTGGATTCATAGCAACACTGTCAAACATCTGGATTAAAATGTCTTTATTAAAATTACCTCCAAGAAAGTCCTTGTAGCTCATTTAGAATCATTAGAAGGACATTGGACCGGTTTCAGTCTGAGTCTGCACTGGATGCCAGGTCAGTTCTGGGACAGTCAGTGATGAACCTTTAAAATAATCAGAGTTCAATACTCTGTTGGGACTCACTGACAAGGCTAAAGCAGCCCTACACCGGCCCTAGAGGCAGGGCCATGTGGCCTAAAATACTGCTACAAACAAATGATTTGTTCTACATGACCCTGAAGAGGAAGTGTCTCGTGGAAGAGATTTTTAAACATTCACTCCTCTGTAGAGACACAACATCAAACTCATCACATTCAGAAGTGAAAGAAGTTAAAAGGAGCTTATTCTCTCTGACCCCAAGTCCAGGTTCTGGTCACATGACTCTTCCATCCTGCTGTGGTCTGTTTGCATCAGAATGATGTAAGGTAGTTGTCGTTGATCATTAGGAATGAAGGTGATGTAGTTGGACGGTATTTCTTGGCAGTGAAGGGTGTCTTCGTAAACCTCTCACCCAGTGCTACAAACTCCATGATTCCAGTTATGAAAAAGTCTAGAACCCGCCCTCCTGCACCACGATTGGCCAGCCCACCTGTCAATCATAATTAAGCTGTAGCTGATTAGTATGGGTCTTTCCGGAGTGCAGCATGGAGCAGAGGCTGGATGCAGGAGAGTTTTAGACTTTTTGGTTCTAAGTTGTTGGAGCTGTTAAGTTTTTCTTTGTGTTTGCGTGCAACTAATAGTAAGTAAAGTTGAGTTTTACATTATTTGTTTGATGCTAACACTAAGCTGAATATGTTTAGTTAATTTATCAGTAAATGTTGCCTGTTTATGCAAATGTTTAATTTAGTTCTGAGAGAAGATTAATAATTATTATCTCAGGTTAAGTGAATATTATTCTAATTTGTGTACTTTTTTTGTATTTGTATTTTATAGAACCATGCACAAAGAAGTGTAAGTGTTACTACAGACTCAATAAAACCTTGAATCAGACGTATGAAGCCTCATCTCTGACCGGATGCCTGCAGCTTTCCTAAAGGAGTAACCGATCTTTAGTTGTGTTTCCAGTTCTAATGGATTCCATTGATAGTCTGGTTGTGCAGCAGCTTCTTTTCTTGGGTGTGCATGTTTGAAATCAGCTCCTCGTCCTGCAGCTGAGCGCTCTTCCTGATCTGCTCCAGGGAGTAGTCCTTCATCAGGCTGCCATTCTCAAAAACTGTTACCAGCAGGTCCTGAACAGAACACAACACATACTGTAAATGGGACAGTGGAGGGAGTGAGGTGTGCACTTTACCAGGTCAGATTTAAGGGTCAGACAGAGTTGACTTTAGTTTAAAAGTCTCAAGGTGACTGTGGACGTTGGCAGAACCACTCTCAGCTAATCTTCCTGTCTTACTGGTAGAACATTTCCTTTATCAAGTGCTTTCACTAGACTTTGATCAGTTTATTTGTTCTATAAGAGGACGCTTTGCTTTATTATTTTAGCTGTATATAAAAAGCTCCCAGAAGGGAAAAATTAAGTATTATTCACAATGAATTTTATTACTGTATGTTGATGATTCACAATTGTACATATCCATTTCTGCTAACCATCCTAACCTAGCAAATAATCAAATTCACTGTTTTGCTCATATCAAACACTAGTAATCAGGAAATCATGATGTTAATGAGGATAAAACCGAAATGTTCTTGGTTCAGCTGAATCTTTTAAACATTAAAGACTCAACATTTAACACCTTCACTCTTTGGTGTGACTGGGAATTCAGACCTAAATGTTAAAAACATCCTGATTTGATCAAAGTTTGCATTCTATCAGCCTAAAACCATGACTACAATCAGAACACTCATAATACAAAGTGATTAGAAAACCGGAATAATGTTTCTCAGTACAGTTGATTATTGTAATCTGCAAAATTACCAAAACAAACTGCCATAACCTTTACGCTGGCTTTGAGTTGAACCAAAAGACAGATTTTAAAACACTTCTTGTTGTTTTTAAAGGTTTAAACGACCCGACTCCCCCCTGTGTTGTTCAGATGCTCACTCGGTACACACCAGCTACAGTCAAGTGACGGTCTTATGGTTAAACAAGAGTTGATTTAAAATCAGCACAGTTCTTTTAGTCATTATGGTCCAGTTCTCTGGACCTCTCCCACCAGAACTCAGAACAGTTACACCAGTTTTAAAAGTAAACTGAACATCGACCTTTTCTCCTAAATATTCTGTTAAACCCATACTTTAATATTAACTCACCATTTTAATATTGTCATTTTTAATTAGGAAATGTTTGTATTTTTATTTGGTTTCACACAGAATCATTAATGAGTCTACATACAGTTGCTGTTTGAAGACTAAACAACTCGTCTTGTCTTGTCAGGTTCGATAAGGCTGAGGAGATTTCTACATGTAGGCTCATGGAGCAGCTCAGTGCTACTTCCAGTTTTACCTCATCCTGGTACAGTCAGATCCGTTTTCAGCTACAGCCGTTCAGAAAACACCTCAAGCTGGGTCTGAGGCGTTTATGTTTGTGTGTTTGAGATGGGGTGGTGAAGTGGACCTGCACCCTAAAGCCTGGGACACACAGAAGACGGATGCGTCGCCCATTATAGTTACTGAGAGTGGCTACACGGAGAGCGCAACGCCACGTCCCAGAAATGCCGGTCCGCGCGGGAAGCTAAATATAGGCGTTGGTTCTATTTCAAGCGCCGCAGCTTTTACGGCTTTAATACGGAAATTTTCCAAGAAGCGTTCAGCTGAGTAGCGCGTCCTGTAAACCCAAAAGACCGCAGCGATTCCGTGGCGTAATGCATCTGTCTTCTGTGTGCCCCAGGCTTAAAGTGATAATATGCAGCTTTGCTTGTTTTGGGCGCCCTCTGGTGTCCGTTTTAAATCACTGCATTACACAAGTTAGCATATTGTTTCAGCTTCTAAACGCCTAAATCTACCTGTTGAAATGTCTCCTCAGCCTTCATAGTTTTCTACAGGAGCGGTTATTTACTCCTTCAAAGAAATCAGCTGTGTTCAAGCAGGGAGAGATGGAAAAAAATCAGGAATCATGAGCTAAAAACACTCCAGCGCTAGCATAACAGCTAGCCACATTGGGTTAGCCTAACCCTCGTGAGACACGTGACTTCCTGGGTACCGTGACGGAGACGGAGATTATGCAATCGTGGTATTCTGGATCTAATCACCAGATGGGGCTAAGTGACTTCTCATTAACTCTGTAAAGAGTCAGATTAACGCATACTGGCTCAAGGAAAAGATTTAAAAATATGAAAAAGTTGCATATTATCACTTTAACAGTCCACATAGGGTCTGGTCTTGTGGACTGAGGGTGTGACCAGCTGGTTGCTGGGTTTAGTGGACAAACAGTTCATGTGTAGAGCTCCACTTCACGCCTCTACAGTATGTCAGCTTGTGTATGATTGGTGCCCACGCTGAGGCTCCTGACCCACTAACATACCAGTTCTACCAGTTTCTAGTGGGTTCAAACAAACGTAACTGGACTCCTTTAGTTTTGACGATGTTGGTTCTCATCTGAGAAGCTTCAGCTCAAACAGAATCATGATTGATGTCTCGACTTTTACTCACTCACATTCTGGACGTGCACACATGGATGCTGCAGCTCATCACTCTTAACTGCAACCCCCGCCCCACTAAACTGCACTGGAAGTGGGACTAACCTCTTCAGGCCTACCAGCTCCTCTCTCTATCGTCTCCAGGAACCCTTCAGAGTTTCTCCTCAGAGATAATCGACCCCTCTTTGACCCCTTGGACGGATCAGTCACTGGCTGCTTGTACACGTCCATCTGGAATATGAATACAGCCAATGTAATGAGACCGAACACTGCCAACTGGAGGGTTGCTGGTTCAATCCCACTCTTACCCCTTTGCCATTGGTCTCTACATAGCTGCACTTAAAGGCGCAGTTCAGTGTGTCCCTGTTGAGTTTCTGAAGCAAAGAGCTGCCACAACCAAAAAAGACATTTTCAGCACTCCAGCCTTCATCCCTCATCCTCCCTAGAATCTGGAAAAATCAGAGAAAGAAAAAGTAAATTAAATAATTATCATGACACTAGGGCTGGGCGATAAATATAAATAATCGAATATCGAATTTTATAACTCTAATCGATGTCATTTTGCCCATAAACGTATGTTCGATATTTAAAAAATGAAAAGAAGCGAGTAGGTTGCAGCTGTCCCTTTAAGAAGCTGTGACGCGACTCAACTAGTCTGCGTCATGTGACTCCCCCCATCCAGACCTGATTACCTAACAACTCACATGTGACACTATTCACATGATGCAGCTCTCTGTGATACCATCTGTAGAATAGAACAGATGGTTTCTTAAATATTTCCATTTGCAGGAAATTTTAGTCTGTGGAGCAATTATGCTGCTACAGCCCCATCTAGTGGACAACTTTTGTTTCTGAGCATACAAGTAGTTATCGTTCATTAATCATTATCGAGCTGAACTCCTCAATAAATCGTGATATTGATTTGAGGTCATATCACCCAGCCCTAAGTGATGCAAAAATCAAACACTGGCTCATCCACCAACATCCTGAGACGCCCTCTGGGATGGCTGTAGACAGAGTACACACATTTAGTCTTATTAAGTCCCTCCAGGAAGTTGCAACTGCAACTATTAACGCAAATTCAACCAGTAATCGCTAATTTTTTGCGGCCTTGCAATTTTCACCAATCACCGCAATTTTTCCACAAATCTGACCAATCACCTTAAGAGTTTGCTGTATTTTGCCTTCCTCTCTGACCAATCACTGCCACTCGGTCATCCAATCGCTGTAGCTTCTAGATTTGTTTACTTCCTGTCTTTGAGCTGAGCCGCTAAACGGTCAGTTTCCATCAGATATTATGGGTAAAATACGAGCAAGTCAATTTCCCAAAGTATTAGTACTTTACCTGTTGAAAGTATTAGTACTTTACTCTTATGTAACATTTATGTGAGGAACTTTACAAAAGGACTAGAACCATTTACCGGTAGTTGGTTAACAGACAGATCTTAATAAAACTCTGAATGTTGGGGGTTTTTTTCCAGTAATTTTTTGTTGAAATTTCCTAACATTCAGGAAAGGTTGGGTACTTTTCTTTTGGATTGTTGAAGTTTGATTATCCCTCTAGAAAATATGGAACCTTTATGTGAAAATCACAACACACATGATACAGAAGAACTCTAAAGAGTTTGTGAGTAAATAAAACAGGTGTCCTAGAGCCCTGGTGGACTAATGAATTAAAAGTGTTTGCAGTCAGTTTGTATTAAGATAGAAGCTAGCTTAGAGACTGGGATGTTAATGTGAAACTATACTGTAATCATCGTTTAGTAAAAACATTGTGGTGTATTTTCTGTCTATACAGTCCAGCTCAAGTGGGTGATAAGAACTTAGTAGTCGATTTGACACCTCACCTTTTCTGCAGCCTGTTGCTTCAATGCTTGCTAACGCTACACAACAGTCCTTAGTGCCTGAGGCATGTCCACAAGAACAATGGGTAATAAAACCTTCATACAGAACACCGTTTCTTACCTGGTCCACTGAGGTGAGGTCAATGCCATCCCCTTGGATGATCCGCAGATATGAAGGCAGGACCTTGTAGCCCTTTGAGTTCAGAGAACAGCCAAAACACTCTTCTAAAATCTTGAGGACCTACAAGTACAATTTATTTTATTGTCAGTTAATATTCCGTAAAACACTCCAATATAACATCCACTTATCTATTAAACTAATCACTCAAAGCATTTACACCATGTGTGTCGCTGGTGCTGTGTGTGTGTTGGAGGTCCTGTCTACAAGCTTCAGAGGCCATGTGAGCACTCATTCACTGCATCGCAACAGGATGTGAAGCTCCTCAGATCGGGGGCTGTGCCATCGGGACTGCGAAAGCGCCAGTCTGCAAAGGCGCATTGGGCAGAGGGTTCTGGTACACTTGCATGATATATAGTGCACATGCACACAGGTGGACTAGTTAAGTGCACCCGTCTGTAGATTTGGTTAAACAGATTCATTTGAGTTCATATCAATGCGAGCAGCAGTGTCTTGATCTGCTCCAGCTGCATCGCACCACAATGAGCTTCGTTCTGGGGCAGCGGTGGATCAGTGGGAATACCAGTCACCTGACACTCAGAAGGTTGGTGGTTCGATCTCGGCTTCCACCATCACGTGTCAAATGGGTCGTTGAGCAACACTCTGAACCTCATGTACCCTCCTCAATCTGAGTGTAAAGGTGTATGTGAATGGGACTCAAAGCCGTGGTCTAAAAGACTAGAATCACTACCTAAACACAGTCCATTCATTTACCATGATCAGCTGATTTACCACCAGCAGAATCAAACTCCTTTATGTTTCTTTATTATTTTAACCTTGATCTCAAGACTATGACTGTTTGCATCTGCTGTTAGATACAAGTTTAGTTTTCAGACAGTAAAAAACATTATAAACAGTAAAGAGTGCTTTATAAATAAAATTTGATTGATTGATCTTGCTTTCTTTTTTTAAATAAACTTTTTATAGTTCACAACACAAGTCATCTCAAAGCACTGAACAAAGAAACAAATCCAGATCATTTTAGGTCCAGAGTCAGGATGACTAACTGCATTAAGTCCATCCCCCATCCGGAGCAGCAGTCTGAGGGTGACAGTGGGGAGGAAAAGTCCTTTTGAACAGGAAGAATCCAGCAGAACTTAAAGCAATACTGAGCAGTTTTTAACACTTTAAGTTAGAGCATTAAAATTGATCTCAATGATTATTTAGTTAGAAACTTGACCAGTTTCATGTTTGACAGCACTCTGCACCCCTCTACTGGCCAGATACCACACTAGACAGTTTTGAGCCCCGGCCCGTACCTCAGCCGATGATGTCACCTTCTGCTTTACGGCAGAACCGGTCTAACAACGCTAGGGGGAGGACCTCCTGCCGAGGAGGGATTCTTTCAGCAAGCATATCACAGTTTAACCAGTCTGATTATTAACCACATGGTGAAATATAGTAGAAAAAAATGTTCTGAAAAATTTTCATAATTCAGGCGTGAGATGATTTACGACAGTAAAAGTGAAACTTTCAATCGTAGCCTCCTAATGCCTCCTACTGGTTAAAAGTCGCTCAGTGCTGCTTTAAGTAACATATTTGTAAACTGGTGGCTTCTTTGATCTGTGAATTAGACAACCATGTGTGCTCTGTTAAGAAAATAGAACAAGGTTTCTACATAGGGTAGAATATACTCATCACATGGCGTCATAGTAGTGGACTGACAAGGCCAGTAATGTCGACGAGCAACTCTGACCGTGGCGTCGGAGAGGAGGATGCAGCTCCAGTTAAAAGCAGTCTAACAACCCACTGACTCCATGCCATGCTGCTCAGCTGATAAAGCACACTCAGCATGATGAATGCCACAAGTCATTTCTGCTTGTGGCTCTCAGGCTGTACCACTCTTCTGTGTGATAGCTGTGAGGATTAAGTCAAACCTTCACGTTTTTCCTGAAACATCTCTGAGTCAGTGTTTAGATTCTCCTCATTTTCTCAGTTAATATGATCATATTACACTGCTAGTGTCAGTGGGTATTGTTTCTTTAAACTGACGATTCATATTATATAACTATACTCTGACTCTGTTTTTACTCTGAACACCTCAGACCTTCAGTAGCAGCCAGAGTCCTGTCATCATTCAGATGACTCAGCAGTTGTTAGGTGGATCAGAGAAGGACCAGAGACTGAGTCCAGAGACCTGGTGGACCACTTTGTGTAGGGTGACCATATTTAGATTTTTTGAAAAAAAGGACACTTGGGTCAGGCAGCAGAGTGACCCACGTTTTAATAGCAAACTGTGGACAGACAGAAGACATGCCAGCACCAAAACCCCAGGAGAGATTCAGACAGTGTGTGTTTTATTATAATAAAATTTATTTTACTAAATTATTGCTGCCAAATTAAACAAATAAACAGCACAGGTCATTGCTAAGTGTTAAAACACAAAGACAGACAGATCCAGAGTCATGTCTACTTGATTCTGAAGTCTGTCTAAACTAGACGATCTGCTGTGAAGTAAACCTGTGTGTTACTGTTCTTGGTTACTCAGTTTAAATTACTACAGTATATGAAGGTTTTGCTGTGGTTGAGCAACAAGTGTTCTGTAGTTTCTGTAGAACAAACACAAGCAGATAATCTGTTGTTTTAATGTCTTGGTGGTGTGAGGTCTGTTCAGAGGTGGGGCTACGACATCATCATTTTTAAAAGGGTTTTTTTGGCCATGAGTTGAAAGAACGAGATCACGAGTACTAGCGGCCGAAATGAGTTTCCTCTGCAGGGAGATAGGGTGAGGACCTCCAACATCTATAACTCAGAGTAGATCCACTGCTCCTCCACATCCAGAGGAGACACCTCAGGCGGTTCGGGATGCCTCCTGGATGCGTCCCTGGGGAGGTGTTTTAAGCATGTCCCTCTGGCAGGAGGCCCCCCGGGTGGAACCAGGACATGCTGTAGGAAGAACATCTCCAAGCTGGTCTAGGAGCCCCTGTGGGTCCCACTGGAGGACCTAGAGGAGGTGGCCGGGGAGAGGACAATCTGGGATTCCCTTGTTCACCCGGATAAACAGAGTAAAGTGAGGCCTAACCCATATTCCTAACCCATATGGACTGCACTGTAATCTTAACCTAGCTTGGGGGGTGGGGTGGGGTGAGCACTTGGATCCTTTACCTCAATAAGAGTCTCTGCTGGATCTCCAGAGTCGGGTCGGATCACCAGACAGGAGTCCTCGCTGCGCTCCATGACGCGCTCCTTCAGTTCGCCTCCCCAGATGTGTTTACAGGCGTTAAAGATGTCGTAGCTATCGCTGACCACCGACACTGGCCCCGCCGAGAACTGGTCAAGGATTTTCTCAAAAGCATCCTTCTCTCTGTTCTTCCCCCAGGAGATGATGGTACTGTAGAACAAACCAACGCAACCTTTATCTCAAAGAAAGTCATGAGTATTTTTTAATACTTAACAGTCAGTTTGGGATTAGAATACCTGTGCTCAGCTGCTGGGATGGAGAAACCAGCCATTGGACAGCGATAGTACCGCTGAGCCATGAGCACCCCGGCTATCGTGTCTGTACTGCAGAAATTAACCAAGTGAGCTGCTCCGCCCAACGCTGCAGACTAGAGATTAGAAGAGGAAATGACACGTTCAAAATGACAGATTATTATCGCAGGAGGACTCATTAATAACATGGTGAATATTGTCCAGTTAAACTCTTATTTTCTGTTAACTGTTTTAAATGGTCGTATCTTCACTTTAAGCTGTGATGAATACCAAAGAAAAAAGACGCTTTTTAACCCTCTATATTATATCTGTCTGTCCATGTCGGAGTACATGTAGTGCAAAAATCCACAGCAGGAACCCACACAGATGAAAAGTCTTCCTGACCTCCTGAGATGAGACTCCTCTGTAGCCGAAGTCATGCATTTTCAGGTCCAGGCCCTCCAGGCTCCCCGAGGTGGCTCTCAGGTGTTTGGCCAGGATCTTCTTGAATTCCCTTGATATGGTAGCTACTGTGATAGGATACCACAACTGCACCAGCATGGTCTACAGCCAACAAGTAGGGGAAAAAAAAGATCATAAATCAATAAGATTAACACAATCTGATCTTCAGTAGCTCTAAGAACTTAAAGAACCTGCAAAAACTCTGTAACCTGACTCTTAAAAATACCACTGGACACCAGGTGAGGGAGGGGGGCAGGTATCGCGAACCCGTTACAAACCCGATGTGTTACGTACGTAGAAGACACCTGATTGGTGGGAAAGGAGCTCAGCTTTGTGTGTGAGGTTGAGCAATGTCAACTAGATATACAGCGTGGTCTTAATGATTTGGTAAGTAATGTCTTATTCCTGAATGATGACCTCTGACCTGATCTTTAACCCAGTGAGTCCTGCAGGGCTTAATAAATACAATAATCATTTGAAAACTGCATTTTATATTAATTCAGGTTTTCTTTGTCTGATACTGAAATTTATTTGCTGACCTGGAAGGTTTAAGGGTGAGAAGTCAGCAAAAACAAAACATTTTCTTAAAGGGGGAAATAGCTGAGTAGAAAGGCAAAGCTCTCAATTTACTGATCTATGTTCCAGTAGACCGGCTGCATCCTGTTGTCCATACAGGCAGATGCAATGAACTTCTGCCATAGAGTGGTAGAGATCAGCCTTTGAGATAATACGATAATTCTGTGGGGGTTCTAGAGTAGAGCCTCTGCTCCTCCTCATCAAAAGGAGTCACCTGAAGTCTGATTACTGCCTCACTCTGGAGGTTCCTCACAGAGTCGACACCCCTGGGTCAACCCAGAACTCCCTGGAAGGATTATACAGAATATATCCTCTCTGGCCTGGAAACGCCTTGGGAACCTCCAGGAGGAGCTAGAGAGCATCACCGAGGAGCAGAGCCTTCAAATAAAGAAGTACAAATACTTCATTACCTTACTTAAGTAGCAATTTTGGTTATTTATACTTCACTGGAGTAATTTTTTCAGACGACTTTTTACTTCTACTCATTACATTTTCACACTGTACTTTCTATTCACTACTTTTTCAAAATAGCCTCGTTACTCCTATTTTATCTCTGCTTGTTTTTATTCCAGGTTCTCATCGTTCAAAAACAAAGGCTTGATTGTGATTGGACGAGACCTACCATTCTGACACCCTATTGGTTTCTTTTCGGGGTTATTTTTCTAAAAATCCCTTGACCTGCCTTTACCTTTAGGTGTGTGCTGACCCTACCTTTGTTTTGCAAACACACCAATTACACGTGCACACTGGCACATTTACATTTAAACTCAAACTAATGGCTCAAGGCTTTAGAATCTCTATGCATTGAAAAAACTCAAAAAACCCTAGATCCTGCCTGACCAGATCCCCCCCCCCCCCCC
>SSNR01000178.1:1014126-1070202 GCA_006937965.1 Callopanchax toddi
CCCCCCCCCCCCGTCCCATGCACCAGCATGTAAAAGTAAGTAAGTAAGTAAAGTTTATTTATATAGCACCTTTCACAGAAAAAATCACAAAGTGCTTCACAAAAAACAGAATCAAACATGATAAAAATCAAATAAAATCAATAAAACAAACAAAATATCATTACAAATCAAAATCATTAAACAACAACAAGAGAACATAAAAGAGTTATTTAAAAGCAGTTTTAAATATTTGGGTCTTCAGCTGCTTTTTAAAGGAGTCCAGACTGTCTATACAGCGTAAAACTAAAGGAAGTTCATTCCAAAGTCGAGGTGCAACAGACTGGAAGGAGCGATCACCTCGACTTTTAAATCTGGTCCTTGGAACTGTTAGGAGATTCTGGTCTGTGGACCTGAGAGCTCGGGTTGGAGCGTACGGCTTTATCAGTTCAGTAACATAAACAGGAGCTTGACCATGTAGGGCCCTGAAAGTTAGAGTCAGGATTTTAAAATGAATTCTACATTTAACAGGTAACCAGTGCAGAGACCTCAGAATAGGAGTGATGTGATCTTTTCTGGTTGCTCCAGTGAGGAGCCTCACTGCAGAGTTATGGACCAACTGAAGGTGGTCAAGGGCTTTTTGGTTCAAACATGTGAAAAGTGAGTTACAGTCATCTAGACGGGAGGAGATAAAGCATGAAGAACCATTTCCACTTAATTTCCGGATCCATTTCCGGATAAAATGCAATGATATTTATTTCTAATGCCTTGTTTAATGTCTAATGTTTCTACTTAGTATTTTAAATGCCAATATTTTACTATACAGGCCATAAATCATATAAAATAAGCCCTAAATGAAAATCTGATCTAAGAGGTTTCAGTTTTAAAAGTTTAGGAGAAAACTCACAAAGAAGTAGACGTCAGTAGGCTATAAATTCAAGCAGATATCAGCAGCTCTGAAACACGGGTTATGTATGTTTGTGTTATGTTTACAAATGCAAACAGACAATTGTAATCAGACTTTCTGGAAGAGATGCAGCTTTTTCTAGTAGGCTACTGAGTAATGCTGATTTAGCATTCAAACAACTGGGAATCTTTTCCAGCCACTTGGTGATGGTTTTCCCTGACTGCATCTTACATCCAAAAATTATGTGATGCTGTCTCTCAAGAGCATCATGGCAGCAATTTTCACCTTGTGTCCTCTCTGCTGTGGGGATAAACATGTAAATACAGGGAGTGCAGAATTATTAGGCAAATGAGTATTTTGACCACATCATCCTCTTTATGCATGTTGTCTTACTCCAAGCTGTATAGGCTCGAAAGCCTACTACCAATTAAGCATATCAGGTGATGTGCATCTCTGTAATGAGAAGGGGTGTGGTCTAATGACATCAACACCCTATATCAGGTGTGCATAATTATTAGGCAACTTCCTTTCCTTTGGCAAAATGGGTCAAAAGAAGGACTTGACAGGCTCAGAAAAGTCAAAAATAGTGAGATATCTTGCAGAGGGATGCAGTACACTTAAAATTGCAAAGCTTCTGAAGCGTGATCATCGAACAATCAAGCGTTTCATTCAAAATAGTCAACAGGGTCGCAAGAAGCGTGTGGAAAAACCAAGGCGCAAAATAACTGCCCATGAACTGAGAAGAGTCAAGCGTGCAGCTGCCAAGATGCCACTTGCCACCAGTTTGGCCATATTTCAGAGCTGCAACATCACTGGAGTGCCCAAAAGCACAAGGTGTGCAATACTCAGAGACATGGCCAAGGTAAGAAAGGCTGAAAGACGACCACCACTGAACAAGACACACAAGCTGAAACGTCAGGACTGGGCCAAGAAATATCTCCAGACTGATTTTTCTAAGGTTTTATGGACTGATGAAATGAGAGTGAGTCTTGATGGGCCAGATGGATGGGCCCGTGGCTGGATTGGTAAAGGGCAGAGAGCTCCAGTCCGACTCAGACGCCATCAAGGTGGAGGTGGAGTACTCGTTTGGGCTGGTATCATCAAAGATGAGCTTGTGGGGCCTTTTCGGGTTGAGGATGGAGTCAAGCTCAACTCCCAGTCCTACTGCCAGTTTCTGGAAGACACCTTCTTCAAGCAGTGGTACAGGAAGAAGTCTGCATCCTTCAAGTCCAAGTCCAAGTACTCCACAGCGTGGCTGGCGAGAAAGGGTATAAAAGAAGGAAAACTAATGACATGGCCTCCTTGTTCACCTGATCTGAACCCCATTGAGAACCTGTGGTCCATCATCAAATGTGAGATTTACAAAGAGGGAAAACAGTACACCTCTCTGAACAGTGTCTGGGAGGCTGTGGTTGCTGCTGCACGCAACGTTGATGGTGAACAGATCAAAACACTGACAGAATCCATGGATGGCAGGCTTTTGAGTGTCCTTGCAAAGAAAGGTGGCTATATTGGTCACTGATTTGTTTTTGTTTTGTTTTTGAATGTCAGAAATGTATATTTCTGAATGTGGAGATGTTACATTGGTTTCACGATTAAAAATAAATAATTGAAATGGGTATATATTTGTTTTTGTTAAGTTGCCTAATAATTATGCACACCTGATATAGGGTGTTGATGTCATTAGACCACACCCCTTCTCATTACAGATGCACATCACCTGATATGCTTAATTGGTAGTAGGCTTTCGAGCCTATACAGCTTGGAGTAAGACAACATGCATAAAGAGGATGATGTGGTCAAAATACTCATTTGCCTAATAATTCTGCACTCCCTGTATGTGTGGGAAAGGGAGGGAATGTGGGTTGTATGGGTCATTTTAATCTGTCAAGCACTTTGTGTTGCTCACTCTGGCATGAAAGGTGCTATATAAATAAAGTTTGATTTGATTTGATTTGATTTGAATTAAAAAACTAATTAACAGTCAAATCAAATTGTCCAAGAATTGAAAACAACAGTGACAGTAAGGCTAAATACAAGTAATCAGAAGTAAAAGAAAAGAGCTAACTAAAAGTTGCATTCAAAAAATGAACACAGAGAATAGTCAAACCCATAAAATAAAGGGAATGTGAGAAGCTCGCTCAGCTGATGCTATCTCTTGGGATCATTCCTAGTTTTGCTGAAAAGGACGTGTACTTCTCTTTTTTCCATAAATATATTCATGTTCCACAAAGTTTCTCTCACCTTTTGAAAAAACAACCATCAAACATTTGTTCCACTCTGAAGTTAACATTCCTGCATAAGGTGTCTTTAACTTCGTAAGGACAAAAGTACTGTGAAAATGCTTTACTTTTTCATCACCTGTCCTCCCTAACATCTTCTGAAAAGTCAGCTGTTTCTATCAGTGGTCTGCAAGGCCTTCTCTGCTGGCCTAAACTTACTCAGATAAGTAAATGTAATTTTTCTTTTGGTTAATATTATTAAATAAAAATGTTATCCCTGGTCTGTTCTTTTTATGTCATATTATATCCACTTGGTTGTACGCTTCCAGTGTTAAATACGAAGGTAGGGGGTTTTTCCAATCAAATTTCAGATAGCTTGTGTTGCTAGGCAAACTGAAGTCTCCCACTAGCTGCTATTTAGGTTGGAAATCACTGAAGGCCCAGAGGTGAACGTCACAGCCACTGAGGCACAATATAGACATCCATCCATCCATATAGAAATCTCTATTACTTTTATCCATATATAAATCTATTACTTTTATATATATTTAAATACTTAAACATATGTTGTTGTGCACAAGATCCCCATCAATTAGTTTGTGGTTGAAATAACGTTTTGAGAAAAATGATTTGTTTTTTTCTTCTACTGCTATTCAGATGAAGAAAAGTCAGCATTATTTTGACAATGGTCGATTTTTTTCCCAGAAGGAACAAAATAATTACTGACAATGGTCTGGATCATTGCTAAAGAGTCTACCTGCTGCTCTCTCAGCTCCTCCTCCCTCCAACTGTATGATCCACCTGCGCTGCGCGTAGCTTTATCTTATCCTCCCGGTGCATGAGCGAGGGAGCTCTTTCCAACTTCATCATTAATATTAAAATTGTTGCTATTGCAACGTGCTGCAGCAGCAACAGACTGGAGCTGCAGGAGGAGACGCAGCTGCACGAGTTAGCGGGACTCGCTGCCCGACCTCGCCTCCAGGACTGAGCTCCCAACAAACTATAACTGTAGCGGTCCGTTCAGGGGACGGCGAGTCCTGGCTGTGTAATGAACTTGCAGTAGCGCCGCAGATTTGCTGTGCGCCTGATGACCTCTGGTTTAGGAGCTATTGATCAGCTGGTATGATCGGCGCTGTAAGGATCAGAAGGTCATGCAAGTGTCAAAGGTCAACTGAAGCCACTGGTCACTCTATTAAAGTGACTCTAATACCCAGACTTGTGCAGACATGCTCCAGAGATATTACAGATGTGGATTCGTCAAAACACGACCTTGACACAGAACCTCTTTCTGCTCCAGTTACTGACGTCCTATGAAGAAACTCATGACTTTTCTCTTCTAATAAAATCATTTCTCTTTTTCACAGACTTAATGACAAATGAATAACAATGATTGTTTTCATAAGAGGTATATAATCAGGATTTATTGCTTAGAAAGTAATGGTTAAATCATAATTAATGATAATATTTAAAATGCATTATTTTAAATCTTAAAGACATCAAATGACGCTGATGATTTAATCATGTTTTATTAATAATAATAATTATTATTATTATTATTATTATTATTATTATTATTATTATTATTATTATTATTATTATTATTATTACGCCTCTATCAATGTTCCTGACTGAGGACTGCTTAAGGTTAAATTCTATAAAAACATATGATTTCCGGATTGCTTCAGGCTGAATATCTGCTGCGTCTTCTGCGTGAGCTCCAGCCTCCAGGGTCTCTGCCAAGATGCTGACTGAGACCTCCTTTCTGGAATCAGGCCAGATTCCAGACCCTGGATTTGTTAAGATGACTGGTCCTTTTGAAACAATCCTAAAATTCTAAATGTGATCCAGCTCCAGTTTATCAGACGAACTGCCAGATAAACAGTCAACGCCAGCCAGCAAAGTCAGGTTTTATCTCTCCACCACCTGGACTATCTGGGATCAGCGGTGCGAGGTTCAATGTGACAAGAACACTGAAGCCTTCAGTCACCTCTGTGTCCTCCTGAGCATTCCTCTCTGGACTCGTCGAACCCGACTGTCTCCTAGCCGTCTGAATCCACGCAGAAGTCACTGCCTGGTACAGTACAACCTTCAACTAAATCTGGTGTCAGGTTGCTTATCAAAATTGATCAATTATCAGTAATTACTAAAATCGACTCAGCCAATTTATTTTATAATTACTCAACTTCTTTCCTTTAGGACAGTGGTTCCCAAACTTTTTCTTCTGGGCCCCCCTTAATTTTACACAATTTTTCCCATGCCCCCCCTCTCACACACACACACGTGCACACATGCACGCACGCGCCCACACACATACACACACAAACACTGCAAACAGACAAATCTCATTTTCAAACTCCATTACAGGTTATTTCACATCAAACCTTAGAGATCTGAACAAGTAAAAGTAACTGCATTTAACTACATGTTAAAATAACCTTCAACCTTTTCTTAAAAACAACAAACTAACCACTTTTACAGCTCAATAGAAACTTTAAAAAAATGCCTCAGTGCAAAATGGGTTTTAAAAACGACAAATTCCCTGAGAAAATGAAAATAAAAAATGTAAAGGTTTATTTTTACTTTAAAAAATTGTTCTCTCATCTTCAGTGACTGGTGTGAGCGGCTTGTTGCTGCAGATCTCCTTTGTGTTGAGTTGTCCTGTCCAAACAGTGTCCTGTGTGTGATTTGAGAATAAAATAGATGGGGGGATCTGTAGGTGGGATGTGTGTGTGTCGGGGACGGGAGGTGTCTGTGGAGGTTCGGATGCGGCACTGCGCGTTCAAGGTCGCACGCGCTCGTTACTGAATCGTCCAGACTCGTGCGCTCCGTCAGTGCGCACGAGGTGCCCAAACGCGTCTTTGCGCATAGGGAGCTTTGCGGTCCGATCACTCAGCCCGTTATCAGATGCTGATTTTAACTACACTTCCTGTTGTGGTGGCTCTGAAGCTCTCATAAGCGTTCAGGCTATGAAGACTAGTTGACACGCACAAGCTGCGCCAGCAGGCAAACACAGAGCTATCCAAACCCATTCACCTCCCCGCGAGGAGTAGCACATCAGCGCCAGGTTCTCCCCTGAGTGTCTCAATAAAAAAAAATGATGTGCACCCCTCATTTCTCTCTCTTTTTCTCATGATCTCATAATAATGAATGTTAATATTATAACCGGTGTTCCGCTCTGCGCACGGCGCTGCACTGCAACCTCGTCACGCCCACCTGCTCTCTGCAGCTCTGAGTGCGCTGCGGTGAATCGGACACACTTCAGACCATCTCCCCAGAGGTGAGAGATTAGGGGCGACAGCAAAGCAGAGGCAAGGTAAATCTCTCCCATCCCCCCAGATAACCCTGCCTAGCACTAAAAAAAAAAATTTTTTTTTAATTAAAAAACTTTTTTTTAAATTAATAAATAAATAAATAATCCCGCGCCCCCCCTGCTGTTACATTGCGCCCCCCTAGGGGGCGCGCCCCCCAGTTTGGGAACCACTGCTTTAGTAAATTAAACTAGACCCTTTTATAACATCTTTAATCATTTTGACAAATGTTTATTAATGTTTTGTTTGTTTCATTTTGCAAAAAAATTAGTTAGGAAAATATAGTAATAAATTCATTTTAATATAAATCTATATTTTGCCTCTGTTTCACATTACTAATAAGTGTTGACTCCCTGATACCCAAAAGAACCTATTTTGAGAATCAATCTGATATTAAGATCCAACCATTTTAATGACTCATTGTTTATGAGTACCTTGTCAGATCATTTTAATATTTTATTGACAATTTATTAAGTGTAACTACTTCACAAACGTTACAGCGCTAAAATGAGAATATCGGAATTTACCGATTACGTTTTTCCTCACGGAAATCGGACGATTTTGATTGGTGGCCAATCGATCGGAGCACCCCTATTAGAGACTAATTACAACTAGGCAAATGTTGAAAAAGAAAACACTGTGTTGGTAGGTAAAAGGGTGTTAAAGCAAAATCTATAAGGACCACCATCAAGTCAAGCACAGCCAGTGAAAAGGCCTTGATGTAGATGATGTCCCTGAACTGATATTTCCAATAAATAATCTTTAACTTGGATTCTGATTAGAAAGCAAACACACAAAATGGTTTGTACCTTCAACCAATGAAGCAACAAAAACCTTGCTGTTGAAAAAGCTGTCTCTTTCAGTCTTTGTTCATATGCCAGGAAACTGTTGGTTCTTTGGTTTTTCCACAGATTCACACAAAACAAAGCCTCCTTTTTCATTCAAGAACAAAGAGGGCTGCAAGATGGGCACAAACCAACCCTATGTTCTTCAAACCACTTCAGTAAAACGGTTTTAGTAATTTATTAATAATCACACAGTAATGATAAATTTCCAGGTTACTTATTATAAAAACAAGTTGTTTTTTCCTGTACAAAAGAGCTGCAGTTCCGGTGGATTCACTCTGACGCAGCAATGATTCTCTTTGAATAACTTATATATTTGGACCTTTTCAATGTCATGTTCACCTGATGACAACATTTCTCATCAGAAATCAAAATTTCAGTTAATTCATCCCCTGCTTACATCCATTGAGCAGCATCTTAACAAAGACAGAGAAAATGTTTGCTATGTGTCACCAATATTCTTCCTGTTCGGTTCCATAAGAGGTTTGTGACATTTGTGCATCAGTGAAACAAGAACTGAGAGTTAGAAACAGTAAAGAGGCTCAAAGTTACTGTTGTCTTCAACTTTTTTTCTCCACCACTGCAGCTGGAAGACTGAATGACTAGATTTGAGTCACCACACAGATCTGATCAAAAAACCTTGTCAAGACTTAACAAGGTCAGCATTTCCGTATGACAATTACTTCAGTAGACTCGATCATATCTGCAGGCAGCACACCACAGAGCTCTGAGGGGCTTAGGTCGTGGAAGGCCATACTACTGACATTACTGTAAGCTGCTTTGAGATAAGCCTCTTTGTCTCGGCTTGATGATACTATCGTTGTGCTAAGGCTGCCAGTCAAGCAGTGCTCAAATCGCTCCACAGCCAATTTCAGCTTCTGACAGGAACATCAGCTGTTCAGAACTAAAAATCTCTTAGTCAGTGTCGCTCTCTTCAGTATGACAGAAATCTTTGCATACATTTTAAATTTTCATTTTTTTGTATCAATTTTATTCCAGTTTTAGACTAATATATACACTTTACTGAACAGGCTGAATGTTCTGGCAGAAATCTCTGGTTCTGCCTTTGACTAGCTCTCCTCAAACCTTTCCAACAGAACATTCTCTAACACTGCCTTCCTAACCTGTGGGGTTCCACAAGGCTCAGTTTTGGGACTTCTATTATTTTTTGTTCAAATATCCTTCCTTTAGCTAGTATCATTGAATCTTTCTGAAATCTCATATCACATCTACGCTGATGACATTCAGCTATACATGTCCTTCAAGCCCCACCAGTTGGACAGCCTGTTCACTAGGGATGGGCGATATTTTATCGTGTGCAATATACCGTTGAAAATTCTCTTCACAATAAAAATTTGTCTTCTCGCGATAACAACGATAAGTCTAGTTGATGACGTAGTTTTGCGCGCACCCGGTTCACGTGCGGAATGTAAACAAACATGGCGGAAGGCGGACGTGAGGCTGAGGAGGAGCTCATTTTAAAACGAGGAGCTACACTGAACTTTTATCTGCAGTCCGGATCCAGACCAGGTTCTGTATGGACCGAACAGCAAATCCAGGACCCGGTCCCTAGTCCATGAACAGTGGACGTGTCCGAGGAGATGCGCGAGTGCTAATTAGAAGCTACCGCAGGTTCGACGCTCACTCGGAACCCGCGGCCGCAGGACTTGCCCTCCCCCTGCATGCATGGTTCAGAACGAGGCCGAGTGCCAAGAGACTGGCGCACCGCGGCGACTCCGAGGCCAGGCGGCCCCTCCTGCAGCTCCAGAAAGAGATTCACTTGCTGCAGACAGGCACGCTGCGCAACACCCCTGGCTACCGCCGTCAGAAAACTACAGTTTTTCAAGTTGGTTAATAAATGAGTTGGAAAGAGCGCGCACGCTCATGCGCCTGGCGGAGAGGACGCAAGAGGTGCTGGAGAAGAAAGGAGGAGAGAAGGAGAAGCTCAGAGCAGGTAGATGACTCTTAAGCAATGATCCAGGCCATTGTCAGTAATAAGTTCAGTCTGGTCAAAAACTGGACCAGACTGTCAAAACAATGTCGACTTTTCTGCATCTGAACAGATTGAAGGAGGAAAAAAAAGTACAATTTTTCTAAAAAAGTTACTTTAACCAATTAATAGTGATCTTTAGCTCAGAGAATATAGGTTTAAGTATACCAGTATATATAAAATGGATTTTATATAATAAAGATGGATATCTATCCCTCCCTCTCGCTCCCCTCTCTTCTCTAATAATAATAATAATATATACAGTATATACCGTTAATGCAGATGTTTATAATTATACTGTAATATAGATCTTTGGCCATATCACCCAGCCCTACTTGTATTTTATTTGAATTATTATTGTGTAATTTTTGTGTTGGATTAATTGTATATAAGTTATCAATCTTTAGTTCTTGTAATCATTTCTATGCTTAGAATGATGAACTGTTTTGTTCTATGCCTGTATTGTGCTTGTGTGAGAACTGTTTGCAGGAACAAGATGCCTCAGAGGAGGAGAATGCTGGCAGGTTCACACCCTGATAAGGAAGAGACACCGGCGCTCGCCTGATAACGGTGTAGCAGAATGGAGCAATAATTCAACAATCGTCCTTGTGTATGAAAATGTACTTATGATTTGTGCGGTTTCAGCTGGTTTTTCCCCCCCTCCCTTTCAGCAGACTGAAACTTCATTGTAACTAGGGATTCCTGACTCTAATAAATAGCACGGGGAGCGGGGACTGTTTCAGAGTGAGTTGGGAGATTGTAACTGAAACGGCTTCCCGATTCACTCTCCTTGCAAGTAAAACCTTAATGATTCTCTGTGTCTTTGTTCTTACAGATTGTGAATTATGTTAGAGGTTTAAACCTAACATGTTGTATGATGTTTTTCAGCACAGTCACTGGAACACAACTTAAACAGAACATAATCTGCTATTTTACAGAAAAAAAATTATAATAATTTATCGTTATTTATCGTTATCGCCATAAATACCAGAAATTATCGTGATAAATTTTTTAGGCCATATCGCCCATCCCTACTGTTCACCCTTGTTCTCTGTCGGACCCAGATCAGTAACTGGCAATTTTCTGGTTCTAATTGCCAACAAGACAGGGACCCTGATCAAAACAGGAAGTTTCTTTCTTTTGCTCATCAGCCAAGCCCATTATACGAATGATTTATCATTGATTCAGTTTTAGGCTTTGATTCACATTAAATCTGTCTCTCATTCCTGTTTCTTTTACTTTTTGAAACATGTTCAAACCAGGTAAAATGGTTTCACCTGCAGATCTGGAGAAAATAATTAATGCATTTGTCTCATCATGTTTAGGCTGTAACACTGTTTTTACTGGTCTGAACTAATCCTCCATCTCATGCTTTCAAGACAATCAGAAAGCAGCAGCCAGACTCTGAACTAAACCCAGCAGGTGAACTCACATCCCTCTGATTTTAGACTCTTTACACTGGACTCCTGTAGAATTTAGTGCTCATGTTCAGCTACAGAACCTTTAATGTCCAGGCTCCTGACCACCTATCTCAGTTTCTATCTTCACACACTGCCTCATGTAACCTTTGACCTCTGTTTTAAAACCTGCTGTCTGTTTCTCCACACTAGACTAAAAACTAAGGGGGACAGGGTCTATTAGGCTCTGGCTCCTAGACTGTGAGACAGTTTGACTCTGAAACTCCGCTGAACGCCACAAGGACATGATGCAGTAGCTCCAAGGAGACCTACTTCCATAAACACTAGGGGTGTAACGAGACCCAAAACTCACGAGACGAGACGAGACTGGACATTGAGTTCGCGAGATGAGACGAGATTTGATAACAGTTTCAAGAAAACTTCAAAGATCAAATTTATGCAACAAAAAACGCTTTTATTCCACACTTTTCCACAAACTCAACTGATGTCTTTCTTTTTCTGATTTCTTGAATCTTATCAGTAGGGGTGTAACGATACTGAAAACTCACAAGATGAGATTTTAATCACATTTTCAAGAACTTTTCAAAGATCAAACTATTGCTACAAATGATTTTTTTTTTCCTGTCTCTCTCCTCCTCTTCTGTCTCACCAGAGATAAAAATTTGATTTCAGGTGAAGAGGAGAGGTTTGAACTGTTTAAACAGAGCCATGCTATTAAACCTACACCTAAAAATAACCAGTATCCATTTAATATAGTATAACTATGTTTTTTAACAGTAAAAACTACAGGGCTCTAAACTGCCTTTAAAAAGTGCAGAGGACATGTCCCCTCATTATGTCCACGTGTTTGCAGTCCTTTACCACTTCTCACCTCTCTGGAACACACAGAAGATGGATGTGTCACGCACACGCCATTTTAAAAAAACAAAAACATTATACCGTATTTGCTCGCATATAAGACGAGGTTTTTTTTCATTAAAAATAATTTTGAAAAGGGGGGGTCGTCTTACTATCGCGCCCCAGCAGGGGGCGCATGCTTTATGTTCAAACGACAGAAGCGCCGCCAGCAGGAAGCAGCTCTTAGACCGCGAGCAGTCCCAGACGTCCGCTCCACCTCAAAGTTACAGGTCTATTGAAAACACCTGATGTCAAAGTCCAGCTCCAGCCAGATCAACTTCTGGCGTTTTCAGACTAGTTTGAGTTTTTGGTTCGGTCCGGTTCTGTTTAGTACGTATGGAGCCGACACCTTCTGTGGGACCCGCTGCAGCTGCAGTGTTTTCAGCGTGAGCTCTGTACAGGTGAGCGCGTCACTCTATTCACACACGCATTCATCCTCAAGCCTGAAAAACACCTGAGAATCCAGCTCTGCCTGGCGTCCCCACACATAGGACCCGGTTCTGAAGCTGCGCGCACACACACAGTCTCAGTGAGAGAGAGAAGGAGAGAGGGAGGAGGGAGGGCCCACACAGCCAGAGTGAGGAAGAGAGAGCTTCTTTTTTCTCTTTTTTTCCCAATTGACTGAAATATGTTGTCACATAGAACTTTAGTTCCTGTCTGATTAATAAGCAAATATTAAAGCAGTCTATAATTAAGGTATCATATAAATTATTTTCTCAAAATTTAATAAAAAATAGTTTCTTTATAAAGTGAATTTATTCTTTTTTCTGAAGATCAGTCTTGAAAAATGGGGGTCATCTTATAATCGGGGTCGTCCTATATTCGGGCAAATACGGTAGTTACTGAGAGTGGCTGCACGAAGAGCGCAATGCAAACGCCGGTCCGTGCGGAGGCGCTAAAGTTTGGTGCCGGTGTTACGACAATTTGAGTTTGTTCTATCTCAAGCGCCGCAGCGCGGCATTTACGGCTTTAATATGGTGATTTTCCAAGAAGCGTTCAGCCTTGAATAGGCTGCATAGCGCGTCCTGTGAACCCCTAGACTGCGGCGATTCTGTGGCGCAACGCATCTGTCTGTTTTCTCCCTACATTCTTTTCTCTCTTCTTGTTGAAAAATAGAATCAGTTCAGTTAAACTTCACTAAATCCTTAAAGGATTTGATCATTAATAGAAAATAAATGCAAAACTAAGAAAAGCTTTTCTTTTTATATAATAAAACTGTGTTTAATTCAGTGATAATAGTGTTTCATATAGATTGTTTACAGATGCACACACCTGTCTGTCTCCTCTCCTCTCCTCTCCTCTCTCCTCTTTCCTCCTCGTGTCAGCTGTCCTTTATTTCAGGGAGGTTTCAGGGTAGGGATCCATGTCTTTCTGCTCCGAGCCACACACCAAGCCCCCAGCTGTTCTTCTTTTACTGTTTCCACAGCAGGCACGCGATTTTCTAACAGGGCATCTGAGCGCTGCATTTACAGTGATATGAACGGCAGCGTTTTAAGTTTCATTTTCGGAGCGACGTTTTCACTCGCATGCCCAAATGCAAATAATTACATAATTGGGTCATGCGGGTTCGCGAGATTGAACTTATCTCAACGAGAAATATAGTAGCGTTTTAATATCGTGGCACGAGATCTCGTTACACCCCTAACAAACACGTATCCGAACGTCACAGAGGATGAAAAATAACACAAAGTCGGGAGCTGCACAGAGATAATCTTCAAAAAACGTTACCAGGTTTAGCCGAGTAGCCAGTATTTGTTTTTAAGGATGTAGTCTTTGGGGCCGCTGCCTCATGTCCTTGCGCCGTTCAGCGGAGGCTTACAGCTGTTCTTTGTCATAAAGTAGTCCCGAGTCTAAAATAGTACCTGTAATTCCTTCATGTTATTTTTTATTTTCACTTGCAGTCGATATGATTATTGAGGTCACTAGGCAGAATTAGTATCATTAGTATCACTACTGAGTGAGTTTTAAGGACTTTTTTCTCACAGTGCTAGTTGTTACCATTCACTTACAGTGTTTTACGCTAAGCTAATGCTAAAGGAGTACTGCCGGATCAGGAAAACGGCTGGGCTGGTTACAAGTTGTTTTTGCCCACTGATCTAACTAAAAAAAACTAAAAAAACAAAAAATCACTTTCTGGTTGAGTATCCCTTTAAAGATCTCTTGTTTTGGCATGAGCTGTGAACCTTTGAGTAAAAGCTAATTACATCTGCTGCAAGTTGCAGATGTAACTTGCCTCCTGGATGCCTAACAAGGTATTATCACAATTATCTGGAAAAAAACTGTACTAAAACTAGTGACTGTTAATTGTGCCTAACTGTCAATAAACAATTATATTTACCCATGTCCTTTTAAAGCAACACCTTGAAAACACTGGCTCCTGTCATCATGTCTGACTTGGCAATACACTTTTAAAAATGCAGTTTGTACCTCAGGTTGTGCAAATAAGTTTCAAAAGTAAAAATTTGCCAAGAGGAGTGTGTGACTAGTAACCGCAGGTGTGTTGTGCAGAATGTGCGCTGCATGCCAGGTGGTGGGCGTGACCAAAGGGAGAGGATGCAGCAGCTTGGCTTATACCGATCAGCTTTGAAAAGACAGATTAAACACACAATAGGCTGAAATGTCAAGCATTTTGAACTTCTGACAGACCAGTCACTAACATTATTGTCTCTACAAAAACTCACACAGCTCATCATGTTTTAGTCATCAAAGAGCCGTGTTTAGCTTGTCAGCATCTCATTATAGTCAAGAAAAAAGGGGCGTCAACAAAATATTTTCTTCATCCTCTTCACTGACAAAAACAATGCAATGCTGATTCCTTAATCTAAACATTTCTTTGTCTCAGAAATGTTATCGTGTTATGACCAACTTCAGTTAGTTTAAAGAACATTTCAAGCATTGTGAAAAACTTGAAAATACCAACAAGATTTCAAACCCCGTTCAAGGTGGAGACGTTTAAATCTGGTGGTGTTTTTCCCCCACCAACTTTTCAGAATCTCATCAGCAAACTTTGCCGAGTTGTCATAGAAACAGATCAGGTGTCATCACATATCGACGTCTGGATCACAGCTGATTTATGGTTGGAGGTTTGTGTCTGTTTACCGAGCGCAACATCCATGCAGAGTGATGGATTATGGGAGTTAGTCCTAAACAGAGATTATGGAGATGGGCTCTGTTCAGTCAGAGCATTACTAAATAGAAATAATTAAGAATCACAAACGAGAATCACAGATAAAGCCATGGTACATTATTACTCTGTTTCATTCAGCCATACACTGTATAAAACACATACATAAAATAAGAAAACAGAAAAACAACTAGTCTAATACTGGGACCTCCCAAAAAATAAATCAATGGCATTCCTCCCTCACAGATACTTACAGATGCATACTTCATGATACTATTAGAATCATTTAGGGATGGGGCCGATCCGATCCAGGACTGCAGAACTTCTCCACACATGTCCACAGTGTGGAAATATTTAACGATCAAAACAATGCAAAGCGCAATGTTTGCAAAGCCGCTGTTCTGAAGAAACGAGGAAATTCAGTTCAGCAACTTCCACTGCAGCTGACGTAATCCCTGCGTCTCCGTTTTAAAACTCCTGCTAGCCGAGGAGAACAGTACTGACCGTGGCATCAAAACAATGAAAAGCACGCTCCTCCATGCTGTCAGCAGGCGATTTAGCAGCATCAAAATTGAATCCCTCTACGCTGTTGCCACTTTAATGGACGCTCGGTACAGTAACTCCAGTAAATAAACACAAAAGTAGCTTATTTAATGCTATTATAATGTTCTACTATCTTAAAAACAGTAATTCTCAGTGCTTTATTACTAAACAGACCGCTGTTGGTCAAAGTTGGTAATCTGTTGGTATCTTAAAGTTTGTGTGTGTGTGTATGTGGGTGTGTGGGTGTATGTATGTATGTGTATGTGTGTGTGTGTGTGGGGGGGGGGGGGGCACAGTTTTTATTTTTATGGAATTGTTTTATTTTTGTTTTAAATCTGTATAGCACTTTGAGCTGCCCCAGGCATGAATAGTGCTTTATAAATAAAATTTGATTGATTGATTGATTAAAAGTCTGACCTAAACAAAGCAAAACTGGTCAAAATAAAACAAACTCGCTTCACTTCCTCCTCTCTCCTCTGTAGTGATGTGACGTTCAGGAACGAGAACAGCTCTTCACTGTGAACGAGGAGAACCCAGTCCTTGTAAACAATAGTTCATTTTTTTATATTAACTGTGACGTTTGAGGCCAGGAGGCGAAATTCAATGACCCCAAGTTACTGTCTGAAACAGAACAGCTCTATTTAAAACAACATCAATGAGCAGAGCAACATGAACCCATCAGTTCTATCTGGGAAGATAATTAACAATGCACACGTAGGTGTCACAACAAAGAGTGTCCCCAAACATAGTTCCACATGACATTTAAGAGCCAGTTTTTTGAACGGCTCTTTGAGGTGAATGGCTCTACAAAGAACGGCTCCCTTCAAAGAGCTGTAAATCCCATCACTAGTGTGTATGCATGCAGGCCAGGTCTTCTTGCAGCAGCATTAGATACATTTGAGATATTACAGCAAATAGAGCTCTGGTATCGGAATAGTATTGGTATCGGTAGATATCTAAATCCAGGGATAGGCTCGGAAGTGACAAAATGTAGATCGGTGCATCCCTAGAATCATTAGGAAGTAATGTGTGACTGTAGCTTAGAAGTGTTAAGCCTGGGGCACACAGAGGACGGATGGGTTCACAGGACGCGCTACGCAGCTGAACGCTTCTTGGGAAATCGCCATTTAAAGCCGTAAAAGCAGCGCGGCGGTGCTTGAAATAGAATCGGATCCTATATTTAGCGCCTCCGCACGGACCAGCGTTTTTGGGATGCTTTGTTGCGCTCTCTGTGTAGCCACTCTCTGTAACTATAATTGGTTTTTTTATGACAACATGGGCGCAACGCATCCGTCCTCTGTGTGCCCCAGGCTTTAGAAATATTAGTCCATGACCATAAATCATGGAAGGAGAATTCTTTATTACCAAAGTCTGACTTGATGCAAAAAGAAAAATAGTAAAACTGAATGTGAAAATACTCAAATCAACTCTAGTCTGTACTCACTGATGGTAACTAATTACATGTAAACAGACAGCTTAACACTGGGGACTGTGACATTTTGTTAGAACCTTCAGGGGTAATTCGTCTAAAAGCATTTCTGTTCTCCTTAAAGGAAAGTGATTTAAGTTGTTAACATTTCCCTACAATATTTTAATGGACAACAATAAAAACTGTTGTTTGTGTTTAATTGTGGGGTTTGTGTTTATTCAGTCGTACGGGTTATATGTTTGTAAAACTCCATTTTTCCTAAAGCAGTCAGACAGTAAAAGATTAGCTATAATTGCTGGGAAATGAGACTAGGCAATAAAAGTTTTATCAAAGAAAAGAATTATGACAATAATGAGAAAGGGAAGATTTAAAAATTGATAAAAGCCTTTGAGTGTGATGGGAGGAGACGTGTTACAGTGAGCTAAAGCAGGGGTGCTGAAATATAAATCTTAAAGAGCCACAGGGCCACTTAAAGGATGTTACACATACATTTGTTTACTTCAGGTTCATCCTTAGCATCTTAAAGTCACTGGGTATCACAGGATAATGAGGTTGGGCCTGCAGCAGCTGTCCTGTTACCAGCAGGTATCTCTGATGTCTAACAGCTCCCTCAGCTTGTGTCTGACCGTTTTACCCCATCATGCCTCCTTTGAGTTTCTCTCAGTAGCCTTAGTCATGAAGACGTTCCCACTGAATATTTAGCCCTGATCGGCTCTGCTCACCACCTCCCCCTGCCATGAGCACCCCCGCTGGAAAAGACTGTAGTACAGTGGGGCAAAAAAGTATTTGGTCAGCCACCGATTGTGCAAGTTCTCCCACTTAAAATGATGGCAGAGGTCAGTAATTTTCATCATAGGTACACTTCAACTGTGAGAGACAGAATGTGAAAAAAATCCATGAATTCACATGGTAGGATTTTTAAAGAATTTATTTGTAAATTAGGGTGGAAAATAAGTATTTGGTCAATAACAAAAATTCAACTCAATACTTTGTAACATAACCTTTGTTGGCAATAACAGAGGTCAAACGATGACTATAGGTCTTTACCAGGTTTGCACACACAGTAGCTGGTATTTTGGCCCATTCCTCCATGCAGATCTTCTCGAGAGCAGTGATGTTTTGGGGCTGTCGCCGAGCAACACAGACTTTCAACTCCCTCCACAGGTTTTCTATGGGGTTGAGGTCTGGAGACTGGCTAGGCCACTCCAGGACTTTCAAATGCTTCTTACGGAGCCACTCCTTTGTTGCCCGGGCAGTGTGTTTGGGATCATTGTCATGTTGGAAGACCCAGCCACGTTTCATCTTCAAAGCTCTCACTGATGGAAGGAGGTTTTGGCTCAAAATCTCACGATACATGGCCCCATTCATTCTTTCCTTAACACGGATCAGTCGTCCTGTCCCCTTAGCAGAAAAACAGCCCCAAAGCATGATGTTCCCCCCCCCCCCCCCCCCCCCCCCATGCTTCACAGTAGGTATGGTGTTCTTGGGATGCAACTCAGTATTCTTCTTCCTCCAAACACGACGAGTTGAGTTTAGACCAAAAAGTTCTACTTTGGTTTCATCTGACCATGACATTCTCCCAATCCTCTGCTGTATCATCCATGTGCTCTCTGGTAAACTTCAGACGGGCCTGGACATGCACTGGCTTCAGCAGCGGAACACGTCTGGCACTGCAGGATTTGATTCCCTGCCGTTGTAGTGTGTTACTGATGGTGACCTTTGTTACTTTGGTCCCAGCTCTCTGCAGGTCATTCACCAGGTCCCCCCGTGTGGTTCTGGGATTTTTGCTCACCGTTCTCATGATCATTTTGACCCCACGGGATGAGATCTTGCGTGGAGTCCCAGATCGAGGGAGATTATCAGTGGTCTTGTATGTCTTCCATTTTCTGATAATTGCTCCCACAGTTGATTTTTTCACACCAAGCTGCTTGCCTATTGTAGATTCACTCTTCCCAGTCTGGTGCAGGTCTACAATTCTTTTCCTGGTGTCCTTCGAAAGCTCTTTGGTCTTGGCCATAGTGGAGTTTGGAGTCTGACTGTTTGAGGCTGTGGACAGGTGTCTTTTATACAGATAATGAGTTCAAACAGGTGCCATTAATACAGGTAACGAGTGGAGGACAGAAAAGCTTCTTAAAGAAGACGTTACAGGTCTGTGAGAGCCAGAGATTTTCCTTGTTTGAAGTGACCAAATACTTATTTTCCACCCTAATTTACAAATAAATTCTTTAAAAATCCTACCATGTGAATTCATGGATTTTTTTTCCCACATTCTGTCTCTCACAGTTGAAGTGTACCTATGATGAAAATTACTGACCTCTGCCATCATTTTAAGTGGGAGAACTTGCACAATCGGTGGCTGACCAAATACTTTTTTTCCCCACTGTATGTACATAAAAAAAGTAATCACCCCCTTAGATATTTTACCCTTTTATTGCTTGTAACTCAAACATGAATGAGATAATTTGGCTTCTTTGACCAAAATTTTTTTAAATAAACTTTTTAATGTCAAAGTGAAACTAGTGGAATAGAGAACACCTGAGTGCAGTGATCTGTGTCTGGAAGGTCCATTCACTGCTTAATCAGTATTCCTGGCTACCACTACAGCATACCATACCAAATTTATTGATAAAAACGCATTTAAACACAGCGTGTGAGCTGACCAAAGTGCTGCACACCACAAAAAAACATAGAGAGACCAAGTAAAAACTAAATAAAAACAATCAATAAATACAGTTTAAAACACATAAAAAACATTAAGATAAAAACCATCTATCTAAAAACCAGCTCATAGTAGTGGGTCTTTATACGTGATTTGAAGACTGTGATGGACGACGACTGACGGATGGTAATGGGCAGCGCATTCCAGCGGACGGGGGCCACATGTACAAAAGCCCTCTCCCCTCTTGCTTTGTAGTTCATCTTATGTGTATGAAGTAGCAAGTGGTCAGCAGACCTCAGAGAGCACACCAGCACATAGGGCGCCTGCAGGACGGACAGGTAAGATGGTGCGAGACCATTCAGGACTTTAAAAACACAGAGCATGATCTTAAAATGCACCCTAAAAAGCACAGGTAGCCAGTGGAGCTGCGCCAGGACCAGGTGATATGGGTACGTCTGTTTGTGTTTGTTAAGAACCTTGCAGCAGCGTTTTGCACTATCAGCATAAAGAACTTCAAATCAGAAAAACGGTTTTGAAAATTATAAGTCAGGAAATGAATACAAAAACATTTCTAAAGCTCCTCTGAACATCCCCTGGAGTTTAGTTAAATCCACCATCAAGAAATGGATAGAATACGGCTCCATGTGTAAATCTGCCTAAATCAGACCATGCTGACAAACTGAGTGACCGTTTAAGAAGACTAGTGAGAGTCCACCAGGACACCATACTCTGATGGAGCTACAAGCTTCATCAGCTGAGATGGGAGAGACTCTGAATACAACAGCTGTTAGCTGGGTTCTTTATTGGTTAAAGCTGTATTGGAGAGTAGCACTGAGAAAGCATGGTCAAGTAGAAGAAAGTTCTTTGGTCTGATGAGACCAAAATGGAGCTTTTTGATAAGACACTATGTTTGTCAGACATCACAGACTGAACATCACCACAAACCACCAGATCACCACATGCCTGATAGGTGTATAGAGCATAAGAGTCACTTTGGGAAAAAAGCATCAGCGAACTGAATAAACATACAAACACACCACCATCCCCAGTGTGAAGCATGGTGGAGGCAGCATCATGCTGTGGTATGCTTCTCAGCAGCATGAATGCAGCAAAATATAGACAAATACTCTGGGAAAATTTGCTAGAGAACTACAGCTTGGGAGAAGATTTATTTTCCAGCAAGACAATGATCTGAAGCATCCAGCTAAAGCTACACAGAAATAGTTTGAAGACAATGAGGTGGACGTTCTGGCCTTGATAAAACCCAGACTTCAGCCCCACAGGGAATTATCGTCTGCACTTGAAAAGGGCTGTTGACTCCCTGATGACCCCCACCAGCCTGACAGAGCTTCAACCGTTTAACAAGAAGAACGGAGAAAACTGTAGAGTCCAGATGAGCTTCCTGATAGAGACCTGTCCACACAGACTCCAGGCTGGGATGGGAGCCAAAGGTACTTCTACTAAATACTGACTTGAAGGGGGTACATTTTAATGCAATCACTTATTTTATGCTTTGTTAAATTGCCTTTATTTCTTAGAAATCCGTTTTCACATTGACATTAAAGGGGTTTTTGTAAATGTTTTTTGTCAAAGAAGCCATGTTGCTCATTTTTGAATTATAAAAGCAATAATAGTGTAAAACATCCAAGAGGAAGAATACTTTTCATAGACACTGTAGCTACGAGTATCAGATACTGTAGATGCTCAAATATGCAGAGAGCTAAAACTGAATAATGTAAAACTCGGGGATTTGAAAAAGAAGGTTTAACCAGAAGAGGAGGAAGTTGTCAAACGAGGTAAACTTACTTGGACTGAGGAAAACAGAGGAGGGGGTTATTAAAGCAGGTCCAGGCAAAGAACAGAACAAGTTACCAAGCAGCCTGGGGACAAATAATCTGACTGCTGAGGCTGATTTTACATCTGCAACCAGCTGAAAGACACCAGGAAGGCTTCCTGAGCGATAACTATCTGCAGTCTGAGTCAGAATCCTACGCCTCCCTGCTGTGACTCATTATTTATCCTCACAGATCGCCGTGAGCGGCCAAACTGGACAAGTTGTGGTCAATGAACTGTGTAGCATCACATCACAAAACTCTAAATAACTAACTTACATTTAAAAAATACTATATTGATCTATGAGCCTCTATACGAACTGACAGATGTGTTTTGATTCAAAGACATGGAGTATCTTTTTTTTTTAATTACATATAAGTACTTTTCAAACTTAGAAGAATATTCAGGCAACATAACATAAACCTCAGACATGCTTTAAAAAAAGAAATAAAAGTGAGCTTCTTTTCTCAGAACAAGCCGACAACAGGAACTCTAAAAAGATCTGAACCCTCTGAAAACCAGCCAGAGACAAAGAGAAGGCTGTTTTTCCTCTGAAGTAATAAGAACATGAAAAACTTTTTGTGGGAACAAGAAGCTCCAGTAGTGGAATCTTGGAGAGCTGTTACACAAACATGGCCTCTAGATAAACAGACACCGTCTGACGTGGAAAGGATATTGGATGTCAGAGATGATATTACTTCACTTTGTTATTTGGTCCAAGAAATACCATTCATCTGCCAGTTTAACCTGTGGACAGGCAAACAGGAAATAACTGGCTGCTCCACTCAGGTGAAGGAAAACAGCATCTGTGCTTCATAAAGAGCAGGCTCCTCTGCACACCTGAAGTTAGTGAAGGCAAAAGACTGAAATACCTGAAGCCCTCCCCCCACTGGACTCATAATAGTAGTTTTTCACCAGGACATTTGAACTATTATGTAATGATATGCAAATCTGATGCAAAAGGGCTGCTTTACATTCAGCTGCTGAGCTTGCAGCACAGAGCTCACAATATTTAAAAAGACATGATGGTGATATTGGTTGCAAAGGTATTTCCTCTTTGTACATAACACTTAGATATATTAGATATATGAATTATTACACCACAAGTAATTTGAAAATAAATCAAGAGTCACTAATCCTATTGTCAGACAGGGAAGCATTGATACTTTCAATACCAAGTACTGATACCAAGAGCTAATAAAAGCCATTGATTTAGGTCAGGAGTCTGCAACCTGTGGTTCTTCAGTCCATCTACAGTGGCTCCTTGTAGCTTTAACCAAGAGTGGCATGAACCTGAGTGATGTTTACATTTATGTTGACAAAAGGAAAGACAGAATTTTCATCCGTATTTTTGCAATAAGTGGAGAGATTTTCACCATCAGTGACACCAGTAATACAATTATTTTCCCTGTCATTTCAACACCAGAATTAGCACACAAAAGAAACAAATATTTTCACAAAACATGTTTTAAATCCGTGATCACTTTTACCTTTAGGCTAATAGTTGGGTAAATTCCTTAGCAACTTTCTGAAGATTTTGCTCCAAATCCTCCAGAAAACCGATCGTTTTACGTATTTGAGCTAAATTGCTGTAAAAGCAAGAAGCAGAAATTGTTGAAATTCCCCAAATTGTTTGTCAAAATGTGATGGTACAATACAGCAAGCTACTCATGTGACAAACAGAAATATCAAATACTTATTAGAAAAGCCCTTTTTTCATTAGAAACAACAATTTTCTGTACAAGTGAAGAACCTGGGTGTGAATTTTGACTCTGAGCTGACTTTTATCCCTCACATTAAAAACATTACTAAGATAGGTTTTTATCACCTAAAGAACATCGCCAGAGTCCGCCCCATTCTCTCTCGGGCCAACACAGAGACACTGATGCTTTTATCACCAGTAGAATGGATTACTGTAACGCCCTGCTTTCTGGTCTTCCCAAAAAGAGTATCTCAGGTTTACAACTCTTGCAAAATTCAGCAGCACGTGTTCTGACGAAGACCAGGAGGCGGGAGCACATTACACCCATCCTGAAGTCTTTGCATTGGTTACCTGTGTGTTTTAGGATCGATTTTAAGGTTCTTTTAATGGTTTTTAAGTGTCTTAATGGTCTTGGGCCTTCTTATCTCTCAGAATTGCTTTTACCGTATGAACCTTTGTGGTCTCTGCGCTCCTCTGGCAGCCGTCTTCTTGTCATTCCAAAAGTTAGAACACATACTCATGGTGAGGCGTCTTTTTATTATTATGGCCCTCACCTCTGGAACAGGCTGCTGGAGAACCTCAGGGCTGCAGAGAACGTTCATGTGTTTAAAGGCTCAAGACCCACCTTTTTAAGCTAGCTTTTAACTGAGTATTATTTATTATAATCTGTTTAAATGCTTTTAGTTCACCTTTTTACTTCTTATTTATTTAACCTGTTTAACTGCTTTTAGTGTAATTTTAACTTATTGTGTTTAATTACTTTTAGTCTGTTTAACTGCTTTTAGTCTAACCTTTAGCTGATTTTAGTCTAATAGATTTTAGGTATTTAGTTAGATTTTATCACAGTTTTATTGTTTATTCTTATATTTATCTTATGTTATTTTATATTTTAACTTGTTATTTTAATCTTCCTTCCAGTGTTTCCTCTGAGGGAGCCCTCTGCCTCGGGAGCGGTGGTCAGCTGTGGCTGCCTGGTTCTCCAGGTGGTTCCAGGTGGAGGTGGGGTCTCAGCCCTGCCTCCTCTGGTTCTCCAGGTGGTTCCAGGTGGAGGTGGGGTCTCAGCCCTGCCTCCTCTGGTCGCCCCGTGTCGGTGCGTTGGCTGCTGCTGTTGACCTGCTGCTGCCGGTGCAGAGGGCTCCTCTGATGGCGTTTCCTTAGAACCTGCTCATCTGTACTCAGCCCAATATCCTTTGTGTGTGTATATGTGCGTGTGTGTGTGTGTGTGTGTGAGTGTGTGTGCTTTTTATGGGGGAGGGATGGGAATGTGGTTTATGTGGGGTCATTTTAACTTGTTAAGCACCTTGAGTTACAGTTTATTTTTTGTATGAAAGGCGCTTTATAAATAAAGATTATTATTATTATTATTATTATTAGTCGTTGTGTCCTTGGGCAAGACACTTCACCCAACTTGCCTGTGTGAATGTGAGTGTGACTGTGTGTGAATGTTGGTGGTGGTCAGAAGGGCCGATGGCGCAGAATGGCAGCCTCGCTTCTGTCAGACTGCCCCAGGGCAGCTGTGGCTACAGACGTCTGTCGTAGTTTACCACCACCGGTGAGAATGACTGTGTGAATGAATAATGCAACTCTGTAAAGCGTCTTTGAGTGACCTGAAAAGCGCTATATAAAACTGATGCATTATTATTATTATTATTATTATTATTATTATCATTATTATTATTATTTGAGATGCAGGTTACTTTATCTTTAACAGGGCAACTTATTTAGTAGATTATAATAAACTCTTAATGCTAACGTTGATTTTGTGGCTCTTTGTGATTTGTAGAAATGGTAAAAATGGCTCTTGTATTCATTAAGGTTACAGACCCCTGATCTAAGTCATGACTTGGTACAAAAAAGCCAAATGCTGGTTTGCCTTTTTTAACAGATTCTTCAGAGCAGAGTCAGAAAAACACCCTCTGGGGCTCTGAGGTACGGGTCATGTCCAACAGGATCTGTCAGCTGGAATCTTCACCAGAAAATAATAAGTCACATTATTCTGTCTTCTTCCTGAGTCCTACGGGTCATGAGTCAAATAGGAGTTTAATCCACTCCAGAAAGGTTTTTCTTTCTCATGGAATATGAAAATGTTACAAAACAAAACAAAATTAAAAACAAGGAGTGTTTGTTTCAATGATTTGATCTAACCTCAATGCAAAAACTACAACATGGCAGCAACTGTGAAAGAGATCATTTGGTTTCACTTTTCAACAACAGAGTTCACAGGTTTGAATCCTGGCTTACATGTTCTCCTCACACATGTGTAGGTTTCCTCCAGGTTCTCCGTTTTCCTCCCACTGACCAAAACATGCATGTTAGGTTCATTGAGGACTCGAAAGCTTCCGTATATGTGAGTGAGAGTGTGAATGATTGTAAGTCTTGTTTGTCTCCGTGTCCCTGTAATCAGGGGTTCTGCAGGTTCAAGGAAGCCAAATTTAAGACTTTTTTAGACCTGTTTTAAGGCAGCTTTGATCAAATTTAAGACCTTACATTGACGGAATGAGAAAGGGGATGTGACCACCTTACAAATAGTTCTGACTAAACCTTTATTGGAAGTGAAAGTGCAATAAAATAACAAACATCAAGATAATTGATTTGCATTATATCTTATGGAAGTGTATTGCATTCACCTGAAAATAATTTTTAAAAAGCTCCTTTTTACTGAGTTAACGAGATAAAAACAGTTTTAAGTGACCTAGATCCTTGTGGTCTGGTGTACTGCTGAGTTTCAGATCTTCGTAACCCAGAAATCATAGGGGCCCTAGAAATTTAAGACCTTTGGACACTGAATTTAAGGATTATTTATCATTTTTAATGATATTTAAGGTCTTAATTTTGGAAATGCTGATTTACGACCTTTTAAGGCTTTTTAAGGACCCGCGAATACCCTGGTAATGGACTGAGACCTGTCCAAGTTGTCCCCCTCCTCTCGATTAATGACTGCTGGAGATAGGCACCAGCTCGCCCGACCCTTACAGAATTAAGCAGTTTAGAAAATGAACGAATAAACAATGAAAGAAGGTGGAAATGTGTCACTCATCTGTAAATAGAGTCTCTGAGTGAGAGCTGCAGTCATTTTCACTCACATTTCTGTCAGTTTGTATTATATCAAATAATCATACAAATACAGTCTATTAGTGAACTTGTTGCTACAGTGTTTAGCCATGTGATATAAAGATAAAACACCAAAATTTGCCAAGTCTTTCTTCGTCTAAGTGGAACCTGGTCACATGTTATAAACAAGCACACTGATTGGCCAAGGATCTGCTGACTTGACTCTTTCTGAGCGGAGCAACTGACTCTTTCATCAACTCATGAAGATTTTATTACTACAGCACTGTGAACAAGTATTTGCCCCCCTACAGATTTCTTCTGTTTTTGCTTTTTTTGTCACATTTAAATGTTTCAGACCAGTAAACAAATTTCAATATCAAAAAAGAGAACCTGAGTAAATATAAAGTGCAGTTTTCAAATGATGATTTAATTTATTAAAAGAAAGAAGCTACTCAAACCAACCTGGCCCTGTGTGGAAAAGTTACTGGCCCCTTAGTTAAATCATGAACTGAATGTGATTAGATTATTAGTAAATCTGAGTTCAGTTCCACCAGCCACATCAGGCCTGATAACTACTAGACCTGAAGAGTTACAAAATCACTTCAATAGAACCTGTCTGACAACATGAAGGAGGCTAAAAGATCTCAAAAGCAACACAATTTGTCCTGTTTTAAAGGTACTGGCCAGACCAAGTATCAAAATTGTATAAATAGTATGTAGCTACAGTTTACTATTTATATGAGCAATACCAGATATCAGTTTTTCATGTCGATCAGCAAATTTGTCATAAATTAAATCAATTCAGCCTAAATTCCCGTGTCTCATCTTGAAGAACAGTTTTTCCGCATACGTCACTGATGACGCTCATCGAGGCACCGTCTCTCGACCTTCCCGTCGAAAACAATTGGATTAGCTAAGTTCTGTTCACCTTCGTGGTCAGAATGGTGTATGAATGCCTTCTGCACGGCTGCACAAACAAATCGGAGCCATATGTCCGAGTCCTGCACGAGTTTCCCCAAAACGCCACCGCTTTTAAGGCATTGAAACATTTTGTGAGCAGGACGAGGGCGTACTGGAAATGCAGTTCATCTTCGCGGATCTGTAGCGACCACTTTGATGAAACTTGCTACTCGAACTACTGGGCTCAGTCAATGGGATACAGTCGGAGGTTGGACCTAAAAAATGAAGCTCAGATTCCAACTATATATCCCTCTGGGACCTGTAAAACTGCAGCATCATCGCCAAAAATCATCCTAAAAAAAGTCCTAATTTTTAAAAAACAGGCCTGAAAGGTGCGTCACTTTCTCCGCAAACTTTGGGATTAAATGCACATTTTGGAGACGGGAAACCTGGCCGCGCAGCTGGTGAGCTGAGTTATAAAATGATTAATTTAAGAAACTATTTCAGACTGTGCGCGTACACACACACAAAATCAGTCGTCACCTCACCTCCACCCCATTTCTGAACGGAATAAAAAGAATCTGAACGAACGTATGTCGCATTTAGGAGTTAGATCACAGTTTGTTCATACAGACGTCTTCAAATATTTATTATAACGGCAGTTATTGGTGCTTTATTTGTGATCAGGTGTGTATCAATTATTGTCCCTATACGAGAATTACGCACAAGGATCCTCGTGCGTGAAGGATGCTCCGTCGCGTCAATATGAGACAGAATCTGGATGATGGCTGGCTGATCAGCTGGTTTAGACTTAGATCAGCCCTATCTGCTGAACCACCAGACCTGCTCCTGTCTAATGCCTCTTTGGATTCAATGTTTTCATTAAATGATGTTCTTAAAAATGAAGTCTGCCCGCGGCGGCTCCGAGCGGGGCTCCGCGTCTCGGTGAGGCTCCAATCCGCCCTACGAGGAGCTGAAAAACGGTGATGCATTCCGTCTAAACATCACTGGAATCACTGCATCAGGAACAAGCCAGCACGGCGTCTTCAGTGACCAGCAGTCTGCGGACACACTTCATTCAGTCTGCTGCCGCTGAGCTCATCTCTGAGCGTTCAGCGCTGCAGCGACCTGTCACTCAGAGCGCTTCACCTCCGCAGCGCAACAATCAGTGGAGGATGAAGCGGCCAATGAACAATTAATATATTATTTTAAATGAATGAAAATTAAATGCCATTAAAAATGTAATAAATACAAGTTTTTTTATTATTATTAGGCTAAATGACAGATAAAAATAGATTATGACCGAATTTGTTCGTCGGGGTCTAACTGGCTCAAACATGTAGCCTGATCTCCTAAATCTTTATTTACCTGATGATCACTGTCTTCATCAGAATAAAAGCAGATAATTCTGACTGACTAGCAGAAGTTTCTGATGCTACATCTGAAGTGTTCTCTGCCATAGTTTTAACCTTTTCCTGGTTGCTCTCCGAAAGCTATGCCTGGTATGACTAAGTGGCCGGGGCGGGGGCAAACACGGAAATAGTGTCTTTTTTCCAGAGACGTTTACAAAAATTGCTTTTTCTTAAAATCCAGCCTTGGGAAAAATGTTGGTTTTTTTGCCAAAGGATATTTGAATACTTTTTACACATGTCATTAAAAGAAAAATTCCCTCTGGCCAGTACCTTTAAAGAAATTCAGGAACAAAAGAACCCAGAACATCATCTAAAGCCCAGCAGGCCTCAGTGGGTTAGAGTTAGGGTCCGAGCTCAAGATTCATCAATAAGAAAAAAAAAGTCCTCCATGAGAGAGTTCCAAGGCCCAAATATGCTGGTGAAGGTTATCAGTCATCAAGGTCATCCAAGGCCCAAATCTCTCCTGATCAAAAACAACACAAAGGCTCGTCACGTGTTAGCTAAAAACATCTGGTGCTCCCCAAGACTTCTGGTAAATATTCCATCAACTGATGAGACAAAAGCAGAACTTTCTGGAAGGTGTGTGTCCCGTCCCATCTGGAGTAAAACTAACTCCGCATTTCAGAAAAACATCATCATACCAACAGTCAGACATGGTGGTGGTAGTGTGATGTCTGGAGCTGGCAGGCCTTTATCCACATAAGTTTATGCTACTTACAGTATAAGTTAAAAATTACTTCTGTGTCCTTCTCCCTTTTTTTAATATTTTATTTTATATTGGGGATTTTTGTTTTGTTTTGTTTCTCTTTCCTTCTTTTGGTTGTTTAGCATTGTTACTTTGTTTTATTTATTACTTTGTGTTCACTGTGAAAAGAAAAAAAAAGAAAAAAGTGGTGAATTATTGAAGACCAAGGCATGACCTGGAGCCAAAAATGTATGTCAAGATTTTACCTGTAGTTATTTTCCCTGCATCTTGACTGTATTTCCAGATGTATGTCCTACTATGTCAGGTCGCTTCTTTGTTGTTAATACCCATCTTTTTACCATTAAACATTAAAAAATATTTTTTAAAATAATCCCATGAAAGTTGAACCAACCAAGTCGAGAACAGTTTGTTTCTTTGGTCATCCTAAACTCTGACAGATAAACTCAGTGCTGTCATTCACTCCACAATAAGCTTCACTTTAATTCCAAATCCATGAAGAATCAGTTCATCTATGTGTTGCATGTTTGAATATTGGAGTTTTATCTTGCACAAGTACACTTCATCTCTGCAGACATCATCTAATCTTCAAGTTTGCTCCAAACTGAAGTCAGATGTTTTTGGTCAAATCCCAAGTGAAGACAATCCCCTCAAAGTCCTGAGCTTTGCGGTTTGAAAGCACAAACAAGTATTCTTTTAAGTATTCAGACATTTCCTACACTCTCTTTATAAAAATATGTGCATGTTTCTGGATACAGTTGAGTTCAAAGCCAACAGATCTGTAACTTGAGTCCATAGTTGTTTTTTGGGTCAGTGCCCTGATTGTGTGCAGAGAACAGAAGAGGAAAAGGCTGATTTCTCAACAGTACAGAAAGAAGTTTCATCGAGCAAAACACGGATCTTATATCCAAACACAACCATCAGATCCACTCAGTTTAAAAAGAAGAAAGACTAAAACCAGGATTTCTGAAGTCACTTACATAATAAATCTCTGCCTCTAATGAGACGACAATGTTCAGTTTCAATAAAACCTGAATCTGGAAGGATGTCTGCCTTTTTTAGATAAAAATCAATTTTTTCAAATTTCTAAAATGTAAAAATAGGTTTTTAAACGTGGAGAAAAAATGTGCATGCACCACAAGGCAGATGTCCGGATCCGGCCGTGGGCCACCTATTGAGCACCCAGATAGTGATCAAGTGAACATTTCAAACAGAGTCAGTCTCAGCTAGCCATGCCACACTAACTCCTGCTCCCCTAAAACACAGGATGGAAGTAACTAAAAGTAATACAAGGTGCTGCAACTAATAGTAAAAATAATTACTCAAGTCAGCCATTAATAACCATTTCACTTAAATTTAGTGTTTTTGAATTGTGTTGTTATATTACTGCTATCAGCCAAGGGATTAAAGTATCCATCCATGCATCTGGCCAGTCAGACACTATAGGGTACACTTTTGTCCCTACATCTTCTTAAAGCAGGGATACGAGTTAAGGGGAGAGCTCAATTTTAGAAAACAGAAAACAAGGACAACAATGAGGAAAATGTGCACAGCTGTATGTAGAGTGAATCTGTGGAGCAGTATGGATGAGGACTTGAAACGATGTGTGAGCATGAGTCATTTAAAAAAATTATATATAAAAAATCTCTATTGCAAGAGTATATGGATGTAACAGAGCCTTAAGGAGACGGTGAGGATCTGTTGGAAGATTGCTGGGTGATGTGTCAGCGGACTTATGTTAACACAGAGAGCTAATTGTTAAAAAAAAGAAATGTCAAAACATGGAGAGTTTTATTTTAATACTACTATTTTTCCATTTTATTTTTATCTCAGTTGTTTGGTTTTTTTTACTTTATTTTTATCTGTTTATATTTTTTTTATTCATTTTGATAAGCTCTGATTTTGCACATTAGACAAAATTGTACTGTATATAATAGATGAGGAAGATGGGGGTAGGATTTAAAAAGTATTAGCTTCCTCCTACTCCATTTCAAACTGAATAGGACAGTTTTTTTTCCTTTCATTTTTTGTGTGTGGTTGTTGATATTTTTAACTTTAAATGTCTATAATAACTGTATATTTCATTTTTTACTTGTTCAAATGTTCGAAATAAAGATTCATTCACTCATTCAAAGTTTGCACTGAACTTAACTGAAAAAAAATTCTAAACTAAAAAAATTCTAAAAAATCCGAGGATGTTTCAAAAGAAAAATGATTATTATTAAAGTTCATTATAATTTTCACATGAATAGTCACCTAAACTAGGTTCAGACATATATATCAAACTCAAGCAAGTTTCAAGCACTTCCAATGTGAAATGCTCCAGCACCTTACAGGTGAGATCAAATAAATCAAACTCCCAGACGGCTTAAAGAGGAGGAGACATGGAGCAGGAGCAAAGAGGAGAGAGAGGATGAGGAAGTTTAAACCATCACTTCCATCCATCATAACAGGAATGTATGAAATCTCTGAATAAATTGGGACGAACTTGAAGCTCTGATGAGGATCCAGTCAGAAAACCATGTGTTTCACTGAGATGTGGCTGCAGGATCAGATCCCGACTCAACATGTCTGTTTGTCTGGATTTCAGATGATATATGAGTAGACTGAGATTTAAAGAGGAGCAGACAAAGCAAAGGTGGTGGATTCACAGTACTTGTCTACAACAGATGGTGTAATCCAGGACATGATGCTGTGGAATTTCATCTCTGCTGCCCAGATACTGAACTGCTATCTTAATTCAACAAGTGTCTTCAGATCTGCTGCAGCACAGACCAATACAGAAGATCCTTCCTCCACAGCTAAAACAGCCTACAACTACGAATGAAACACTTGGATTTAATAAAGTATTGTTGAATTGATTATTGATCTGAAGAATGGTGCTTCAATGCCTACGCTACGCACTGAGAGCATATTTCTGTCATTATGCATTCTCTGTAAAAAGGTGTGAAGTGATGCTGAAATGTTCAATTTGAAGGAAAACCTCCTAAAAAAAAACCAGCCAGGTGACTGGAGAGGCAGCAGACACACCTGATAAATCCTCTAATTATCTCTGCTAGCGTTGGAGAATTACAGCCCTGATAATCTGCTCCAGCGACAGGATGGACGAGCAGGTACTTACTTTATGAAGTAACTGGCCCCTTCGTTCGTAAAGCCCTCCTCCCACCCCCGAGGTAGGTCTGAAACACAAAAACAAACCAACACCTGAAGTTCGCCTGGCCCTAAACGCTCCCTGAGGTCAGCTGGGAGGATACGAGCAGAAAAGTAAACAAAAGGGAAACATGACGAGAAGAAGTGAAAGTGTTCGACTAAAGAGCTAATTTAGCGTGTTGTTTACCTGAGCGGATCATGTGTCCGGAGTTTACGGGCTCACCGGAGCGGGGATGGAGCCAGGTGGTAGTCCGAGTCTCATCGCTGCAGCGCGGGCAGGAGGCAGAGACAAAAACACCTGTTACACCACCGAGGCAGAGGGAACGGGAAATGTACCCGCTAACTCCCGTAAAACCGGGACAAACGCTGTCATGAATCCTCGGTATCCCACTCACTTGATGAAGAAGACCCTCCCGTCCCTGCAGACACCGTAAGACCAGTGTTCAGGTAGGGTGTCCCGTCCGAGAGGCGCCGCCATGATCCGGTCTAAAGTCCTATTTCATCTCCGCGGAGCCTCCAGGGCCGGCGCTGCCTTCAGGGACACATCTGAAGCCCGGACATCCGAAAATCGATGTCTGAACGTGCTCAGACTGCAAAGACTGGCTCAGCATCGAACAGGAAATGATTCAGAGCTCTTCAGCATTAGAGCTTCTGGCTGGAAAATAGTTAACGATCATTTAAATAACATGAAACGGGGTTTGATATGAGCATGATGTTTATCGGATGTTTGACTTTAATGAGTGTTAGTGTTATGTCATTATAAAATGCTGGGATTTTATCAGGGATTTGTAATTGGTTTTTAAAATTCTGATTGCATTGGTTATAGCAGATATGGCATCCTGATGAGTGACTTATCTAAGTGTCTGGTTCATTTTGGAACATTGATTAAAATTTTGTTGATCTAAATAAAATCCTGCAACTGCATATTAGCATCAGTGAGAAGAAAAAGAAAAGGGAAGTGTCAAGATTAAAGTTTGAAATAGTGTTTCCTGGATCGTCAGAAATTAATTCGAGAAAAATCCAAAATGTCAAAAGTTGAAATACTATTTCCTGGAATACTATATATCAAAATATGTATGTCACATAACTGAACTGGAAAAATATATCAAAATACTATTCCAGTAAATTGTAATATTACGGTATATACAGAAAGAGTCACTATTTTCAGAGAAGAGTTGAAAGGTGCCATTTGAAGAACAGCCCAAAAGGGAACCCTGTTCTGTTCCAGAACCTGACAGTTTTGTTCTATTTATATTATTGTTATTATTATTTTATCATTATTATTATTATTATTATTATTTTTTTTATTTTATCATTATTATATCATAACTGAGGGTTCTGGATTTATTTCTACATAATGAACAAAACAAAACTGCTATTGAGCTATAGTCTCTGCTACGTCTGTAGCAGTATTCATGGCATAACTCCAAATACTTCCCTTAATCCTTCACAATAAGAGTCTCAAACAAACACACTTACCTCAGGACATTTTGAAGTTTATAAAATAATGTTCTAGTAAAAATTCTATCTTTTCAATTCCAGATGTTTTGAGGTATCTTTAAGATTCTCATTGTGAATAATTAAAGGAAGTTGTGTTGTCCTGTGGACAAGGCTATACAGGTATATATCCAAAATACTGCACCCTGTTTTCAATAAAATACTCATGAATCACTTAAAAACAGTTATTATAAATACAGGATCAAATTCAAGAGCAAAAGAGGGTTTACTTCAAATAGTCTAAATACAAACAGTCTGTCATGCCACAGATGCTATTACGGTAATCTAATTGCACAACAGGAAACTTTTCCTGTTGTAGACTAAATTTGTTCTGATCTATGGAAGCCCATTTCCGCCATTTTGAAAAAATATTTTTGATACTTATCTCATAATTATGAGATAAGTCATAATAATGAGATGCTAAGTCATAATTACGAGATACTAAGTCATAATAATGAGATACTAAGTCATAATAATGAGATACTAAGTCATAATTATGAGATACTAAGTCATAATTATGAGATACTAAGTCATAATTATGAGATACTAAGTCATAATTATGAGATACTAAGTCATAATAATGAGATACTAAGTCGTAATAATGAGATACTAAGTCATAATAATGAGATACTAAGTCATAATTTTGAGATACTATCTCATAATTATGAGATACTAAGTCATAATTATGAGATCCTAAGTCATAATAATGAGAAACTATCTCATAATTATGAGATCCTAAGTCACTCATAATTATGAGATGCTAAGTCATAATTATGAGATCCTAAGTCATAATAATGAGATACTATCTCATAATTATGAGATGCTAAGTCATAATTATGAGATCCTAAGTCATAAGATTGAGATACTATCTCATAATTATGAGATGCTAAGTCATAATAATGAGATACTAAGTCATAATAATGAGATACTATCTCATAATTTCGACTTAGCACCAAACCAGTAATTCTCATAGTCTGGGCTGAAATCCGGATCAGGACTGCACAGCCGTTTCATCTGAATCCAGCATGTTATATTATAATGCATTTATGTTACGAGATCTATGTTTAAGTAGACCCAAGAAACTTTTATTTTTTATATATAGTTCTTTTATTTGGTCAAATATGACATATTTTGGACTTTTCAGGTGCTCTTGACCTGAATCCAGATCCGATCCGGATCAGCCTCTTACCATCGCTTGTCTGACGTTCAGCTGCTCCTGTTAGCAAAGAGCTAAAGTCATGTAGGATCGGTCCGGCCTGTTTTTGTTGTCAACTACGTGATTTTATGGTTCTATTTGGTCAGTTTTCAGACTCCTGTAGTGAGTCTTTCCTCAAAACGCAACCAGCGAACTATCTAAGGGACTTTTCTGCTGTTTTTAGAGACTTTTGGAGATCTAAATGGTTTTCTATGAGCCGCGACTCCTTCCGGTTCAGGTCTACTGATTGACAGACAGAGACCCGAATCCTCTGTCGGTGTTTCTAACAGCTGTAGAGCTGTTTATGTTGCATCACCGTGGTTTTATGTAAACCTGCAGTAAAAATCCAGGAGACATTGATTTAGTCTTGGCCTGAGCTCAGAGTCCTGGAGCATCACAGCTCCATCTGATCATCACAGCTTACTCTGGAGTTTCATCATGGAAACCTGATTAACTTCATCACTTTTCATGTCTGAACAAATAAATTGTTTTCAAACACAAAACAAACCGAACTTATAGTAACGTTTATATTTAAGTTAACATGAATGAGTACCTTTTCTTAGTTTTTCATTCAGATTGTAGTAGTAGTACCAGTAGTAGTAGTAGTTATTTTATTCAGTCATGAAAGTAATTCTTGTTGACAGAAGCATCCTGCATATATATATATTATTCATATACATACACATACATATATCTATAAACATTCATAACATCTACATAAATATGTAGGTTACACACACATAAACACTTGCACATACTATGACTGAACAGGTTTAGGCAGAAGCAAAAGCTTATATTATTATTATTGCATAACCCACTGACAAATCAAATACTATATCTCCTCAATGTGATGATAAATGTGTGATAAACACATAAGTCACACTAGTACCTTTCAACAATATTTTTACTGACAAGTATTTGAAAACTAAAAATGAAGTTGCTGTTTTGAATTCTAATTTAGCCTCATTCTGAAATTATACTCTCATAATAGAAATACATCTCCTTTAATACCTTTCTTACCTTTTGAACCATAAACTTACAGACACCTCTCAAATCATAATTACTCTTCCACATTAAGAACATTTCATGAAGTGACATTAATTTTGTTTTAAACATGAATTGCATAGTTTTATATAGATCCTCTAATTTCATAACCTGTAAATTTAAAAACAATGAATCAGTATGAGTATATGTAATCTTATTTATAACTCAAATGGCCTTTTTTGTACATTTTAAAAAATTAATTTTAGGTTTGTTTTGGAGGTTGAGCCCCATTTTTCTATACAGTATGACATGTAAGATTGAATTAGTGAGCAATAAATTAAACAAAAAGCCTTGGAGTTTAATAAATCTTGAACTTTATAAAGTATTCCCAGTAATTTAGATATTTATCCAATAATATCGTTCAAATCTTGTTTCCATGATAGGTTATAAATTATAATCAATGACAACTCCAAGGAATTTTGTTTCTAAAAGTCCTTCGATTTCAGTATTTGAAATTTGTAATATAAACTCCACATTATTTACTTTTAGATTTCCAAATATCATGAATTTAGTTTTTTTAATATTCCGTGATAATTTATTCACATCAAACCAAGATTTTAGTACTTCCAACTCTTTTCAGTTCTCTTTAAAAGTTAAATATGCTGCTCACTCACTCAGATATAGTGTAAGAAGAGCCCCAGTGGTCTGTAACCTGTGGCTCCAGAGCCACATTTGGCCCTTCTAATACTATACATTATATCTGAGTGAGCATATTTATGGATACGTATGTTTGTGTAGGTATAGATATTTATGTATGTGCATACTGTATAGAGAGAGGATGTGTCAGGTTCTGTGTTGGGTGTGTCTCTCCTTCTCTCTCTCTCTAGGTGTGACAGGCACAGCTGGGTCGCATCAGCAGCTAATCAGGAACTGCTTAAAAGGCTCAGAAGACCAGAAGCCTGCGCCGGATTGTTTTGCTCGCTTGAGTGAGTGATCGGGCCTTTCTCTCTAACCTAAACTGCATTGTCAGTAAAATACCTGTCTCTGCATTGTTTTCCCCCACTAGAAAACTTGCTCTCCTGTGTAACCTGAGAACCTCAGCTAACTCCAGTCACACTGGGACCCCAGCTCCAGCCGTTTGCCTGTCCACCCTACAGACACACCTGACCTTCCACCCTGTTACCGGACTGGAACCTCCTCCCTTCAGACCACCGTGGCTTCTCTGACAGTAAGACCCTCTGGCAACCTTTCATCATCCTTTCTCCACGTTCTCTGGACAATATTAACCTCTCCACTCCTCCCCTTAGTGCTTTCCTGTGAAATCCAGACCTCCTGAATCCAGGCTCCATTGGAACTCCAGCCCTCACTCCTTTAATAAATCTTTAAACTCATTCTACTGTGTTGTGGTTGTTGCCGCTTTAAGATCCGTCTGTCTCATCATGACAGGATGCTTTCGTCTACACCAGTTCATGACTGAATAAAATAAATACTATTACTACTACTGATGCTGCTATTACTACTACTACTACTACTACTACTGCTGCTACTACTACTACATTTTCAACAAATATGGGATCAACTAATCTTGCTCTGCATAATCCTAAACAAAAATGTGTAATATTCTCATATTGGACATTATAACTCATTCATTCTTTTGTCGAGCACTTATACATTTTTATAAGGAAAAACCATCACATTATTTAAAATCACCTATAAAGCGTTAGAATTTACCTCACTGGCTTTTTAAAAAAACATTCTAAATGCCTTGGGTTATTTGTTTTTATCTGTGTTTTATGTAGCTGTCTTTTATCATGTACAGCACTTTGGGTTGCGTGAGCAAAAGTAAATGTGCTTTATAAATGAACTTGAATTGACAGAGTTAAAAATGTGTAATAAAGTGTCTAAAGGACCAATATTTCATAACATGTTTTTGGTTAAAATTTTGGCTGTTTTTATCTAATTTTGGTGATGAAATATGAGAAGCAACATGCTAGTATTATTGTTCTGTGAAAACTACTTGCATTTATTGGAACAATCTGAATGAAAAACTAAAAAGGTACTCTTTCCTGTTAACTTAAATATAAACGTTACTATAAGTTCGGTTTGTTTTGTGTTTGAAAACAATTTATTTGTTCAGACATGAAAAGTGATGAAGTTAATCAGGTTTCCATTATGAAACTCCAGAGTAAGCTGTGATGATCAGGTGGAGCTGTGATGCTCCAGGATGCTCCAGGACTCTGAGCTCAGGCCAAGACTAAATCAATGTCTCCTGGATTTTCACTGCAGGTTTACATAAAACCTCAGTGATGCAACATAAACAGCTCTACAGCTGTTAGAAACACCGACAGAGGATTCAGGTCTCTGTCTGTCTGTCAGTAGACCTGAAGAGTCGCGGCTCATAGAAAACCATTTAGATCTCCAAAAGTCTCTAAAAACAGCAGAAAAGTCCCTTAGATAGTTCGCTGGTTGCGTTTTGAGGAAAGACTCACTACAGGAGTCTGAAAACTGACCAAATAGAACCATAAAATCACGTAGTTGACAACAAAAACAAGCCGGACCGATCCTACATGACTTTAGCTCTTTGCTAACAGGAGCAGCTGAACGTCAGACAAGCGATGGTAAGAGGCTGATCCGGATCGGATCTGGATTCAGGTCAAGAGCACCTGAAAAGTCCAAAATATGTCATATTTGACCAAATAAAAGAACTATATATAAAAAATAAAAGTTTCTTGGGTCTACTTAAACATAGATCTCGTAACATAAATGCATTATAATATAACATGCTGGATTCAGATGAAACGGCTGTGCAGTCCTGATCCGGATTTCAGCCCAGACTTTGAGAATTACTGGTTTGGTGCTAAGTCGAAATTATGAGACAGTATCTCATTATTATGACTTAGTATCTCATTATTATGACTTAGCATCTCATAATTATGAGATAGTATCTCAATCTTATGACTTAGGATCTCATAATTATGACTTAGCATCTCATAATTATGAGATAGTTTCTCATTATTATGACTTAGGATCTCATAATTATGACTTAGTATCTCATAATTATGAGATAGTATCTCATTATTATGACTTAGTATCTCATTATTATGACTTAGTATCTCATTATTATGACTTAGTATCTCATAATTATGACTTAGTATCTCATAATTATGAGATAGTATCTCATAATTATGACTTAGTATCTCATTATTATGACTTAGCATCTCATAATTATGACTTATTATCTCATTATTATGAGATATTATCTCATTATTATGACTTAGCATCTCGTAATTATGACTTAGTATCTCATTATTATGACTTAGTATCTCATAATTATGAGATACTTAGTATCTCATTATTATGAGATACTTAGTATCTCATAATTATGACTTAGTATCTCATTATTATGACTTAGTATCTCATTATTATGAGATAGTATCTCATAATTATGACTTAGTATCTCATTATTATGACTTAGCATCTCATAATTATGACTTATTATCTCATTATTATGAGATATTATCTCATTATTATAACTTAGCATCTCAATATTATGACTTAGTATCTCATTATTATGACTTAGTATCTCATAATTATGAGATACTTAGTATCTCATAATTATGAGATAGTATCTCATTATTATGACTTAGTATCTCATTATTATGACTTACTATTTCATAATTATGAGATGCTAAGTCATAATAATGAGATACAATCTCATAATTTTGACTTAGTATCTCATAATTATGAGATAGTATCTCATAATTATGACTTAGTATCTCATTATTATGACTTAGTATCTCATTATTATGACTTAGTATCTCATTATTATTACTTAGTATCTCATTATTATGAGATAAGTATCAAAAATATTTTTTCAAAATGGCGGAAATGGGCTTCCATACTGATCCAACGCTCTAAACAGTCAGAAAAGAAAAAAGTTTTTTAATTAATATTTTAAACTTTTTCTCTCAGGATTTCAACTTTATTCTTGACATTTTCTTAGTTTTTTTGTCTTTGTTTTTTGGGAGAGCCGAACAAACTTATCATACATGCTAAACTGGGTTTTGGATGGTGCCTTTTTTCCTACATTTTGATTTACCATGAACTACCCAAAATGTTTAGTTTGGTGACAAATGAGAGTGATAACTGACCTGAGATCCATTTACTGTTAATATGGCTCATGTTTTTAGTTATAGCTTAAGTTGAATAATGTTGAATTAATCAGTTAATGAGCAACAACTTAAAATTCAAATTTCTCTTTATGTGCAGGTTTAGGGTGAACCAAATTGAATATTTGGAACATGAGTAAAAATGGGAATGATTGAAAAAACTTAATGATTGATGATACATTTATAAAATACAATGAAACATTCATTATGTAAACACTACAGACTATGTAAGTACATTTTAGTCTTTATATATATGGCAATTTTGTTGGTATTTAAAGGCATCAAACTAATCAGAAAAATGAGAACATCCTGAGACAAGAAGGCCCAGATTTAAATTTACTAGTGATGACAAGGGTTTTACAAACCTGAGAAACTCACACAAAAGACCTGAGAGAGTGGCCATAGGCACAAAAGCCTCTTGCTGTTTAAAAAATATCAACCTGTCTATTAAGATCCACGTTAGACTATTTAGATAATAAAGGCCAAGATGGTAAAACATACGAATTGTATTGGAAGCATCCTGATGAGAGAAAAGAAGAAATGAGAAAAAGTTGTGTTTATCACAATTAAGATTCCTGGTATCTGGTATCTCTGCTATCTGAGGACGGCTACAGTATGCAGAAGTCCCAGTAAGAAGCACGGTGGAGGTGTTGTGGTTGCTGTTTATATTCACTTGTGTAATTACATGCTGAACTATTTGAGTCTTGTTCCTGAGGGACTTTTTGACTTTAGTAATGACACTAAAGGTACATGTTCTAGAAGAGGAGAACCATGAGGCTCCTGAGTTGCAGGTACTGACCAAAGGACTTCAGAGAGAGATGTTTAAATATCTGTCACCTGTGAGGATTGCCTGAGTGCCTCCTACCAGGTGGACTGAGGATGAAATTGCTTGGAATGGACTCCCTTTGTTGCTAAAATGATTAAACTAGTCAGTAAAAGTATTAAGTACTCTTCAATGACTGCAGCCCATAATGATCAGTTATATCTCTTATTTCCATATATCCATAGTTGGTGGAATTCAGTTTTGGTTCCCCTCTAAATCTTCCCTGATTGTGGAGGTTCTGCAGCTTCTATCCATCACCAATGTTGTTATAACAGACAGCCTGTATTAAATTATTGGTCCCTGCCATGTCAGTCAGCTGTTAATGTTTACTTCCAGTAAACAAGCTATTGTTGGCTGTCCTCAGTGGCTCAGATAAATAAGAGCCCTGTCAGCTGTCACACACAGTTTGCTCTGGGTCACTCTTCAGACATTCTGAGCTTATTGGAATTTCAATTTTCCAAAGTCTCTCCAAATCCAGGAGACATGCGGTGGCATGCTTATGACATGATTATAACAACATCCTGTCACACTTTCAATGAAACCCTGTAATTTTCAAATCCACACCTGGAACAAAAACACTTCAGCTGCTGTTTAGTTCACACGTTGCTGAGAATCCCCTCACTAAAAATAACAACAGTCATTTTCCTAGCATGCACTAGAACAGGAAGTCTTTATTGGTATTTGTCACAGTGCTTCTGATTCACATCGTGAGAAAAGGCTTCCAGAGCTGCACTGATCAATAATTTATATTAATGACGGACTGGACGAGTTGAAGATGCTCTTATGAGCCAGCAGAGGTGACGTAGGATTCCGTGTAGGTTTTATTGCCGTCAGCTTGTTACTGGAGTTTTATGGGGAGGGTTAATGTTTGGTGTTTCAGTTCTTATAACTGACCCAGTGTGCTTTACCAGCACACAAAGGGAACATCTGATAAGCTTCAGTCTGTCATTAAATGTGTAGTGCAATGGTTCCCAAAGCTGGGGATTGGGAACCCTCTGTGGGTCACAATACCCCATGTGGGGTCTTGAGAAGATCTACATAAATTCAAGTATTTTTAAAATTTGTATTTGTAATATTTCCAATTACCTCTTCGGCCTTAATGGTTACATGGAGCCTGGATAAAACATAAAATGATTGATGAGGCTGTTTGCTTAATGGATAATTAGCAATGCTTTAATTAGCTATACAGTTAAAAGTGTCTGACTTTTCTTTTGTTGGGGGTTGTTAGGGAATCCTTGGTGCAGAAGACCCAGTCTGCAGACATGGAAGTGGATTAGGAGCAAGAACTTGATGGTGGGTAACAACAAAGTTCAACCACCAGCCCAAAATGAGGAAACGGCACTGAAATAATCAGCAGATAAAGAAAATAAAATGAAAACTCCAGCTGAGTTAAAGGCCTTGTTTCCTTGAAGGAGTCCACATTGCTCACCCTTCAAAGGGCAAATGATCACATTTGATCACTTATGTGTGTTTTAAATTTAGATTTTCAGCCTAAAACAGAAACTTTTTGTTAAAGTGTTTAAGTGTTTTTAAGTGAGAAAAAGTCACTACTTACTATTCCTTAATAACACTCAGTAGCTGAAACTTTACATTTCTATGTGTTTCAGTGGATGCCCCTTAAGGCCAAAGTTTCTGCCACTAAAGCAGTTTAGAGATTTCTATTTTGTGTGTTTCCTGAGAGTGAGACTGTCCTTAAGATTTAACCATCAAATATTTTATTAGGTTGTTTGTATTAAAAATTCCCTTTTTGGAGGAACGTTCACATCCTTTTACTGTAATCAGGCACAACGGTCGATGCTGCTTCAGGTTGGCGGTGGATTGATTTGGGTTCTTCTGATGGGGAGAAGGGCGATCAATGCCTAATGATTAATGCAGGAAGCATGATTTTTATTTATTTACACTGAAGTTCTGGAGATCATTCTCCTGCAGTGTTCTCATGGTCTCATGATGGAAAGGTCTGATCTGTAGTTCAAGCATCTCTGACTGTGTCTCTCCACAGCATCACTGCTCTGAACCAGCACTGTTTACTGCTTGAGCGAGTCCTCTTTTCAGTTAACATCTTCAGATATCCACCAAGGCTGAAGAGCAAGCAGAAACTCTAATGAAGAGCTGCATGAGTCTGAACTGAGTATCTCACATGGAGAAGAAATCACCTACAAAAACTCAAAATACATGTTTTTCTGGGTTGTTTGAGCAGGTAAGTGACTTTCATAATACATTTATTTATCTTTCTTCTTTCATTTTCTTTTTCCCAGCAGGCCAGATTGTCCTCATGAACGTAATCAACATAAAGAGAAAAGACTATTAGAGTACTTGATGGAAATTGTTTAAATAAATATAAATTTGATCAAATTTGCATTCTATTTCACCAAGTGATGGTCTTTCAAAAAGTAGCAAACAGAACAGTTATAACTGTTTAAAATGGTCCAAACAGAGTCCAGAACTGAATAGTGTTCATGATCTGTGGAAGGAATTCAGAATCAGACACAGACACGCTGAAACATCAAAGACCTGAAGGACAGAGACGACCTTTTAGCAGGAAGGATTGACTTACTGCTGTGATGTTGAATAAATATTATTTAAACTGAATGATCCTGTGTAGAATTTTGGACATAGCCCCGTTATTACAAAAAACACTTTTCTCCAGTCAAACTTCATGTATGTGCAATAAAAAAAGACCTGGCTTCAGTAGGCTAAATGTATTTGAAGATTGTTGTGCTGCCCCCTGGTGGAGAGGAATATGAACTGATTCAGCTTCAAATGTGCTTTTTCTCTTCTGTTAAATGAATGATTGATTGATTGATTGATTGATTGATTGATTGATTGATTGATTGATTGATTGATTGATTGATTGATTGATTGATTGATTGATTGATTGATTGATTGATTGATTGATTGATTGATTGATTGGATGGTGCTTAATATTCATACTATGAGTGGTTGGGGTGATGATGACATGTCCCCTCTGACAGGTCTCTCCCTCTGCAGCAGGCAGCATCCGTTGGACCTCCTCAGTCTTTTGATGTGATACTGGATTGCTCATGCAAATGTTGGAACACTAGATCTGGTGTTTCTCAGTCAGACTGTGTGTTAGGTCTGAACGTTTCCATCACTATCACATCACACAGCATTTCCACAATCACCAAATCACCTCTTTTATAGCGAGTTTGATTTAAACCAGTTTGTTAAACCTGACTCACTCACCTGCTGGAAACAGGAAACTAGTTTAAAAGACTACAAATAAGTCACATTAAAGGTGGTTTATTAGGCTTTAATGCTGGAAACGAGTGAATTTAGTTATTAGACATATGAAAGTGCATGACTGAAAGAGAGTTGAAATATCTCAACCTTCAGTTTGTATCTGATGAACCAGACAGACTAAGGTCATCTTCTGTCTCGCTCCACTTCCTTTCTATCCCTCTTCAATATAAGTGCACATAATAATCCTCAATGTACAAAACAGAAAATACATTTGCTCTGATTGCCTCAATCACTCCCTCAATGACTTCATTTCCAGGATTAGGGCTGTCTCAATTATTGAGCCTCCTTTGTCATTTTATGCATGCTGTTATATAAATTCCCAGTATGCTGACATTTCATTTTATTATGATTGCTGTGTCTTCTTGAGTAGCTGGAAGTAGTTTGTTGCTGCTTTTCCTTAAAGCAGCATTGCTCTGGATTCTGACTGATGCAAATATGAGCATTGCTTTTTAGTCTGTATCGGCTACCTCTAGGGTCCATGTTCAGGAAGCACAAAATTGCCTTTCATTGCTATGTGGATGATACCAGCTTTGCCCCAAAATGGAAGGATGGCTGCAGCATGAAAGCTGTGTGCCTAGATGAAGTCAAATCTTGTGTTGTGGTGCCAAAATATACAATCAGGAAACCAAAGATAAAATTACAATATTTATTATCAAAGTTTAAGTATTAAAAACATTCCATTACTAACCTGCAGTGACAGCTAAGGCAGGTTGTGGAGGAAGTGACCCCAAACAAACAAAAAATATATAAAAGACTAGTTAGCCCGCCTTTACAGGTGTTCCCAGTTCATACAATGAACAAGCCCAACGAAGGCGAGGCGGACCAACTAGGAAAAACAAATAAACCCAACAAGGACAGCAGGCAACAATGCATCACTGGCTCACAGCCTCCACAGTCCAACTGGTATCCAGGTTATCCAAACTGTGTGACCCGGTCTGCCCATCAAACACTTTCTGTGAGACCAGCCAACACCCTGGCCTCACTAACCAACTGGCAAATTACCAGGCAAACAGCTGGCTCCAATTTAAATAGCTGCAGGGTCGCAGCGACCCCCAGTGGTCACACCCGCAACATCCCCCCCCAACAAGATGCATCGTCGACCCAACGCCTCGCCTCGCCTCGCCTTCTTCCGCTTATCCGGGTCCGGGTCGCGGGGGCAGCTTTCCAAGTCGGGCAGCCCAGGCCACCTTCTCCCCGGCCAAGTCCACCAGCTCCTCAGCTGGGACGCCCAGGCGTTCCCAGGTCAAACTGAAGATGTATTTCCTCCAGCTTGTCCTGGGTCGACCTGGGGGCCTCCTGCCGGCAGGACATGCCCAGAACACCTCCCGAGGGAGGCGTCCAGGAGGCATCCTTACCAGATGCCCGAACCACCTCAACTGGCTCCTTTCGATATGGAGGAGCAGCGACTCTACTCCGAGTCTCTCCCGGATGTCCGAGCTTCTTACCCTATCCCTAAGGCTGAGCCCGGCCACCCTGCAGAGAAAACTCATTTCAGCCGCTTGTATCCACGATCTCGTTCTTTCGGTCACTACCCAAAGCTCATGACCATAGGTGGGGATTGGGACGTAGACCGACCGGTAAATCGAGAGCCTTGCTTTCTGGCTCAGCTCCCTCTTCACCACAACAGACCGGTTCAGCGTCCGCATCACTGCAGACGCTGCCCCAATCCGCCTGTCGATCTCCCGCTCCCTCCTTCCCTCACTCGTGAACAAGACCCCGAGATACTTGAACTCCTCCACTTGAGGCAGGACCTCTCTCCCGACCCGGAGTTGGCAATCCACCTTTTTCCGGTCGAGAACCATGGCCTCAGATTTGGAGGTGCTGATCCTCATCCCAGCCGCTTCACACTCGGCTGCGAACCTCCCCAGCAAGAGCTGAAGGTCAGAGCTCGATGAAGCTAGGAGGACCACATCATCCGCAAAAAGCAGATTCTCCTGTCACCAAACTCCACCCCCTCCACACCACGGCTGCGCCTAGAAATCCTGTTCATAAAGGTTATGAACAGGACCGGTGACAAAGGGCAGCCCTGGCGGAGTCCAACCCTCACTGGGAACAGGTCCGACTTACTGCCGGCTATGCGGACCAGACTCACACTCCTCTGGTACAGGGACTGAATGGCCCTAAACAAAAGACCATCAACCCCATACTCCTGGAGCGCCCCCCACAGGGTGCCCCTGGGGACACGGTCATAAGCCTTCTCCAAATCCACAAAACACATGTGGATTGGTTGGGCAAACTCCCATGACCCCTCCATCACCCTAGCGAGGGTAAAGAGCTGGTCCACAGTTCCACGACCAGGACGAAAACCACATTGCTCCTCTTCTATCCGAGATTCAACCATTGACCGGAACCTCTTCTCCAGTACCCTGGAGTAGACCTTTCCAGGGAGGCTGAGGAGTGTGATCCCCCTATAGTTGGAACACACCCTCTGGTCCCCCTTCTTAAAAATGGGAACCACCACCCCGGTTTGCCACTCCACAGGAACTGCCTCCGATGACCACGCAATGTTGCAGAGACGTGTCAACCACGACAGACCTACAACATCCATCGCCTTGAGATACCCAGGTCGGATCTCATCCACCCCTGGGGATCCGCCGCTGCGCAGTTGTTTGACTACCTCAGCGACTTCTGCCCCAGAGATTGGACAGTCCGTCCCCAGGTCTCCCAGCTCTGGTTCCTCCTCGGAATGCGCGTCGGTGGATTGAGGAGCTCCTCAAAGTATTCCTTCCACCGTCCGACTATAGCCCCAGTTGACGTCAGCAGCTCCCCGTCCCCACTGTAAACATTGTGAGCGAGTTGCCACCTTCCTCCCCTGAGGTGCCGGACGGTTTGCCAGAACCTCTTTGGAGCCGACCGATAGTCTTTTTCCATGGCCTCGCCAAACTCCTCCCACGCCCGAGATTTTGCCTCGGCAACTGCCACTGCTGCACTTCGCTTGGCCCGCCGGTACCTGTCTGCTGCCTCTGGAGACCCACAGACCAGCCACGCCCTGTAGGCCTCCTTCTTCAGCCTGACGGCTCCCCTAACCTCTGGTGTCCACCAGTGGGTACGGGGGTTACCGCCACGACTGGCACCGGCTACCTTGCGACAACAGCTAGCAACAGCCGCCTCAACAATCGCAGAGGCCCAAGGCCCATTCGGACTCAATGTCCCCCACTGCTCTCGGGACGCGGTCGAAGCTCTGCCGGAGGTGGGAGTTGAAGACCATCTTGACAGGCTCTTCTGCCAGGCGGTCCCAGCAGACCCTCACTATACGTTTGGGTCTACAAGGTCTGTGCGGCATCTTCCCCTGCCATCTGATCCAGCTCACCACCAGGTGGTGATCAGTTGACAGCTCCGCTCCTCTCTTCACCCGAGTGTCCAAAACATACGGTCTCAGGTCAGATGATACAACTATAAAGTCAATCATCGACCTGTAACCTAGGCTGCCCTGGTACCAGGTGTACCGATGGGCATCCTTATGTTCGAACATGGTGTTCGTTATGGCCAAACTGCGACTTGCACAGAAGTCCAATAACAGAACACCACTCAAATTCAGATTGTTCCTCCCAATCACGCCCCTCCAGGACACGCTGTCATTGCCCACGTGAGCGTTGAAGTCCCCCAGCAGGACAATGGAGTCCCCAGTAGGAGCGCTATCCAGCACTCGTCCCAGAGACTCCAAAAAGGGTGGGTACTCTGAACTGCTATTTGGTGCATAAGCACAAACAACAGACAGGACCCGTTCCCCAACCCGAAGGCGTAGGGAAGCTGCCCTTTCGTCCCCCGGGGTAAACCCCAACATACAGGCAGAGAGTCTTGGGGCTAACAGAAAGCCCACCCCAGCCCTCCGCCTCTCATCCGGATCAACTCCAGCAAAGAAAAGTGTCCAACCCCTCTCCAGGACTCGGGTTCCAGAGCCAACGCTATGTGTCGAGGTGAGCCCGACTATATCTAGCCGGTATCGCTCAGCCTCTTCCACAAGCTCCAGCTCCTTCCCCGCCAGAGAGGTGACGTTCCATGTCCCGATAGCCAGTTTTCCCGTCCGGGGATCGGATCGCCAAAGCTCCCGCCTCGGTCTGCCACCCGATCCACAATGCACCAGACCCTTCACTCTCCTCCTGCAGGTGGTGGGCCCACAGTTGGATGAGCCCATGTCCCCGGTTCGGGCTGGGCCCGGCCGGGCCCCATGGGCGAAAGCCCGGCCACCAGGCGCTCGTCCACGGGCCCCAACCCCAGGCCTGGCTCCAGGGTGAGACCCCGGTAACCCTCCGGGCCGGGTACTCAGACTCTTAGATTGCTTCTCCATGAAGGGTCTCCTGAACCGTTCTTTGTCTCACCCCTCCCCTAGGACCAATTTGCCATGGGTGACCCTACCAGGGGCACAAGTGCCCCAGACAACATAGCTCCTAGGATCGTTAGGGCACTCAAACTCCTCCACCACGATAAGGTGACGGTTCAAGGAGGAGGAGTGGTCACACCCGTAACATCCCCCCCCCAACAAGATGCATCGTCGACCCAACGATGCATCTAATTAAAACATTTTCATCATGTTCTGATTCATAAAACCCTGGAATACGAAGAGGATGGGTGTTATTTTTCTGCATGACTGAATGTTGTAACTCCAAAGAAAGATTTGCAGCAAAAACCCAAAAACAGGAAACATTTAGAATAATTAAAATGTGTTATTGCACTGCTAATTACAAAAAGTGAAACAAATAAGTTTACTACAAAAAACTGAAGGAATCCTAGAGTAATTAATAGCTAGTCTAACCTGTGTTTACTCAGCTGAATCGCCAGTTTGGATCCAAATTCGTATCTGTTCTCCCCCCTCCCTGTTCCTCTTGTTGTTCTGTGTAACTGAGGCTTCTGAAAGTCCTCTTATCAGCAGCGTATCATCTGCTGGCTGAGCAGCAACAACCTCATGTGGTGGAGAAAAGCTCAGCCAAAGCTGGTTCTAGCTCTGTTCTCACCATTGTGTCTTATGTAAATGTGGAGCGAATGATGCATGACTGCTTGACTCATGTGTGGCAGCCTGCAGGCCCGACGGAGCTTCATGCACAGGCCTCCTGATGAACATAAATAAATATAATTATCACCTGAAGGAGATGACAGGATAAAGAGCCACACATTTAGATTGAAAACAAGAAAAAAAGTTTAGTTTATGGTTTCAGGTTCTCTATAGTCCCAATATGTTAGCTGCTTCGACACAAAATATATTAGTAAGTAAGTAAAGTTTATATAGAGCCTTTCACAGATATACATCACAAAGCGCTTTACAATATACTGTAAACAAAACAGAAAACATTGAAAATAAAAAACAAAAACAGATTTGGGGTACCATCAGGGGATCTACATTGTAAATTATGAGATTATGTGGGACATTGACTTGGGCAAGAAACTAAAACCTTGGGCAGAAATATTGGGGCAAACTTCAATACAATATTTGGGCAAAACAATAAAAATGGGAGCAGAAGAAAGAGTTAACAAAAGGGAGGGTGGGAGTAGCGTTTTGCAAACAGTCACAACAACTGAAAAAACACGTCAAGGAGGGTGGGTGGGTCGGGAGCTCCACCAGCAGCAAAGCACATTCAGCACAGCTAGGTCACTTCCAGCCGAGGGGGAGGAGAAGTTAGGGTGAGAGAGTGTAGAAAGGAGGGGATGAGCAGGACATTGTCTTCAGGGTCACCAGATAACAGAATGTGTTTGGAGCAGGTAGTCCTGTTTGTTTCAGCCGCCTTAAATGTCTGTTTCACACTGGCTTCATCCCGTCCAAATCCCAAAACCTGGCCAGTCCCATCTGATCCGTGTAGTTCGACTCATCGATCGTAATTCACTCCGCGCCAGAGTTTGTTCGCAGACAGTCCTACAAGACAACTCAGTCCTCGCGAGCGTTTCAGTATTCAAAGCACGCATCAGCCCCCCCGGAGCACAGGAATCCTGTCAATCGCACCCGTTAGCTTTCCGTTGTTTTCCGATAAACCAGGCCCATGCAGATTCCAACGAGCGTGCACCTGATCATCATTAATCCAAAGTAGACCTCCAGAGACAGACTTGCAAGACCCGCAATTTGATCCATTACAAACCCCACAGCTCGTGTCTCAGTCAGCCGCGGAGTCCCCTTCTCCGTTTTGAGAGTGTAAAAAATGTTATCCATAATGTTGAGAAGCCAGCAAACCAAAGCCATATCAAGAAAAATAAAAAAATTTTAACCAGAAGGAATGAGGAAGTAGCTCAGAGGACAAAAACAGCTGCAGGAGTAACACACAAGGGAGAGAAGGAATAGAGCGACCGCTCTCAACAGAAGCCGGACGTAGAAGCCTTCTAGAAGAATATTATGAGCTCATATTATTATTGTTATTATTATTATTATTATTATTATTATTATTATTATTATTATTATTATTATTATTATTATTATTATTATCATTATTATTATTATTATTATTATTATTATTATATTATGAGCTCATCCATTCCAACCTACTTGAACACATTTCTTCACCTCTTTTCCACACTCTCATCACTCTAGACTATTGAACCTAAGCTCCTAAAATCCTCCACCTTATTGACCTCTGACCCCTGTAACCTTACTGCTCCACTTGGGTCCCTCTCATTCACACACATGTATTCTGTCTTTTGCAGCTAATCTTTATTCCTCCTCTCCAGAGCAAACCTCCACCTCTCCAGATTATCCTCCACCTGCTCTCTCCTCTCACTACAGATGACTATGTCATCAGTGAACATCATACTTCATGGAGATTCATCTGTCAGTGTAATAGACATATTTAATGAAAGATTATGACAGCCCTTGGATCAGAATGATCAGCGATCCATTAATTATGTCTGAGCAGAGATTCAGATCTGGCTGGTCATGCCTGCGGGGATCGGGAGGGGGCTCTTCTGGCACTGCTTCAGTCTTTCTAGAGCTGCTGCAGATGAAGCATCGTGACATATACTGGTGACATTAAGACGTCTGTTTGCAGTTATAATGAGACAAACCCTGTGTATGGATAGTGTCTCCCTACACTGTGATCCTACAGGTATTATTAATAAAAGTTCAGGTCAATCACACTTCAGATTTCTTCCAAATAAATCTTCACATTTTAGTCCTCGTCGTCATCAGCCACACTGATGAGATAGGGTCAAAGGTCAAGTTTTAGATGGGAGGATTGATTTCATTTAAAATTGTAATCCTGTACTTCTCATTTTGTTTATCTTGTATATTTTTTCTGTTTATTGGTTGTAAATAAGTGTAAATAATAATGAGTAATTATTTTTGTGTTTCTATTTTATTATTATTACACATTTTATTTATATTTCTGTGAGTTCTGACACTGCCCAAATAATATTTAATTCATTCATTCAGTTATGTTGACTGTTGATTTTATTTGTTTGCTTTTCCCTGAAAATAACTTCAGAATAAGCTTGTAAATGTTTGTCAAATAAGTTTAATAATTTATGTCCACAAACTCCATCTTAAATAGGCTTTGTAAAGATTGTTTGAATTGAGTTTACATTTCTAATTCTGCAATTAAAAAAATGGGGGGAGGGGGGTAATCTAATTTCTTTGATTATATTATCCTCTAGAGGAAGTAAAAGGAATTATATGTTTTTTGTCCACGGTACTCAACAGAATTTGCCACTTGCTTCCTAGTTGATTGCATTAAATGGCATCGTTTTCCGTGTTTTCTGACTTATGTTGCAACGTTGAGTTCTCACCTTAAACATGCTAGAAAGTGCAAAAAACGGCGTCCATCTGTCTCCTAGTACAGCTAGTGAGAATTTTCAAGACCTCCTCCGCCAGTAGGTTTCAAACCGTTTTTTTCACCCCTAGCCGGACTTGCTGGTCTAATTCTCTGCCCACACACACGTTCACCACACCTGGAGCGAGGAGAACGCCAGTGCTGCTGCCGCCATTAGTGATGTGCCATTTGCGAACGTTACAGCTTGTCACTGCCCTATCTGTACCGGAAACCCGATCAGTTCTGCGCATGTGCGAAATGAGTCTACATCCGCTGAAGCTTTTTATGGTAATAGGGTGTGATCATGACGTCTGATGACAGTCCGACAGGAGGGAGAGAAACGGGACAAGGAGGTGAGTAAATAATAGGATGGTGAAGGTTCTCAGTCATCCAGGTCATGATAATCAAAAAAAGGGTTTTAAATAAAGGCAACTGGACTTATTTGGTCTTTGAAGACGTTTTGCTGCTCATCCGAGTAGCTTTATCCCTTAATAATAATAATGCATCAGTTTTATATAGCGCTTTTTAGGTCACTCAAAGACGCATCATTTGCAGAGTTGCATCATTCATTCACACAGTCATTCTCACCGGTGGTGGTAAACTACGACAGACGTCTGTAGCCACAGCTGCCCTGGGGCAGACTGCCATTCTGCGCCATCGGCCCTTCTGACCACCACCAACATTCACACACAGTCACACTCAGTTTTATATATATATTTATATATATATAATCTCAAACTAATGTTTATGACAGGAGAGTACCAGTGTAGGTACCCGATCTTGCTCAGGCTGCCAGATCGGCTCGGGGTCCTTCTCCTGCCGATGATTTCACACTACGGCAAAGCCACTTGGACAAAATACGCTGTAAACCCCTATCGATACTGTTCTTTCACACGTTTTGGAAAGAGTTTAGCAGGTTTGTTATTAAATACATGATTCTGACCGCCTAAATGCTTTCTTTATAATAATAATAATAATGATTCATCAGTTTTATATAGCGCTTTTTAGGTCACTCAAAGATGCTTTTACAGAGTTGCATTATTCATTCACACAGTCATTCTCACTGGTGGTGGTAAACTATGACAGACGTCTGTAGTCACAGCTGCCCTGGGGCAGACTGACAGAAGCGAGGCTGCCATTCTGCGCCATCGGCCCTTCTGACCACCACCAACATTCACACACAGTCACACTCACATTCACACATATACATACCTGTAGTTTGTTAATAAAAACACGATGTTGTCTTTGTTTTGAAACTACGTCAAATCAACATCAGACTGTGCCAAATAAGCACAACAGTTCTTATATGTGAATGTTTTGAATGTATTTATATATTTAGCAGGCCTGTGACCGTTTGTATAAATGTAGGATTCTTCTGTATATTTCGTTAGTTCTGATGTAAATAAAGCTAAAGATTCATTCAAACGAAGTTGTAGTCCTTACTCTAGTAAAGGACTACAAACGAATGTCCGGACCAAGAAAAAGCTTCAGCGTTAATGTGCATACGTAACATTTACAAATGTGGTGACGTCACTTACGTTAGTCATACGTTCAGCCAATCAGCTTGTGTAAAGCAATCGGCAGGCGCAGGCCCCGAGTAAATCTGGCAGGCCGAGCAGATGTGGTACCTACAACGGCACTTGTTTTTTTCCACTTAAAGCACTGGAGGGGGCTGATGGCCGCTTCCCACTTGAGGTCATTGGTGATGGTGGTTCCTAGGAAGCAGAAGGAGTCCACAGTTGTGATGGGGTATCTGTCAGGGCGAGTGGGGACGATGGAGCTGACACTCTCCTGAAGTCCACAATCAGCTCCACTGTTTTCTGGGCGTTCAGCTGTAGGTTGTTGATGCTGCACCAGGACACCAGACGTTCCACTTCTTTCCTGTATGCAGACTCGTCTCCATCTGAGATAAGACTGATGAGGGTGGTGTCATCTGCATACTTGATTAGCTTCACAGACTGGTGGTTGTAGGTACAGCTGTTGGTGTAGATGGAGGGAGAAGAGCAGAGGGGAGAGGACACAGCCTTGGGGGATATCGGTGCTGATGGTCTGAGTATTTGAGACCTTCTTTCCCAGCCTTACATGCTGCCTCCTGTCTGTCAGGAAGTCAGTGATCCACCGACAGATGGGGTCAGGCACGTTCAGCAGGGACAGCTTGTCTTGGAGGAGAGCTGGGCAGATTGTGTTAAAAGCAGAGATGAAATCCACAAACAGGATCCTAGCGTAGGTTCCTGGGGAGTCCAGGTGCTGCAGAATGAAATGAAGAGCCAAGTTGATTGCATCATCTACAGATCTGTTGGCTCTGTAGAAGAGCTGCAGGGGGTCCAGATGAGGGGCTGTGATGTTTTTGAGGTTGGCCAGAACCAGGTGCTCAAATGACTTCATGACTACAGACGTCAGCGCAATGGGTCTGTAGTCATTCAGTCTGGAGATCCTTGGTTTTTTGGGGACTGTGAGGTGTTAAAAATGAGTTATTACTGTAAGAATAATGCTCCTGGTGGCTGCTCATGTTACACAAAACACAGAAGATGAAAATAAAAAAAGAGATGAATATTCAGTAGTGTTTGGTTTCACTCAGACAGTTTCTGAGTTTCCATGGAAACACACATGAAATGAGTCTGAATAGAAACTAAAGCAAATGAACAGGAGATGAGACATCACCAGAGGAAGAAATCAGGATTCTGAAGAAAATCTGATTAGCTGTCATATTTTAACCTTTCACCCCATGCTACCTGGAGCCTCTCCAGACACTGTTCTGTAAATACTTCTGACTCACTTCACTTCACTTTATTACAGAAGTCTCCATAGGGAAATTTGTCTTGCAGACAGGTAAACATGAAAACACACAATCACAGACACATTAGTAAAAACCATTAAAAAACAGTTAAAAAAACACAAGTTAAAGGCAAAAATCAGAATAAAATAAATAAAAATCAATTTAAGACCATCAGACTAAAAGACCTGAAACAGTTGTACCTAATCCCGTTTTAAGTTCTGTTGAATAATGGCCTGAGTTACAAAAGAGTGTTTCCATCTGTTGGCCCTTGCTCTGGGCTGACAGTACGTCTTTCCTGATGGGAGGAGCTCCAACTCTCCCTGCAGTGGATGATGAGGGGAGTGGAGAATGACCTTAGCTCTCTGTGAGACTCTCTTCAGAAATGTCTGTGTCAAATCAGGTCATTTGATACCCATCATTTTACCGGCCACCTTTACTATTTGTTTCATCCTGTTTTTTTCTCCTCCAGATAGGTTCCCAAACCAACTGATGAAAGCAAATGTTAGGACAGATTCAATCATAGAACAATAGAACATGGTCATCAGTTTCTTACATATCTACAGTATAATAGTATAATATCTATAGTATATTTATATATTAAATCCAAATTGATTTAATTTGTGTAGGAAGTACAACCTTTGATTTGGTTTTTGATGACCTTATGGTTTTCCCTGAATAACAGGTTCTGGTCAATGACAACGCCCAGGTACTGATTGCGCTTACAGACCAGTACCTACTGGTTCCACTGCAGGTGGTGGACTGGACTTCTTCCTAAAATCTACACACAGATCTTTAGTTTTAGTGACATGTTGGAGATGTGTTTTGGGTCACTCTCCTGTGGGTTCGGTTATTTCTTACACTGAACAACAGACTGATGAAGTTCTTTCTTTCTGCTCATTTTCAGACTGTAAACAAACAACCAGCTGCTGATGTTTCAGATGCTAAACTAACCTGAAGAACGCTGGGATTTATTTATGCTCCCATATTTGTACATCAGTTTTCATCTGTGCAACACAAACACACAATGGATTCCTAATAATCAATAACCCAGATATAAATATAAATATATAAATAAGTAAAATAAAGTGATCTGCTTGGATTAGCAGCTGATTGATGCAGAAGACTGACAGCTGCTGATAATCTATGAGAATGTTATTTAAAAATATATTAATCTTTAATTTGAGTCACTCAAGCAAGTGTAGCGTTTGGAATAACTATTAGTTATTTTAACTACACCCTGTGTACCTGTGTAACCTGTGCAGAGATTTTGGTCCCGGATATGTGAAGATCTGTCAAAGTGTCTGAAATGTAATATTCCAGCTTCCCCTCCAGTTTGCTTACTGGGAGATTTAGATGATGTCATCACAGAGATTAATTCAGCTCACATGGTTCTAACGGCCCTATGCATCGCTAAGAAAACGATCCTCATAAACTGGAAAAACAAAAATAATCTTAGTTTGAACCAGTATAGGAATCTGTTGTTGGACTATATTAACCTTGAGACGACCTCTGCCTCCGCTCCTAAAAAATCTCTCTGGGCAACTTTGATCAGTTCCATCACATAGTAAGGATGGGGGG
>SSNR01000178.1:1071785-1084860 GCA_006937965.1 Callopanchax toddi
CGGGGTTAAAAAAAAAAAAAAAAAAAATTAACTACACCCTCTTCAGATAAACATTAGAACTTATTTTTGGATTATAATGAAAAGTGATAAACTGTCATTTAACCCTGATAATAGCTAATATTTATTGAAGGTATCTTTAGGTTCTTTGGAAAGAGTACAGTGAATTGAAATACCTTATTAATAATGTGAAGCTGAGGCAGATAAGGATTGAACAATCATTTAATTTGAAAAACCTAAGAACACAGACAGGTAAAACAGTTTGAAAGTTTGATGTAAAACACAATTAATATTCTTAAACATGTTGAGGATGTTAAAGATGGTTTTAATTGTGAGTTTAACGGACCGTAGCATATGTTTTAATGACTAGGGAAGTTAGTTAATTTAGTTAACCTAGTTGGGACTTTAAGAGTCAATTTAGGGCTAATTTGAGTTTGGAATGGGATTTAGTTTTGGCTTAATTTAGTTTGGAAGAATTAAGCTTTATCAAAGCAAACCTCTCGATCAGAAAGTGGTGTTCGCTCACTGAAAGGTGGACGCTCCTGGATCTGACAGGCATTGGTTTCTCCACGAGCTGAGGCTGGAGTCCCCAGACTCGGAGTGGTGGTCCTGGAAGGCGTGGCCGCCGAGGACCTCGCCGGACAGTCCGTGGATACGTCTTGGTCAGCAAGGGAGGCATCTCAGCAGGCATGCTGAAGTCATTTCTGATCAGTCCCGTAGTGAGGGAGAGATAAGAGACACCCACGCAAGCAGGTGGCTCTCGAGGCCTTGTTCAAAGCTGATGAAGGTTCAGCTAAGACTCGACTACATTCAGACGGTAGCACAGACTCCGACTGACTCGTACCGGAACTGAATATTAGTTTTGAGAGGAGTTATCTTAAATTCAACCAATCAGAAGATATTAAGTGTACTAATCAAAACTGAGTTAGTGGACTGGTGGATGGCTCTGATTGGGTAGGGGACTGTGAGGGAGTTTACCAACTCACATATGACTTCCGCCCGTTAAACACTCACATTATAAATGTAGAAATGCATGACATAGCAGAGAAGCATTATAACACTTTGAGTGTGAGTGTGTGGATGACCCTGAGCAGGAACACTACAGGAGACTGTTCTGTAAACAAGAGATTACAGTTTGAACACCAGTCCTTGGTGTTACAGAAGAGACTTCTTTAAAAGAATGTTTTATTAGACCAGCTAGTGTCCAGTTAAGGTCTTCTGGGAGATGGACACCTGAAAGTGGACAGTTGGACACCTGTAGGGATCTTGATTCAGGTTAAACATAATCCAAGAGTCATTGTATTCCAAGTTATTGGGAAAGAAATGGATTATTGTTGTGATGGTCACCAGGGGTCAGGGGTCAGAGGTTATAGCATATTTGATGGTGCTACAAAGATAACTGATCAAATGTCAATACAACGAAAACCACAATCCTCTGGATGTCAATAAATAAAACTGATATAAAACAGTAATTTTAATGTAAAAGCAAAACAACTGAAGTTTTGTCAAACCTTCAAACAATAATAGAATAAAGTGGGTCCAGATCAACAGAAACTCATTTAGACTTTTACTGATTTATGTACATATCAACGTGCAAGTAAAAAAATAAAAAAACAGACAGGAAATATCCTACTAATGTTACAGTTAGAGAGGGACCAGTTTGGACCTGGTTCTGTTTGTTTGGTCACATGATGAACAGAAATCATCAGACTGGAATAAAAATATTTAAAAAGCTGAAAAACAATCAAAACAAACCAACACTAAAAATAATACTGATCTTTTATTTAGTTTGTGTGTTTCTTGCCAGAAAACTTGGCTGCATTCCAGTTTTAAAATAGTTTAGAGTTTTAAAATGTTCCTATTAGTTTATGTGCTCTATAAATAAAGTTGACAGATTTTTTATTCCTCCATCAGTGGCTACAGAAGAGCTGCAGGTTGTTAAGATTTTTTGAGGGATCCTAGTTTTTGTCTGTTTCTCTGAGTGAGAGTTGATGTTTGCAGTTTGACCACATGAGAGCAGCAGAGTTAAATTCAGATGATATTACAGTTTTTCTCAATTGTTAAAACACTAAACCCTGTTGTCTGAACCAAATTCTCAATTCTTAATTTGTTATGATCACTTTTATCCCTGATCATTGGTTCAAACTCACAGTCAGCTGAATGTTTATAGAATGTAAAACCTGTGATGACTGTTGAACAATTTGTTCCCTTCTTCCTGCTGTTGTGTTTCGTGTGTGTGTGTGTGTGTGTGTGTGTGTGTGTGTGTGTGTGTGTGTGTGTGTGTGTGTGTGTGTGTGTGTGTGTGTGTGTGTGTGTGTGTGTGTGTGTGTGTGTGTGTGTGTGTGTGTGTGTGTGTTCTGTCACGTACTGGAGGAGAGTGTCAGTCCTCCAGTGGTTAAAATGAAACACTACACCCTCTCCAGTCCACCCACTGTGCAGCCTGGGCGTTGGTCAGACACTAATCCCTGGGTCTTTAAGCATTTATCACATGTGACCACGCCATTCTGTTTACTTCATCTTTACTGTATGGGAGCCTGAGCAGAGAGCTTTATTGGTTTCTTTTGTTTTGTTGCTGCTTACAGGCAAACGAAGGGCGTCCTCTGGATTCAAAATGCAAATTTTAAACAAAGAATCTGGTGTGGTGCATTCTGACCAGAAACTGAATATCTAAATGAACAGAGGAACACAAGCTGAAGATCAATAATGCCGGTTTAGCAAACCAGGGAGTAAAATCCAGTATCAGGGGGATCTGTTTGATTTGTCGGCACTTTACTGTAGCGGTGCAGGAGGAATAGACCTGCTGCTTTGTGTGTTTCACGCTGTCTGCCTGTGTGAGCTGCTGTCAGACACAATAGCTGCTGGTCGGTTGCATCATCAGTTAATTGTGACCCCAGAGATAGTCTTTTCTAGCAAGCAATTTAGAGGGGCCATTTGTGTGTGTGTGTGTGTGTGCGCGTGCGTGCGTGCGTGTGTGTGTGTGCGTGCGTGCGTGTGTGTGTGTGTGTGTGTGCGTGCGTGTGTGTGTGTGTGTGTGTGTGTGTGTGTGTGTGTGTGTGTGTGTGTGTGTGTGTGTGTGTGTGTGTGTGTGTAAGTGAAAACCCACTGCCCCTGCTGCTGCTGAGTCTACCTCTGCTGCAATCACCTGCAATCCTTTCAACGCCTCGCTGCTCCATCGGTTGCCAAGAGACGGGGTCGCCTGGGCCACAGAGCTCATGATGCTGGGAGAGGATGAGAAACATGGAGACAAGGATGCAAAGAGAGGAGGGGATGCAAGAAAAAGAATGAAGGAGCAGGTGGAGAAATGATAGAAAGCTGTGGTATTCAGAGGTCAATCATCGGTGTATCTGCTGCAGTACTACTGAGCAAGGCACTGAACCACCTGTAGATAAAATTATTTGAACTGTGTTTTCATCAACAGGAAACAGAAGCTGGGCATGACAGGATGATGAATATTAGATGGACTGGGAAGCCCCCAACACACATTGAGTTTATCACTAAGTGCAAACACCACTAAGCCCTGTGTGATTGTGAGCAGTGTGCAAAGTGTCTGGTGGATTTTGGTTGTTTTGTGGAGTTTTGGGGTGAAGGAGCTACTGGAGAAAACACAGACTCTAAAGAAAAATCTCAAAAAGACAGTAAGCTATATATTGATGTATGGTATCATATGGTATTGTTTTGTATTGTATCATATTCATGACATAAATTAAATTCTTAGCCTTATTGACTTTGAATAGCTTTGACTTGTGACTCAAATAGCCCTGGGCTTCATTTATAAAACTTAGTGCAGAATCTTTACTAAAAGTCTAGTTAAGCTCAGGAAAAAAGTTTACCTATACAAAGTAATGTTCAGACTCATGAATCACACCCTTTCTTAGAAATGTCCTCAACTGTTTTTGGATCAGATCCCGCCTCCTACAAACTCACATTCTGCCATAAATGGCGTAGGACGTCCGGGATGAACTTCATCAAATCTGTGGTGTCTTAGCTGACATTTTGAATCAAGCCTGCTGACGGTGTTGTCCTATAAAAACATCTTCTTGTTGGGGAGGAGGCTGAGTGTAAGGGTTGGTGAGAAGGAGGGGGGGCCAGAAGGGAGAGGAATATTATTTCGCAGTGCAATGTTGTTCAGGACACCACAGACCATGATAATTCTGCACACTTTTTTGGGGTAGTGCAACTGTCTGCCCCCTGACGCAACCAAACACCTCCACCTGCTTTTGAGGAGGCCAATGCTTCACAACAGCACTCATGGGCCTCATTAAGAGCATGTCCTCTGCACTCTGCTGCAGGTTTGCAAATGGAGTGAGTTGCAGTTGATATATAATTTGAAGATGTATGTGTGAACATATTGTGATATAAATCCTAAGTGCAACATATTTTCATTCAGATTCCCATTTTAATTCTGTTCAGAGATTGGGTGGGGAGGCTGACTGCTGATTTTGTCTGTGTGTGTGTGTGTGTGTGTGTGTGTGTGTGTGTGTGTGTGTGTGTGTGTGTGTGTGTGTGTGTGTGTGTGTGTGCGTGTGTGTGTGAGAGAGAGAGTTTATAAGTCTGAAAATGTGGCTTAAATTAAACAATTTTCCATCTCAATGGCCAGTTTACCCATCCCCAAAATGTACTTACACCAGGGTCAGAGTTTGCTTAAAGTTACTTAGACCCTAGTGTGTAAGCAGGCATTATAAATGAGGCCCTTGGTTTTTAGTGTTGATTATGATGCTGTCTAATAGATAGATAGTGAAGGTTGAAGGTTTTTGTCTTTTAATTTTTTCTTACAGTAGGCTTTGGACTCAACTCTCCTTCTGTAGTGGATAAATAACTGTGTGAGACCGTCTCATTGAGTCCTTCTGTGTAACACCTCACTGTTTGAACTGCTTCTCTTGATCAAGTTTAAAACATTTTGGACATTGAGTGATGTCTTCAGTCTCTTTATGTTGAGTCTTTGTGAATAAAGTTACTTGAAAATTTTTAATCAAAACAACACTGTATGTTTATTATACAGTGGTGTGAAAAACAATTTGCCCCCTTCCTGATTTCTTATTCTTTTGCATGTTTGTCACACAAAAAAGGGCCATGTAGGTTTGGATCTTTTTTCTCCCTAAATAATAAAAACCATCATTTAAAAACTGCATTTTGTGTTTACTTGTGTTACCTTTGACTAATAGTTAAATGTGTTTGATGATCAGAAACATTTTGTGTGACAAACATGCAAAAGAATAAGAAATCAGGAAGGGGGCAAATAGTTTTTCACACCACTGTATTACATCATATTGTATTGAATCCCGGCTGTAGCCTTTCTGCATGGAGCATGCGTTAGCTGTTCTTCCCATGTGTGCATGGGTTGACTCCAGTTTCCCCCACAGATCACAACATGCCTGATAGGTTAAAAATTGTAAAACCCAATAATATCCAAAATTAAAAGTAACTGGTCTTTTGTTTTTAAGAAAATATAACGGTACAAGTCTAACTGCTTTTTAGTGAATCTCTTGGGATTAACATAGCCTGAATTAAAATAAATCTACACACACTTGTAAAATAAAAAGCTAAAAACATGTTTTGGTTGAAGGTACATAACATGTTTATGATGCAAGAGAAGCTCATTCAATATTAAATGCTTCCTAGACTAAAACGCTGAGATGGAAAACATCTTTTTATCATTACAAAATAAAAGTAGTAAACAATTATTGTCCACCAGCTGTTACAGTAAATGTTATTTTGATGTTAATATTTAACAAGACATGATGTTTTTTCTTTCTTTTCTCATTTACATCTGTTTGACTTTCATATTGTCATCCATTATGCATTATTAAGTTTAGGCCTCTGGTATTGATTATTTTTAGAGAGAACTTCTGAGAGATTCAGCACTTTCTTCAGAAGGAATTCCTGCCTAACACCAGAGCAGATTTATGTCTGATGCTGGGAAAAGCCTTGAGTTAGTAATATTAAAATAGAGTTAAAACTGCATGAAATAATCAAAGCTTGTTTCCTTGGCCCATTTCAAACAGAAGTTCATTTATTTCAGCGTGAGATCGACGAGTGACGGATTACACAGCGAACACACAGGGTGGACGTATGGGACATCAGCACAGGACACACTGCTGAGTTGACACATGTTAATTGCTCACCTTTGCACCATGATGCGTGGGTTGGTGGGGGGAGGAGGGGTGAGACATGCTAATTGATTTCATCCCTCAGGAACATCATTTCATCATGCTTAGTGTTTTCAGCTCTGGTCTGATGACAGCCTTACAGCAGCCAGAACACGCAGACTCACATCCCCATCGGGAAAACGATAAACTCCTCTGTGTGTGTGTGTGTGTGTGTGTGTGTGTGAGAGAGAGAGAGAGAGAGAGAGAGAGAGAGAGAGAGAGCGAGAGAGATAGATAGATAGATGGGAGGAAGCCTGTGAGATTGCAAAGAACATCAGAAGGTAGTGATGAAGGAGCCGTGTCCTGTGTGGGCAGATATCAGATAGAATTGATAAGATTTAAACCAGATCTGTGATGTTCACTGAAGGGAGCAACATCTACTAAAACACACAGACAGACATTTTACTCTAAACTACTCAAAGTTCAAACATAAAAAAAGAATTTGAGATGTTTTTGTTGTGAAATCAGTGGAAAGTTGTACCGCCTCATATAGTACCTTGAATATTTATAGTAAATATCCAGAGTGGTATCAGCTGTTCTACAGGCTGAACACTGAGACTGAACAAACTAGTAGTGCACAAATGAGGTCAAAGGCTAAAAGGTGAAGGTATTGAAATTTAATTGTGAAACTCTTCAAGTTTTGATGCTTTCAGCATTTCTGCTCAACTACAGTGATTGTTCCTGTGAATCAACTTTGAGTCAATCAGACAGCAACGAGAGATTCTGCTTTTTTAATATGTTTGCATTCTCTACTTATACAGAATCTTTTTTTATTTTATTCACCTGCTGAAAGATGAGCAACAATGTTTTTGGGACTGAGTACATTTGAAAATATCTCCTGAACCACCTAATGAATTTTATTGAAACAGTCAGAAAGTCATTATTGGATGAACATCTACACAGCTTGTAGACCTCTGGAGTTACTCCAATTCAAGATGGCCGTCATAGCTTACCATAAAACACACGTCTCCAGCTGAGAGTCTCCCCGTCACAAGAGCTAAACTTTGTACAAGATAAGTTAAATAGTGAGTTAATACTCAAGTAACATTTACAAATATTGAGCTATAATTTAGTGTTATTTTCAAGATTTGGCAAAAATAGCTGTAACTCCATTGTTTCTCCACATAAGAGGATTTTAGATTAAAGCTCTAATACAAGTGGGGGATCTACAATCCCTTGTAGGAACACTGTGCTTGTTGTTGACAGAATGAAAAAACTGCAAAACAAAAAAATATCAATAACAAATTTTATTGATTCAACAAAGTACAATTATTTTGCTACAACAAACGTCTGACCACACATTATCACAAGAAGCTGAGTGAGTCACACTGATCACAACGATGTGAATCTAAGCAGCCAGCTTGTTTGTCCACACTCGGTACTAAGAGGCTACATACACATGTGTGCAGTAATATGAAATAAAAAACAGGATCAAAAAGTACATATCAAAGCATAAAATATGTCAACAGTACGAGGATTGCACCAGATCTTGATATGTTTGCACCATGATTAAACTTTATTTCCCCCCAAACACTCGCAATCTCATGACATCATCATCTAGTGTGAACTCCTAAACTCAACTGGCTTCTTCACATATATAAAAACACATACAAACTCTTTAAATTATCAGTAAAAAATAAAGACAAGCTCCATAGGGCATCAATAAGTTACATTACTAGGTCAGTATATAAGGCATACAAAAACAACATTCCACACATTAATGCTGAGGTTAATATGAGAAAGTGTCAGTCAGTGCAACAGTTACACAATGTAGAAAAACCTTTGAGGTACAAAGTTGTTCAACGTGACACCAAACATTTACAATGGCCTAACATCAAACTTCTAATTGGCCTAAATCAAAAATCACTGTTGCATTGCAACCAATCACAACTTCTCATCCACAAAGGAAATGAAACATTCAGGGTTCAGGACCCTCAGTCAGTTTCAAGGCACCGTCCACGTACGCCTGGATCTTCTGTCTGTGGGGCTGGGTGAAACAGTAACCGATGGCCTGCTCCGTTTCCAAAACCCGCCTCCTGAAGCGGTCGCGGTCTCGCGCCATTTCCTCCCAGTGTCCTTTACGGGACGCCTGGCGAGCAAACGGCCAGGTCCGCATGACGTGGACTTGGACTAGAGAAGAAAATCTCACCTGTAAGCAAAACAAAAAGAAAACAGCTTGTTAGATTCCATTGATTCTCCCCAAAACAGGTAAAACAATCACTACAATCAGGGGAGCAGCTCAGCTTTATGTAAAACCTGAAAACACTCCTGAAACTAACTTCATTTAAAACAGGTTTGTACTCTCATAGACAAAATCTGACTGAAATAACATTTATGTTTCTACCTCTGGGATTATATTTAAATCTGGTGTAACCTCCGTTTAGTCCACGTGGTAGGTAAAGTCTCTGCTGACTCACTGGAGTCATGTGACTGCCTTAGTCATGACAACCAGCAGTGTTACCAACTGAAAACAAACACAACTCAGCCTAACGTACTGCTGTGTGTGTGTGTGTGTGTGTGTGTGTGTGTGTGTGTGTGTGTGTGTGTGTGTGTGTGTGTGTGTGTGTGTGTGTGTGTGTTGTGTGTGTCAGTGACAAGAACTCTTATCTCAGACTATCACAAGACACTGAAAGTGTCAGCAGCAGAGGACACCACCCCTTCAAGGTTAATGTAAAAAACTAAAATACTTCACATGAACGCCTGTTTCTGTTCTGATAAAACTGACAAGTGCTATCAAAGCTAACCCTGAAAACATTGATATGTTGACTATCAGCCACTGCTACAGTTGGTTTAGTAAATTAACTTCCAGCTCAAAGTGGCTCCTAGCTGGTTATAATAGTTTTAACAGGTAATGACCTTTTTCTGCGTGGCGCTGTCCTTGTTTCTCTTCTTCTCCTCAGGTGTTTGCTCAGGTCTTTTCCAGGGAATCAGTGTTGTATCTGGATGGCTGTGCTGCTTTAAATTCCTTTCTGTCAGAGCAGGTCTGGCAGATCTGGATCTTCTGAACGCTCTTGTCTGCTTCTTTGTCTTTGTGGATGGATTTTCTGTGTGGTGGACTTTAAAGACGGTTGTATTCTCATGTGAAGGAGTAGTTGGGGAGCTCTGGAGACTGGCCTGGAAGTTTAGTGGGTGGTAGGGGTCGTCGTTTTGGCAGAGAGAATTCCACAGCAGTTCTTCCTCCTCATCGTCTGATGGGGCAAAGCTGTTCTCCTTCTCCTCTGAGTCTGCGTCAGATTTAGGGGGCGGTGCAGGAAGTGAGGCTGGTTGTTTAGGAACTGTGGTGGAGGTAGCAGTGAAACATAGCGGATTGTAGGGGTCTTCAGGGCTGCTGAAGAACTCCCAGAGCCTGTCATTCTCCTCCTTGTCGATGTCAGGGCTGGAACCCTCTGAACCGGCCCAGCTGCTCTCACTGTCAGAGCGACAGACCCACATATTCAGCCTTGAAGGCCCCAACATCACCTCACCAGCCTTGAGGTCAGAATCACTGCTGTCTCCAACTTCACTTTTACGTTTCCCCATGTTTGAGTTGGTTGAAATGCAGGCAGAGAAAAACAAAGGGTTGTATGGATCACTGGATTTGGACAGAGACTCCCAAAGCGCCTTACTTTCTTCAGTCTCAAATTCCACTACGTTCTGGTCTTCCTCACTGCTCCAGTGAGAACTTCTCTCCTCTTCTGAGGTGTCCTGTTTAAACACCTTCGCTTTGGGTAAATCTGGTTTGAAGATCTTCTCACTACTTTTATGACAGCTGTCGTTTGAACTAGAGCTGTCGCTGCTCGACACAAAGATGTTCCAGTCTCCAGGGAAGCCCATCTTCCAGGTGGATTGGTGTCCAAGCAGGATGCCCTCTTCTTTACCTGCTGTTCTGGACACAAAGTCGTCCACGAGTCCGCAGCACAGATCATCCGCACGCAGACTGGACAGCAGGGCCTCGGCTGGGGATTTCCCAGTGAAGGGGTCACCAACGTCAGCACAGAAGTTAGACAGGGGATTTGAACCACCGACCATGACTCCGTTTTCTCCGTCAAACAGTGATGAGAAGAGGAAGGATTCAGAGGAGTTTGGTGCTGTGCTCATGTGCTGGATGTGTTCCCCTGTTTCGTCAGTGATTCTCACATGAACCTCAAACCTGAACATCTGGAAAACTGAACAAAGAAAATGAAAAAGGTTAAGGAATTTAAATCAACAATTTAGCAGCTACACTTTAAAGACATGAAGTCAAGCTCTTCTTTAAAAATATTAACACATGGGCTATTAATGCCATTTCTTTGATTCAGGTGAAATCTGACTATTTTTTCTATATAATACTTAGTTTTGTTGTGTTTATTGACTTATTTCAGACATTTTAAAGGAAAGTGTAAAAGATTTTAATTTGTAAAACTATGTACACCATAATAACGTTGATGATAAACTTTGAACAAATTAAATGCAAAAAAAGACAAACTGGAATTTCAAAACGAGAACAATCAGAGGAGCAAGTATAACCTTAGGGATTCCTGGTTCACATTGCTTTGACCAACATAATACATGAAAATAAACACCGTTAATAAACATATGTATCCTATAATGAGAATACTATTATACAACCATTCACAAAAGGGGTTTATTATTATCATCAATAATCATATTGTAAAATATATCAGACACATCCAACCAAATTACATTCCTCTTACATTAACTGGTTGTTTTTTTCTTTCATTTGAAATATTATATATTAATTTTAGTCATGTCTGATATTTAACTACATTTATCGTCATTTAAAAAGCGGTTACATTTTTAATTAGTCTCATAAAACTAAATCGAAAACTGTTGAAATTCTAGTGTATTCTATTATTTATAACTAAAAGTTAAGTTTCAGCGTAACAATAGAAACTTTAAAAGAAGACAAAAGGCTGGGTTCCGTTTTGTTCTCACCTGACATGAAAGTGTAGTAAATAACCTGAACCAGGAGCCGGAGGTGTTCCCACAGCACGGTCAGCATCTGTTTAGTCCAGGGAAGAAGCGCCATCCCCCCGCTGCCGAACCTCTCCATAGCCGCTCTCTCTGAGCCCCCGTCGGAAACAGTCGGACCCATTTCCACTCCTTTCTTCTCGGACTGAACGGCGGCGGTCGCGAAAACAATCCTCACGTATTCTGGTATTCCTCGTCGAAAACCAACAGATTCCGCGTATTTGTCGGTGACAGATAGGCGTCCGAGTGTTGTCTCTTCATCTTCTGGCAGGTCTGCGCCATTTTAGTCTCCTTCGTCAAATTCGCTCATAGTTTCTCCATGATTCTCAGCCGTGGTGTTTTGTTGTTGTAGTAGTAGAGCTAAATGTCTCGATGTTGCAACACCGCTCCTTTAAATGAACCTGTGTACGTCATGCCCGTCTGTGGTTGGACAAAGCAGCTGTCAATCACTGACAGATGCCATATAAAGAAACTGGCTTCTCCGAGTCACGTATGACGCGTAGAAAGTGCCGGTAATTTCCTCAGCTAACAGGAAAACACTCAGGACAGCCCCACGGAGTGACGTCAACAACTGGCTGGACAGCAGTCAAAACAAAAACGGAGAACATTTCCAACACATTTCAGTTTTTCTACTCTGTTACAGCAATTTATGAACTCAAATTTAACATGGTCACATACAGAATGCTATGACCCCACCTGAAACAATCAAGTTACAGGATCCTTACTTTGCCTAAATCAAATTCATGGTGAATTTTCCTGCAATTATTTTTATAGATGCCCATAATGATTTCACTTAATTCCTCCACTCACAAAAGTAAATGATAAACTGCTATTACATATTTAAATTAGTTTAAAACCAATCATCATTGATATAAAAAAAATCTTTTTCACAAGACTTCAAGCACCTTGATGTCACAATCAATATTTGAAGTAATTTTTAAAAAGGACTTAAATGTAAATTTAATAAAGACAACCAAGAATTTCAGAATTTCAACAATTTTATTAATCCAAAAAGTGTTTATGCCACCAGAGCAGAAGCTGTAGAAGACTCGCTGTAAACAAAAAGAGAAACAGAATTAACCCCTTTAATCTGACATTTAATTAAAAAAATAAATAAATAAACATCAAATACAGTGTAATATGAACATTTAACACTGCAGTTTCCCTTTAAAAAAAAAAGGTCCCTAAAATTTACCAAACATAACTGTGTGAAGGGGACTGGCAGAGACAGCATAAAGTAGCCACTCTGCTAATTTACCTCCAGTTTGCTCTCGCACAACAGAAATATCACTACTCTTAATTAAAGAGAAGAGCAGGACAATGAATTGTGCAGAATGTCAGAATTTGATACCAGGGATGAAACTAGGAGCAATAATATTCTTCCAACATGTTTACATTTCAGAGAACAATATCAAGAAAAACTTCAGACGCAGAACCAATACTTACTACTTCCAGTTGGGGGCCAGTACTCTCTTGGTCTTGTAGTAACGGGCCAGCCTGTGGATCCTGCTCTCAATGAGAATCAGACGGAACTTGGCATCCTTGTCCTGCAAGTATAATAACATGACGACTTTAAAGACATCAGGACTTACAGTATCTGTTTAAACATGCCTCAAACAACAGCCTATTCCAAGAACGTGTGTTTTTAGTAAAATGTTAACAGATTTTTTTTTTGAAGAAAGCTTAAATAAGAATGATAGAAAATTATATAAAAGCACCAAACAATCAGAAATTAAAATATCTTGTTTTTCACCCTGCTTGAGTGCAAAATATTTGAGAACTTTCCCCTTCAGAGCACAACCTAAACGAGAATGTACATTACTCAAAGCGTTTCATTTATGAATTAGACACATGGCTCCCACTTTAGCTAAAGGAAGGGAAAAAAGGGTTACCATATCAACCCTTTAAAGGGCACTCACTGAAATACTTAGAACATTTTTTCATTTGTTTTACAGTTTTTCTTGATCGGGGGGGGGGGGGGG